>CM055128.1:19929374-20296874 GCA_029206835.1 Rana muscosa | reverse complement strand
TTTCGATTTTAAAGCGGAGCTCCACCCTAAAGTGGAACTTCCGCTCATCGGAACCCTCCCCCCCTCCGGTGTCACAATTGGTACCTTTCAGGGGGAAGGGGGGTGCAGATACCTGTCTAAGACAGGTATTTGCACCCACTTCTGGGAGTCCTCTCTGCGGGAAATCTGCGTGAAGTGACGTGCTTACAATACCTGTAGTGTTCTGGGAGACACTCGGCTCCCAGAACACAGGAGGACCAGTCATAACGGCGTAGCGTGACTCGCGCATGCGCCGTAGGGAACCGGGCAGTGAAGCCGCAAGGCTTCACTTCCTGGTTCCCTCACCGAGGATGGCGGTGGGGGCAGCAGAGTGACAATCGATTGCTCGTCTTCTGCTGCGGACGTCGCTGGACTCCAGGACAGGTAAGTGTCCTAATATTAAAAGTCAGCAGCTGCTGTAGCTGTAGCTGCTGGGTTTTAATAAAAAAAAATTCGGCGGAGCTCCGCTTTAAGTGGTTAAACTTCCTGCATTTACACACAGAAGTTTGAGTTAAGAAGGAAGCTAGTTACAATGTTTCATGTTGTTAAAAACTTTGCAGACTGCCTGGATTTTTTCTTAAGGCCCGGTTCACATAGGGGCGACTCGTCAGGCGACTCGGTCGCCTGACGAGTCGCGTCCCGCTCTGTTGAATGGAACCGTTCTAATAGGAGCCACTCAGGTCGCTCCGACTTAGAAAAAGGTTCCTGTACTACTTTTGGGGGCGACTCGGGACGACTTGAATTGACTTCTATACAGAAGTCATTATGCGAATCGCCTGAACCGGGCGTCTTAAGTCGTCTTAAGATCGCGTTGCGGCAGTCGCCCCCAAAGTCGTGCGTGCCGCCCCTGTGTGAACCGGGCTTTACACACACAGAAGTTTATCCCTTTGATCAAAGAAAGAAGCATTAGTTACAATGTTTCCTGTTAAAAACTTGGCAGACTGCCCGGATTTTTTCTTTACACACACAGAAGTTTATCCCTTTGATCTAAGAAAGAAGCATTAGTTACAATGTTTCTGGTTACAAACTTGTCAGACTGCCCGGATATATTCTTTTGACAGCTGAGTGAGCAGATAAGTCTCTCCACTTTTTATATGAAAGAATCGGCAAACTCTGCATTCGAGATCGTCAGGGGGGTTGAATCGAGATCACGATTTTTTAACGATTAATTGTGCAGCTCTACTACACACACATGTGGTATAAGTGTATGGTAAGCATTTATGATTGGTATTTTCATTTTCTGCATGGAGTATCCCTTTAAATCATCCCGGGCCACTTGCCACAGAAGATATTTAACAGTCCCCGGGGGCCTGTTCAGTTCCTCTTCACTCTCCTAATATAAATCCTCCATATCTGTAATCTGAGCACAGCATTTGTTGGAGATTGGAGAAACCTCAGCTGGGGACGCACAGCGAGCCTGACAATATGTAGATAACGCAGGTTTACAAGGGACAAGATCTGAGGTCACCCTGGTGGATCATCCGGCAACCACCATACTCACCACCAGTAGCAGATAGAACAGCTCCTCTCTATACAGAGAATGTCTAGAACCTTCTATGGCGGCGCCGGCGCTCCGTTGGGTTTTGTACATATCTCCAATAATTAGATGACTTGTGATAATGATCAGGTTGTGTCGTTCTCCATATTCCTCCTGCAGGCAAGTTGGCTGAAGGCCAAAACTTTTCCATTGTTTGAGTTTGGTGTTAAACCGTTACCTCTATTATTTATAATGTAGCCGCTCTTCCCTACGTGCAATCCGGAGAGATGGATTTTCAGCTCCTATTAATTGCTACTTTCAGAAAAACCCTTCCTGACGGAGCCGCCTCTCCACTCTGAAAGCTGGTAAAGTGGACACTTCAGTAATCTGCGTGAATCCATTCCTGACGTCTCACAATAGTCCGCAACAAAGTCGTTTTTTTCAAAAAAAGTCTCCTTTACCTTTTATCAGTAAAAAGATGTCCTTGAGCTCCAGTCTAGAGTACAGGAATAAATCCGAGGTGCATTCTGCTCTTATCAATTCTCAAAAAGCCTTGTATTCGTTTTATAGGATACAAGGGGTCCTGTGAAGGGATGAGGAGAGATCCTGAATTTACTTGCCCTTTCTTTTCCCTCCTCTCTACTGAAAAGAATATATAAGGCGTTTTTGGGAATGGAGGAGGGGAGAGAAGGACATGATCCTTCACTGTTTGAAGAGAGCTATGTGTAGTTTCTGGCACAAAAGCCTAAGCTAAAGCCCTGTACACACGATCGGTTTTACTGATGGAAAAAGTCCATCGGACTGTTTTCATCGGACAAACCGATCGTGTGTGGGCCCCATCGGTCTTTTTTCCAAAAATAGAACATGTTTTAAATTTATCCGATAGAAAAAAAAAACGATAGGAAATTCCGATCGTCTGTGTGGAACTCCATCGGAGAAAAAGCCCACGCATGCTCAGAATTAAGTCGACGCATGCTCAGAAGCATTGAACTTAATTTTTCTCGGCTCGTCGGAGTGTTTTACGTCACAGCGTTTGGGACGGTTGGATTTTTGACTGATGGTGTGTAGGCAAGACTGATGGAAGTCAGCTTCATCGGAAATCCGATGGAAAAATCCATCAGATTTTATTCCATCGGAAATCCGATCGTGTGTACAGGGCTTTAGTCAAACTTTTTCAGCACATGGGACAGTACTTACTACTACTGCAAGGACACCATGCTAGACAGCCTTTTTCAACCAGGGACCCAGGAACCCTACAGTTCCCCCAGAGATTGCTAGGGGTTCCTTGGGCTGCTTGATCTTTTCCCTATTCTGACCCCCAATGTGGCCCTTTTCCACTGACCACCAACAGGGTAAGAATCAGTCTCAAAATCCCAGATCTGCAAAGCCACCATGGTAACAGCCTTTCAGGGATCCGTGGAACACTAGGGTTCTTCCAAAGGTTGCTAGGGGTTCCATGGATAGTGAGCAGTGGTCGCTTGATCTTCTGCTTATTCTGACCGCCAATATTAGAGAGTCCTTCTCCACTGACCACCAACAGCATGAGTTTCAAAATGCCAGTCCTGCAAGGCCACCATGCTTGAAAGCCTTTTTCAGCCAGGGACCCAGAAACCCTAGGGTTCCCCAGAGGTTGCTAGGGGTTCTTTGGGTAGTGAGCAGCAGTCGCTTGATCTCCTGCCTATTCTGACTGCCATTTTCAGAGGGCCCTTCTCCACTGAGCACCAATGTTATGGGCTGCTTCTCCATTGACCACCAATGTTATGGGGTTCCTTCTCCACTGGCCACCAATGGTAGGGGTCCTTTTGTTCTTTGGGCAGTGAGCAGTAGTCACTTGATCTTCTGCCTATTCTGACTGACTATTTAGAGGGCCCTTCTCCACTGAGCACCAATGTTATGGGACACTTCTCCATTGACCACCAATGTTATGGGGTTCCTTCTCCACTGGCCACCAATGGTAGGGGTCCTTTTGTTCTTTGGGCAGTGAGCAGTAGTCACTTGATCTTCTGCCTATTCTGACTGACTATTTAGAGGGCCCTTCTCCACTGAGCACCAATGTTATGGGACACTTCTCCATTGACCACCAATGTTATGGGGTTCCTTCTCCGCTGGCCACCAATGGTAGGGGTCCTTTTTGTTCCTTGGGCGGTGAGCAGTAGTCACTTGATCTTCTGCCTATTCTGACTGACTATTTAGAGGGCCCTTTTTCACTGAGCACCAATGTTATGGGACACTTCTCCATTGACCACCAATGTTATGGGGTTCCTTCTCCACTGGCCACCAATGGTAGGGGTCCTTTTTGTTCCTTGTGCAGTGAGCAGTAGTCACTTGATCTTCTGCCTATTCTGACTGCCAGTTTTAGAGGCTCCTTCTCCACTGAGCACCAACAGCATGGGAAACAGTTTCAAAACCCCAGTGTTGCAAGGCCACCATGCTAACAGCCTTATTCAACCAGGGACCCAGGAACCCTAGGGTTCCTCAAGAGGTTGCTAGGGGTTCCTTGGGCAGTGAGCAGCGGCCACTTGATCTTTTGCCTATTCTAACCGCCAATGTTATGGGACGCTTCTCCATTGACCACCAATGTTATGGGGTCCCTCCACTGAACGCCAATGTTAGAGGCTCCTTCTCCACTGACCACCAACAGTGTAAGAATCAGTCTCAAAATCCCAGTCCTGCATGGCCACCATTCCAACAGCTTTTCTCAACCAGGGATCCATGGAACTCTGGGGTTCTTCCAGAGGTTGCTAGGGGTTCCTTGGGTAGTGAGCAGTAGTCACTTGATCTCCTGCCTATTCTGACTGACATTTTTAGAGGGCCCTTCTCCACTGAGCACCAATGTTATGGACACTTCTCCATTGACTACCAATGTTATGGGGTTCCTTCTCCACTGGCCACCAATGTTAGGGGTCAATTTTGCACTGACCATCTCTACTGGCTCTTCTCTACTGAGTACCAAACTTAGGGGGTCCTTCTCCACTGAACACCAAAATTGGAGGGTTGTTCTCCAATGATCACCAAATCTAGAGGGCCCTTCTCCACTGAGCACCAATGTTAGAGGCCCCTTTCTCCACTGGCCACCAGTCTTTGAGGGCCCTACTCCACTGACCACCAATGTTAAGGGTTCCTTTTCCACTGACTGTTAATGTTAGAGGACCCATGATAGGGTGCCCTTCTTCACTGACCACCAATGTTAGGGGTCCGTTCTCCACAGTCCTTTATTATTAGGTGGCCCTTCTCCACTGAATACCAATGTTAGGCCCCTTTCTCCACTGTTTTAGAAGAGGTTCCCTCAGACCCAAAAGCTATTTTAATGGTTCCTTCATGGTAAAAAGGCTGAGAAAGGCTGGTGCTAGCCTTTGGCCATTGTGCCAGTGGTGTAGGCTTTGAGGTGGGCAGCAGATCAGACCCCTGGATCTGGGAGGGGAAGGGGGCTTGGGACAGTCACTGCCCTATTCCTGACTTTTATATCATAGCGGGTGTGCTGGACAGCTGCACTCGATCACATGATATTGGTGTGTTCTTGATATAATAAGTTCACAGTATGGTAGTAATAGTAAGGCAGTGGTGGGGGAGGGAAGGGGTAGAACAAAATCTGCTTTGGGCAACTTACTTTGGTAGTTCAGCCACTGTGCGATTATCCCATGGTGCCATGTCATTGAGACATTGTAGTCCTGTGTATTTGCAGAGAGCGGAGTGCATTAGGTTGGAGGCTCCCCGTCTCCCTGCTGTGTTCATGTAAGGATAGAGTTTGGCCCAGGGCTGGCGAGGTCTCTTAATGAGGGGAGCGATGGAAATTCTCCGGGGCAGGCTGTACCCGTTCTGTAGTTATTTTGCATCTTCCCATGTGTCTGTCATCTCCCCACCACATGTTCCCCCGAGGGGACACACATTACTCTGCTTGGCTGGAGTCTCATGGTGCCCTTGAAAGAGGATATAGCCGATTGAGATGTTAACTACTTCCTGTCGAGATTGCAAGGATGGTTGTGGGATGGACGGCTATTCGATCTTACCACTCCCTGTTCAACCACCGCTACCCTACCACTGACCACACCATTTCCCTACCACAACCACTGCCCCACCAGCTCTACCACCACTACCCTAACATCACCACTGCCCTACCGCAGATACCACCACTACCCTACCACAACCACTGCCCTACCACAAACATCACCACTGCCTCACCAGCACTACCACCACTACCCTAACATCACCACTGCCCTACCGCAGATACCACCACTATCCGACCACAACCACTGCCCCACCAGCTCTACCACCACTACCCTAACATCACCACTGCCCTACCGCAGATACCACCACTACCCGACCACAACCACTGCCCTACCACAAACGTCACCACTGCCTCACCAGCACTACCACCACTACCCTAACATCACCACTGCCCTACCGCAGATACCACCACTACCCTACCACCACCACTGCCCTACCACAAACATCACCACTGCCTCACCAGGACTACCACCACTACCATAACATCACCACTGCCCTACCGCAGATACCACCACTACCCGACCACAACCACTGCCCTACCACAAACATCACCACTGCCTCACCAGGACTACCACCACTACCCTAACATCACCACTGCCCTACCGCAGATACCACCACTACCCGACCACAACCACTGCCCTACCACAAACATCACCACTGCCTCACCAGCTCTACCACCACTGCCCTACCACAAACAACACCACTGCCTCACCAGCACTACCATCACTACCCTACCACCACAGCTGTCCTACCACTGACCCCACCACTGCCCTACCACAAACATCACCACTGCCTCACCAGCACTATCACCACTACCCTACCATTACAGCTGTCCTACCACTGACCCCACCACTGCCCTACCACAAACATCACCACTGCCTCACCAGCACTACCACCACTACCCTACCATCACAGGTGTCCTACCACTGACCACACCACTGCCCTACCACAAACATCACCACTGCCTCACCAGCACTACCATCACTACCCTACCATCACAGCTGTCCTAACACTGACCCCACCACTGCCCTACCACGACCCACCACTCTCCCACCAGCACTACCACCACTACCCTACCATTACCACTGCCCTATCACAGACACCACCACTACCCTACCACCACCACTGCCCTACCACCGACACCACCACTGTCCTACCACCACCACTGCAGCACCAGCGCAACCACCACTACCCTACCACAACCACTGCCCTACCACAGACACCACCACTGCTCTACCACCAACACCACCACTGCCCCACCAGCGCTACTACCACTAGCCTACCTTCACCACTATCCTACCACCACCACTGTCCTACCACCACTGCCCCACCAGCGCAACTACCACTACCCTACCTTCACCACTGTTCTACCACCACCACTGCTTAACCAGCACTACCACCACTACCCTACCTTCACCACTATCCTACCACAGACACCACTACTACTTTACCACCAACATCACCACTGTCCTACCACCACCACTACCCTACCACGACCACTGCCTAACCACAGACACCACCACTCTACCACGACCACTGCCTAACCACAGACACCACCACTACCCTACCACCACCACTGACCTACCACTGATACCACCACTGTCCTACCACCACCACTGCCCCACCAGCGCTATCACCACTAGTCTACCATCACCACTGCCCAATGACAGACACCACTACTTCCCTACCACTGACATCACTACTACCCTACCATCACCACTGCCCTACCACCAACACCACCACTATCCTATCATCACCATTGCCCTACCACCGACACCATTACTACCCTACCATCACCACTGCCTTATCACCACTACACTTCCACCACCACTGCCCCACCAGCGTTACCACCACTACCCTACCATCACCACTGCTCTACCACTAACCCCACCATTACCCTACCATCGACCCACCACTGTCCTACCACAGACACCACCACTACCCTACCATCACCACTAACCCTACCACCGACACCACCATTACTCTACCCCAACCACTGCGAAACCATCTCAACCAGGATATGGAGGTGGTCTGGAGAAGGTGGACTGCCATTCTTTCCTGAACACTAGGGATGGCCCTGCATGCCACCTGCCCTGGATTGGTGTTATGTACTACCATGGTGCTGCAGAGCTGGTCAACAACACCACAGGAATAGGTGACACCATGCATGCTGGCCTAAGAGCATCCATGGTTGTAATGAAGCTGGCGACCACATCCTGGTGCATGGAGCATGGTGCCCGCTTCGGAGCAACTCAGCAACTCATGACGCTGATCCAGGGCAAATTGCGTCCTGTGCTTGCAACCCAAATGGCACCCATGGCTGAGAAACACTGGACTACAAACTGTAGTCCTGTCCCAGGGTGACCACGCATTTCCTCCATACAGTGCAGTCAGGGAGTGTTGTCACCCTAGGACAGGATGTGTCATTGGCAGGATCACTAGGTGAGACTAAAGTGAAAAACAATTCTAAAACCAATGCAGTCACCACATCCAATGACTAGGAAGATACAATATGTTACATTGTTCTTGTGTTTCGGCTTTACAATACATTACCGCTCCTCTTTAATCAATTCCTTGTTCCCACTGCAAAAACACTATTCAAGAAGGAAACCCCCACCCCCCACATCATGGTAATGCTGAAATTGAGGCGGAGGTCCCCTTTAAGCGAAATCTGAGGGCTGCCCAGCCTTGGGAAGTCAGTTGGCGGTTATGCAGGTCGCTCGTGGCCTTTTCACAATAAGAATTCTAATGGTAACAAGAGATTACACCATCCCTGGTAATTGTGACACTCCACCTCGTGTTCTGAGCAGGATATCGATTTTCAGATGATGGGAGATTCAGCGCCTGAACTGTTTGACAATAAACGTCCTGGGGCCCGGCACCGCGCCCCCCCCCCCCCCCCATATGGATTCGTACACCTACTGCGCCGATTTACCTACCGCTGAGCCTTCCATCCATAGGCTGCTTGGATCCTAAAGGGGAATTCTGACACAGAAAATGACGTCAGCCTGGTAATGATGTCTGCCCCTCCCCCCAGAGGAGATTGTATTGGGCAGATTCGTTCTCACTTCTTCTGCCATCGAGATGATGAGAATAAAAGGGAAGCGTTTTACCTGTCGAAGAATTTGTGTTTCTGTCTATCCAGTCGTGAGATTTAGACAGCTCTGCTGCACAGCACATCCTGTCTTGTAGGGCAGGAGACTTGAATTTGCAGTTCAGTAAAACTTACAGGTCTTGTCCCTCCTTCTGCCTGTGATTGGACAGTGAAAGGAGAAGCATTTGTTTGCATCCCAGATGGTTACACCTTACAAGCTCTAGCCAGTGACTTCGCCTTAACTGAGATTATGTCATCAGTTTGCTGCAGGCAGGAGGAAGCATTTCCTCAGTCACCCCTGAGAGCTGACAGAGCTGCGGCACGCTCTGTGATCGCTGTGTCCTAAGGGCCAATCACAGCGGCCCTTTACCATGTGATCAGCTGTGTCCAATCACAGCTGATCACCATGTAAACACAAGCCAGTTATCGGCATTCCTTTCCTCACAGTTACAGCGCTTGAGGAGAGGAGAGCCAATACCTGGCTTGTGTGCAAGGGACATCTACACTGATAATCAATGTCCTGATTATCAGTGCAGTCCCAACAGTGCTCACCAGTGCTGCCAATCAATGCCCATTACTGCTGCCCATCAATCCCCTGCAGTGCTGCCTATCAGTGTTGCCCATCAGTGCCCATCAGTGTAGCCTCATCAGTGCCGCCCCATCAGTGCTGCCTCATCAGTGCCCATCAGTGCAGCCTCATCAGTGCCCATCAGTGCAGCCTCATCAGTGCCCATCAGTGCTGCCTCATCAGTGCCCATCAGTGCAGCCTCATCAGTGCCCATCAGTGCAGCCTCATCAGTGCCCATCAGTGCCGCCTATCAGTGCCCATCAGTGAAGGAGAAAAATTACTTGTTTGCAAAATTTTATAACAAACTATAAAAACTTTTTTTTTTTTTTTTTTTTGTGTTTATGTAGCAAAAAATAAAAACCCCCAGTGGTGATTAAATACCACCAAAAGAAAGCTCTATTTGTGTGAACAAAAATGATAAAAATGTCCTATGTGTACAATGTTGTATGACCGCGCAATTGTCATTCAAAGTGTGACAGCGCTGACAGCTGAAAACTGGCCTGGGCAGGAAGGGGGTGACATGCCCGGTATTGAAGAGGTTAAAAAATGGTCCATACTGTATATATCCAATTCTTTGGGGGGGGGGGGGGCAAACTTTTCATACAGCTGTAAATAGTATCAGTGTTCATTCATTGGTCGCATTTTGCAGTTTAAGCAGACCCTTCCCCCTTAAAATATCATTTCCTTTTTTTTTTTTTCTACAATATTATCTGAAATTCTCCAAAACGGCGGCGCACCTGACCGCGGTCACATGACCGGCCCCTCCGCCCGCCTGTAGCTAATACGGACAGATGATCACTTCTTTCCCCAAAGAGCGAAGGCGTTTTCAGGCACTGAGGCGTCACCCGGCAGAGGACAGACGCTGCTCATTAGGCGGTCCCGCGAATCATTAGACAGACGCGCATCAGCGAGCGGGAAGCGTTCTCCTATGGCACGGTGATAAATACCCCATTGTCAGAGATGATGTGATTGCATTAATGAGCGTAAGAATGCATTGTCTGCTAATCCCCCCAATCGCCTGTTTACCTTTCTGTTCTTCAAGCCTTAAAAGGACAAGCCGGCTTTGATTTAAAAATAATAATAAAAAAATGCCAACGACGCCATTCACAGCGATGGATGGAGATGAGCCTGGCGGAAACTTCACTGTTATGGGGGAGGGGGGGCGATATTCTGCTGCGCTCAGCGAACTTCCTGCCAAGAGATGGAGCTCAGAAAAAGAAAAAGTCCAGTGACTTTGCCTAGGCTAAGATGTCATCAGTCTTCCCCTCCCCCAATGATCTCGCAGACTGTACATTGTAACTTTGTAGAAGGAGGAGGAAGCATTTCCTCAGTCTCCCCTCCCCCAGTGATCAGACTGTACATTGTAACTTTGTAGAAGGAGGAGGAAGCATTTCCTCAGTCTCCCCTCCCCCAGTGATCAGACTGTACATTGTAACTTTGTAGAAGAAGGAGGAGGCATTTCCTCAGTCTCCCCTCCCCCAGTGATCAGACTGTACATTGTAACTTTGTAGAAGGAGGAGGAGGAAGCATTTTCCCAGCCTCTCCTCCCCCAGTGATCGGACTGTACATTGAAACTTTGTAGAAGGAGGAGGAAGCATTTCCTCAGTCTCTCCTTCCCCCAGTGATCAGACTGTACATTGTAACTTTGTAGAAGGAGGAGGAGGCATTTCCTCAGTCTCTCCTCCCCCAGTGATCAGACTGCACTACTCACTGCTATAACCAGGGAAGCCGCTAATCAAGCAACATCTGTGTTTGATTAGCTACAGTGGAGGGCAGAAGAGACATTAGACACCTGATGTCTCCATAAAGAGAACATTGTGATAGCAATAAAAGTAAAACAAAGTAAAAAAATAAAATAAAATGATTGGAAATAATGAAGATTTCCCTCCATCTGCGAATCGTCGCACATTCGCGTCACTCCTCTACTTCCCACCATCTTGTTTTGAGTTTTACGTTCGTCCGTTTTGGTCGTTGTGGATGTAGAACTTCCGGCGGATCCCCCCAGGTGTTGGGATTCTCCCGCCATCAGGGCCGCCATCAGGGGGGTACAGGCAGTACACCTGTAAGGGGCCCGGATGGCAACCCCCCTTTTTTTATTTTTTTTATTTTTTATTTAATTTATTTTTTTGTAAGGGGCCCAGAGGTCCCCAGGGGCCCGGATGGCAACCCCCCTTTTTATTTATTTATTTTTTATAAAAAAAAAAAAAATTAAATTTTTTAAAAAAATTTTTGTAAGGGGCCCAGAGGTCCCCAGGGCCCCGGATGGCAACCCCCCTTTTTTTTTGTTCGTCAGCACCCAAAGCTCATCCCGACCTGAAACAATTCGCGGCGGCAGCATCCCCCGCTTCTCAATTCGTGGCACATCCCCGCTTCTCTCAATTCGCGGCAGCCCCCCCTCCCCGCTTTTCAATTTGTGGCAGCAGCACCCTCTGCTCCAGGGGGCCCATGTCTGAAGCTGTGTAAGGGGCCCCAGATATCCTGATGGCGGCCCTGCCCGCCATTGATATAGATGAGTTTGTTGGGAAGTTTTGGCACAGCTCCGGTTTTCGGTTTCTCGGGCGCCTTGAAAAGCTCCGGAACAGAAATGCACATGGGAGGAAGCTGAAGAGGAATGATTCGCCGCGCGTTATCGGGACGCATCTTTATGAGGGTTTTTTGCAGCTCCTTAAGGGTCCGCACATTACGCTTTGTTATCATCGGCGGAGCGCTTTATTCCTGGTATCCCTGCGATTATTTTTTATCTGCGTTGCCATTATTTCCTAAATTGCTGAACGCACAGCGAGTGTGAGGGGAATACATCAGAGCGATCGTCTGTCTGGGAACGGAGAACGCCGACACCACTGGAGAGGATGGCGGATGGCAAACAGCAGGCAAATGTGCGGCAAATCCTCCGACCTTGTTCCCATTGGACAGATATCTGCTGGAAATGGGACACGTCTAGATTGGAGTTGATGAACGCAGCTCGGATGTGAGCGGCGGTGGATCTGAATTCGCAAATACGCAGCGAATGTGAGGCTGGAAATAGACAAATGATGACGTCATCAGATTCGCCAGGACTGAGCTGTTGGTCTTCATGCACACAGGATGGATTTTCTTCCCCCTTGGATGCCTTTGCGGCTGGTGGGAAAAAAGCTTTAAAAATGGGTGTAAACCCGCGTTTAGGTGCGTTCAGATGAGTTTAGGTGCGTCAAGCATTTGGACATTCATTACATTGGCTAGAATATTAATGTCTTTTGTCCATTGCATTGGATTGCATGAACGTTCAGGCACTCAATGAGCCCAGCGTTTAGGCGTGTTCAGCATTTAAGCGCTACTCTCTCACGAAATGGTGGACCACGGTCAGGATCCGGACCAAGTCAATGTCCCATCCAGACTTCCCGCCATTTAGGAGCCGTTTTGCCCCCAGCCGTCACCTCCGCCAATTTCATTTTCACAGAGCCGACAGCGGGAGGCAGGACAGCTCTGGACGGAGAGCGGGGGGGGGGAGGGGGGTTTCCCGAGTTAACAAGCAGGTGATTGGTTGCTAGGATGCAGGGCAGTCCAAACAACCAAATCGCCAGCTGGCAGCTCCCACCCTCTATGCAGACCTACTGTGACTCCCGCTGTCGGTTCTGTCTGTGTTAGGACAGGAAGGGGGGCATGTGAAGGGGTCTGAAGACAGTAATGGGGGGATGAAGAAAGTAATTGGCGGGGCTGAAGACAGTAATCAGGCAGCTGAGTACAATAATGGGGGGGGGGCTGAGGGCAGTATTGAGGGGAGCTGAGGACAGAAATGGGGGGGGGGCTGAAGACAATAATAGGGGGGAGAGCTGAGGACAATAATAGGGGGGGCTGAGAGCAGTAATGAGGGGCTGAGGACAGTAATGAGAGAGGGGCTGAGGAAAGCAATGGAGGGGGAGAGACTGAAGACAGTAATGGGGGGAGCTAAGGACAATAAGGAGGGGGGACTGAGGACAATATTGGGGGGGGGGGTAAGCTGAGAACAGTAATAAGGGGAGCAGAGAAAAGCAATGGGAGAGGGGGCTGTGGACAACAATGGGGGGGGCTGAGGACAGTGATGGTTAGGGGCTAAGGACAGTAATGGGGGGGAACTGAGGAAAGCAATGGGGGGGGAATCTGAGGACAGTATTGGGTGGGGGCTGAGGACAGTAATGGGGGAGCTGAGGAGAGCAATGGAAGGGCTGAGAGCTGAGGACAGTAATGGGGGGGCTAAAGACAAGAATGGGGGCTGAGTACAGAAATGGGGGTCAGAAGACAAAAAGGGGGGGTTGAGGACAGTAATGAGGGGGCTAAGGATTGAGGACAGTAATGGGGGAGCTGGGGAGAGCTGAGGACAGTAATGGGGGGGCTGAAGACAATCATGGGGGCTGAGGACATAAATGGGGGTCAGAAGACAAAAAGGTGGGGGCTGGGGACAGTAATGAGGGGTCTAATGATTGAGGACAGTAATTAGGGGGGCTGAGGACAGTAGTGAGGGGCTGAGGTCAGTTGTGGCTGGGGATGTGGACAGTAATGAGGGGGGCTGAGGACAGTAATGAGAGGGCTAAGGCTGAGTTCACACTGGTACGACACGACAGTCATACAACTTTCATCCTACTTTGCTCTGCGACATCAGTCCTACATTGATCCTACATTGGTCCGACATCCATCCGACATTCATGAACAGGATACTACTTTGATCCGACTTTGTGCTAGTCTGACTTGTCCTTTGACCAATCAAAACAATCCCAGGGTGAGATAAATTCCTTTTAGGCTGGGTTCACACTTGTGCGACAGGACATCTGTCCTACTTTGGATCCGACTTTGCCCTGCGACATGAAGCCGACATATGTCCGACTTTCAATGAACGGGGATCCGACTTGGATCCCCGCCAATAGCAGGCACTGTGTTTGGTATGAATCTTGAGGGGGAACTCCAGGCCAAATTTTTAATAAAAAAACGGCATGGGTTCCCCCTCCAGGAGCATACCAGGCCCTTGGGTCTGGTCTGGATTTGAAGGGGCGCCCCTACGCCGAAAAAACAGCGTGGGGGTCCCCCACAATCCAAACCAGACCCTTATCCGAGCACGCAACCTGGCAGGCCGCAGGGGAAAAGGGGGGGACGAGAGGGCGACCCCCCCTCCCTCCTGAACCGTACCAGGCCACATGCCCTCAACATGGGGGGTTTGGTGCTCTGGGGCAGGGGGTGACCTGCGGCCCCCCCACCCCAGAGCACCCTGCCCCCATGTTGATGAGGACAGGGCCTCTTCCCGACAACCCTGGCCGTTGGTTGTCGGGGTCTGCGGGCGGGGGGCTTATCGGAACCCGGGAGCCCCCTTTAATAAAGGGGCCCCTGGATCCCGGCCCCCCCACCCTATGTGAATGAGTATGGGGTACATCGTACCCCTACCCATTCACCTGGTGGGAAAAAAAATGCAATAAAAAAAACACACAGATTTTTAGAGAATTTTATTGCACAGCTCCGGGGGTCTTCTTCCGACTTCGGGGGTCTCCGGTTCTTCTCCCGCTCTCCGGTTCTTTCTTCCGCCGGGCCTCCGCTAACTTCTTTTTAGCTCTTTTGCTAACAGAGGCCCGGACTTCTCCGTCTTCTCGTCCGGCTCTCCATTGTCCTTCTGCCGGCCCCTCCACTAACTTCTTGGTAGCTCTTTCGCTAGTGGAGGAGCCGGTCTTCCCGTCGGCGTCTTCTTCTCTCTTCTCCTCCTCGATGTTGACGCGTCGCTTCCTCCCGCTGTAATACTGGCTCTCCGCTCCGCTCCGCATTAATATAGGCTTCTCATGACGTCACAGTCACATGTTCCGGGGCACATGGCCCCGGAGCATGTGACTGTGACGTCATGGGAACATGTGACTGTGACGTCATAAGAAGCCTATATTAATGCGGAGCGGAGCGGAGAGCCAGTATTACAGCGGGAGAAAGCGACGCGTCATCATCGAGAAGGAGAAGAGGGAAGAAGACGCCGACGGCGACGACGGGAAGACCGGCTCCTCCACTAGCGAAAGAGCTACCAAGAAGTTAGTGGAGGGGCCGGCAGAAGGACAACGGAGAGCCGGACGAGAAGACGGAGAAGTCCGGGCCTCTGTTAGCAAAAGAGCTAAAAAGAAGTTAGCGGAGGCCCGGCGGAAGAAAGAACCGGAGAGCGGGAGAAGAACCGGAGACCCCCGAAGTCGGAAGAAGACCCCCGGAGCTGTGCAATAAAATTCTCTAAAAATCTGTGTGGTTTTTTTATTGCATTTTTTTTTCCACCAGGTGAATGGGTAGGGGTACGATGTACCCCATACTCATTCACATAGGGTGGGGGGGCCGGGATCCAGGGGCCCCTTTATTAAAGGGGGCTCCCGGGTTCCGATAAGCCCCCCGCCCGCAGACCCCGACAACCAACGTCCAGGGTTGTCGGGAAGAGGCCCTGTCCTCATCAACATGGGGGCAGGGTGCTCTGGGGTGGGGGGCCGCAGGTCGCCCCCCTGCCCCAGAGCACCAAACCCCCCATGTTGAGGGCATGCGGCCTGGTACGGTTCAGGAGGGAGGGGGGCCGCTCTCTCGTCCCCCCCTTTTCCCCTGCGGCCTGCCAGGTTGTGTGCTCAGATAAGGGTCTGGTTTGGATTGTGGGGGGACCCCCACGCCGGCTTTTCGGCGTAGGGGGTTCTTCAAATCCAGACCAGACCCAAGGGCTTGGTATGCCTCTGGAGGGGGAACCCATGCCGGTTTTTAATTTAAAATTTGGCCTGGAGTTCCCCCTCAAGAGCAGTACAGCACAAGTCGCATGCCAAAGTCGGATCATGCAAGACTGCGGTACGACTTTGATCCGACTTCAATGATAGTCAATGGGCTGAAGTCGGATCAAAGTCGGACCAAAGTAGTACAGGGAGCATTCTCAAAGTCGGACCGACATGTGTCGGACCAGTTAAGACGACTCCCATAGGGAAACATTAATTTTCACACGTCATGCGACATGAGCTCCCAATGTCGGAGCGTTTGTCGGACCAGTGTGAACCCAGCCTCAGGATTGAGGACAGTATTGGGTGGGGGCTGAGGACAGTGATGGTTAGGGGCTGAGGACTGTAATGGGGGGGGAACTAAGGAAAGCAATAGGGGGGGAGCTGAGAACAGTTATGGTGGGGGGGCTGAGGACAGTGATGGTTGGGACTGAGGACAGTATTGGGTGGGGGCTGAGGACAGTAATGGGGGAGTTGAGGAGAGCAATGGAAGGGGGGGAAGAGCTGAGGACAGTAATGGGGGGGGGGGGCTGAGGACAGTGATGGTTAGGGGCTGAGGACAGTTATGGGGGGGGACTAAGGAAAGCAATGGGGGGGAAGCTGAGAACAGTTATGGTGGGGGGGCTGAGGACAGTGATGGTTGGGGCTGAGGACAGTATTGGGTGGGGGCTGAGGACAGTAATGGGGGAGTTGAGGAGAGCAATGGAAGGGGGGGAAGAGCTGAGGACAGTAATGGGGGGGGCTGAAGACAATAATGGGGGCTGAGGACAGAAATGCGGGTCAGAAGACAAAAAAGGGGGGCTGAGGACAGTAATGAGGGGGCTAAGGATTGAGGACAGTAATGGGGGAGCTGAGGAGAGCAATGGAAGGGGGGGAGAGCTGAGGACAGTAATGGGGGGGCTGAAGACAATAATGGGGGCTGAGGACAGAAATGGGGGTCAGAAGACAAAAAGGTGGGGGCTGGGGACAGTAATGAGGGGGCTAAGGATTGAGGACAGTAATGGGGGGGGAGCTAAGGACAGTAATTAGGGGGGCTGAGGACAGTAGTGAGGGGCTGAGGTCAGTTGTGGCTGGGGATGTGGACAGTAATGAGGGTGGGGCTGAGGACAGTAATGAGAGGGCTAAGGATTGAGGACAGTATTGTGTGGGGGCTGAGGACAGTAATGGGGGAGCTGAGGAGAGCAATGAAAGGGGGGGAGAGCTGAGGACAGTAATGGGGGGACTGAAGACAATAATGGGGGCTGAGGACAGAAATGGGGGTCAGAAGACAAAAAAGGGGGGGCTGAGGACAGTAATGAGGGGGCTAAGGATTGAGGACAGTAATGGGGGAGCTGAGGAGAGCAATGGAAGGGGGGAAGAGCTGAGGACAGTAATGGGGGGGGCTGAAGACAATAATGGGGGCTGAGGACAGAAATGGGGGTCAGAAGACAAAAAAAGGGGGGCTGAGGACAGTAATGAGGGGGCTAAGGATTGAGGACAGTAATGGGGGAGCTGAGGAGAGCAGTGGAAGGGGGGGGAGCTAAGGACAGTAATGGGGGGGCTGAAGACAATATTGGGGGCTCAGGACAGAAATGGGGGTCAGAAGACAAAAAGGGGGGGGGCTGAGGACAGTAATGAGGGGGCTAAGGATTGAGGACAGTAATGGGGGGGGCTGAGGACAGTAGTGAGGGGCTGAGGTCAGTTATGGCTGGAGATGTGGACAGTAATGAGGGGGGTTGTGCACAGTTATGATTGGGGCTGAGGAAAGCAATAAGGGGGCTGAGGAAAGCAATGGGAGGGGAGCTATGGACAGTAATGGGGGGGGGGCTGAGGACAGTAAGGGGAGCTGAAGTAATGTGAAGGGGAGATTTTGATGGGAAGGGGGACTGAGAATGCTGATAAAAGAAGGGGATTTTGATATATAACTCTGCTCAGATCTGTGCATGCGCATGGTGCTGTGTTTGCCATGTGGTTTGGAGCACCCAAAAAGATGTGGCCCTAGATAAGAGGAGATGGGGGGGGGGGCTGTGATCTGAAGGATCATACGCATAATTCGGACCTCGGCTGGAAAAATATTTTACTGACTGGACCTCCTAGAAATGTAATTTGTTACCTCTTCTCTGAACGCTCCTCGGAGGCGGAACAAACCGTGACTTTATTGAAAAAATGTAATAGGAGGAAATAAAAGGAGCAAATCAGAGAAGAAACCTACAGAAAGGAAGTATAGAAAGGCAACAAAGTAAAAAAGCAACATTGTATCAATCAAGGCCACATGGCAGGGGATCAGCCAATCAGAGACAGGCAAGAGTTTAGAGTATGAAGTATATTGTAAATAATAGTTGCTGTGATTGGACGGCATTGTGGGAGCTGCAGCCGGGCAATGAAGTCTCTGTGGCGCAGTGTGGCTCGCTTGTCCAAAAGACCGCCCCCCCCCCCACTCCCTTCATTGGTGTCTCCCCTCCCCCAATGTGACCACAGGCACTTACTTTCATTTTGAAGCTTCTGTTTTGGTCAGAAGTTCATTTGAAACTAGAGGAGACCTAACAGACATAACAGAACGAGACCCCACCCTCGAAAAAAATATATTTAGCTGAGGTGACTAATTTTGTTTTCTTTTATTATTATTATTATTATTATTATTATTATTATTAGTAGTACTTTTATAGCACAATCAATTGATGCAACACTTTACATATATATTTATATTATATTGTTATAATATATTATATTGTTTTATTTTATTATTATTATTATTATTATTATTATTATATTTTAATATTATTATCATTATGCTTCACCAAAATAACATTGACCATAAAATATAGAATATAATAATATAATAATAATATAAATCATATAATAATAATCATATATAGTATAATATAATATAATATATTAATATATAATATAACATAATATTATAATATAATAATAATATTATATTATATTATTTTATTATAATATATTATTTATTATTATTATTAGTATAGGTATTTTTATAGCACAATCAATTGATGCAACACTTTACATTTATATTTATATTATATTGTTATAATATATTATATTGTTTCATTTTATTATTATTATATTATAATATTATTACCATTATTATGGCTTCACCAAAATAACATTGACCATAAAATATAGAATATTATAATATAATAATAATAATAATAAAAATAATAATAATAATAAATTATATAATAATAATCATATATAGTATAATATAATAATAATAATAATAATAATAATAATAATAAAATAATATATAATATAACATAATATTATAATATAATAATAATATTATATCATTATATTATAATATATTATCTTATTTATTATTATAATTATTATTATTATTATTTTATGTATTATTATTACTATTATTATATTCTATATTTCATGGTCAATGTTATTTTGGTGAAGCCCAATGACGGGTGCTCTTTATTCGCCGCTCGCGCTGACCACCAGTGTCTTGGTTCCAGGCTCTGTGCCAGCGGGGGTCGGTCTTCATCCCTTCTTGCGATCTTAAATTCTCTTTTTCAGGCCATATTTTTCGGCGTGGAGGTTTAACCTACTTGCCGATGTCTATTTCTCGCTGATCTGCGGCTCCCTCCTGAATTCCGTACAATCCGCCGCTACGTGTCAAATTCGGGAATTTATCTCCGCTCTCTTCTGCTTACCTGAGCAGCCGATCCCCGCAGTATATTCTGACTTCTTGTTTTCTTCTTCCCTGATTTAGCGGATTTATGTCAAGTGACGCCGCGGTCCTGATCAGTCATGGCGGCCAAAGTGGGTCGGATCTGTCACAGAACACACACGGGGCTGGGGGGGCCCAGATGGACCAACTGCAATGTTCATCCTCAACATGGCTTGTGCACTGGTAATGGAGGGGGCCATCCAGTCCTGAGATTTACACAGCTCTGCCACACAACACAGCCCCACCTGGCAGGGCAGGAGACCTGATTTTGCTGTCCATCCAGTCCTGAGATTTACACAGCTCTGCCACACAGCACAGCCACGTCCGGCAGAGCAGAAGACCTGTTTTTTCTAGGTTGAAATGCCCCTACCCCCGTCAGTGATTGGACCGTGAAAGGAGAAGCAGAAGACTGATGAGCTCATCTCCCTGTCACTCTGCTCTCTCCTACTATCCTTAACAGGACATTTGCATATCACTGGCTGCTCTGACCATTTAGAGACTGTCACTTTTTCGGGACAGCTTGGCCCATTACAGGAAGCAGAGAAATAACAGACCTTTAGGCAGGATCAATAGGTAATGTTACATCATGGGGGGGACACAAAAAAACAAATACTGTTGGGGTGTATTTAGAAAAAAAAAAGAGCTTTTCATCCTGTCAAACTGCATGTACATCCATTCTTGTGTCAACGGGGGAAAAATCGAATGTTACTCGACTATTTTCTATCTACATCGAATGTTATTCCTTCATACAGAACTGAGTGAATCAGGAAAATACCACATTATGACCACTAGATGGAGAAACCATCCTAGCCAATTAGTATTCTTTGCCTGCAATCATCTGCTCCATCTAGTGGCCACCTTCTGCTATTTTCCTAATTCACTCTATTCTGTATAAAGGAATAACATTCGGCCTGGAGAGTAACATTCAAATTTGTCATCATTTGCACAGAATGAATAGACAGTTTCGTAGGATGATTTTTTTTTTCTGTTGCTGTTGATAGGTTGCAACAGGTACGTCATTTTTTATTTATTTTATTTTATTATTACTATTGAAATAATATAATAATGGACTTTAACTGCACTTTTCTATGTATTCCCAGGACGTGGCACTCGTTATACTATTATGCCCAATGACCACCAAGGGCACCTCATTCATTTATTATTACTATTATTTTTTTATTATTATTTTTTATTATTATTTTTATTTATACTATTATTATTAGTAGTAGTAGAAGTATTTATTATTTAAAAAAAATGTATTACTATTATTATTATTTGTTATTATTATTTATGTAATTCTTCTTTTAATTATTACATTTTTTATTAATACTATTATTATTATTTTTATTGATGCTATTTTTATGTTTTGTATTTTTTATTATTATTATTATTTTATTAATTTACATTTTTTATCAAGAGCATTTATTGAGGTTTTTTTTAAACAAAACATCAGTACATTAACATTATTATTTTTATTAATTACAACAATAATATATATATATATATATATATATATATATATATATATATATATATATATATATATTACTATTATTATTAGTAGTAGTAGTAGTAGTAGTAGTAGTAGTATTTATTATTTTCATTTTTTTTAATTATTATTATTATGTTGTTATTATTATTTTTGTAATTCTTATGCTTTATTAACATTTTTATTATTACTATTATTATTTTTTATTGATGTTATTTTATTTTTTTGTATTTTTTTATTATTATTATTATTATTATTATATATTTTTTTATCAGGACCATTTATTAACGTTTTTTAACAAAACATCAGTACATTAACATTATTATTTTTATTAATTACAACAGTAACAATTATTATAATTTTATTATTTATTTATTTTTTATTATCATTATTATTTTATTTCAGTTTTATTATTTATTGTTATTATTATTATTTTATTTTAGTTGTATTATTTATTTATTGTTATTATTATTTTATTTTAGTTGTTTTTTTTTTTCCTACAGCAGCCTGTTAAGTTGCTGTGTTGTAATAAGTCATTAGTTCCCTTATTCTTGAACTCGCCTCCTCCGTCTCAGTTTATATATTCTCCAAACAGCGTTAAGTGGCCTCAGCGCGGGTTCTTGGCGGTTGGAGATGATCGGTTGGAAGGCGGTTAAACGTCTCGGGGTCACTCTGAGGACTCGGGATGAGTTTTCGGTCAATGGCAGACAGTTGTACACACAGACGCACTTTCTTATATACACAGCGTGTCTGCGTATTCCTTATATGGACGTGCGGCTCGGGGGAGACGAACGACCCCGTCTGCGTGCGCCGTGTAACGCCGACCCCAATGTAAATACAAGGGAGGGCGCCTCCGACAGATCAGCAAAGGAGATGAAAGCTGAGTGCATCCATCCTGCCCCCCTCCCGCTGTGCGAGAAGTTGACTGGTTGTTCTGCACCCCCCCGCTGCGGCTCCTCTGCGCACATACACACAGTCCACGCGCCGACTACCTTCTCTGGATTTTTTATTCCTAATAACTTCTTGTAGTCTCCTGTGAATTCTGTTCTCGCCCGCCGCAGACCCGGAGGTGCTCCCATGAATTTTTCTGCAGTGTTTACAGATAACGGCACCTTAATAGAGAAATGCAGCAAGCGTTGACCAACAGGGTTCACCGTTATGGCCGTTTTTCTTTTTAATTCGGTGGATGGCGTGTCCGCGTGGCTAGACGGTGAAGGGTCTTGACTGAGACTTTTGGTTACATCTCCGAAGCCTTGTAGAGTCACAGAGGACGGGGTGGGAATGTTGACTCCAAGTCCTGTTCAGCCCTGAGGTTGCGAGTTTCCGGATCGATACGGCGCTAACTTTTAATTGGCCGTCGAGTTAAAGTGTAAGTGCGGTTTGACAAAAAGTCTGCTATCCGTCCCGTCTCATCAGTCTGTAATGAGTGCAGAGACTGGATGCAGATACAGTGCAGCCTATCAGTGCCCATCACTGCAGCTTATTAGTGCCCATCACTGCAGCTTATCAGTGCCCATCAGTGCAGCATATGATTGGCGCCTCATCAGTGCAGCTTATCGGTAGCGCCTCATCAGTGCCCATCAGTGCAGCCCCATCAGCACACATTATTGCAGCCCATCAGTGCAGCCTAACAGCACCCATCAGTGCAGCCTATCAGTGCAGCCTATCAGCGCCCATCAGTGCAGCCTATCAGCGCCCATCCGTGCAGCCTATCAGCGCCCATCCGTGCAGCCTATCAGCGCCCATCCGTGCAGCCTATCAGCGCCCATCAGTGCAGCCTATCAGCGCCCATCAGTGCAGCCTATCAGCGCCCATCAGTGCAGCCTATCAGCGCCTATCAGTGCAGCCTATCAGCGCCTATCAGTGCAGCCTATCAGTGCCTATCAGTGCAGCCTATCAGTGCCCATCTGTGGAGCCTATCAGTGCAGCCTATCAGTGCCCATCTGTGGAGCCTATCAGTGCCCATCTGTGGAGCCTATCAGCGCCCATCAGTGCAGCCTATCAGCGCCCATCAGTGCAGCCTATCAGCGCCCATCAGTGCAGCCCATCAGTACAGCCTTTCAGTGCCCATCAGTACAGCCTATCAGTGCAGCCTATCAGTGCCCATCAGTACAGCCTCACCCACGCCCATCAGTGCCCATCAGTGCAGCCTCATCAGTGCCCATCAGTGCAGCCTCATCAGTGCCCATCAGTGCAGCCTCATCAGCACCCATCAGTGCAGCCTCTACAGCGCCCATCAGTGCAGCCTATACAGCGTTCATCAGTGCAGCCTATCAGCGCTCATCTGTGCAGCCTATCAGCGCTCATCTGTGCAGCCTATCAGCGCTCATCTGTGCAGCCTATCAGCGCTCATCTGTGCAGCCTATCAGCGCTCATCTGTGCAGCCTATCAGCGCTCATCTGTGCAGCCTATCAGCGCTCATCTGTGCAGCCTATCAGCGCTCATCAGTGAAGGAGAATAATTACTTATTTTCAAAATTTTATAACAGAAACAAAGAAAAATGTGTTGTTTTTTTTCCAAAATTTTGGGTCTTTTTTGTTTGTTTGTTTAACAAAAAATAAAAACCACAGTGGTGATTAAATACCACCAAAAGAAAACTCTATTTGTGTGAAAAAAGATTTAAAAATACCTTATGGGTACAATGTTGTATGACAGCACTGAGATTCAAAAAGACCATAAAAAAAGTGAAAACTAACAAACCAATCAAACGTCACCTCGATGGGGTTTGGATGTACTTCAGTCTTTTGCTGACTGATCCTAGTCCAGGGGAGACCCTAAATAAAGAATAACTGTCACCCCCCCCCCCCCCCACCACCACCCATTACACAAGTGGACAAGTGGAATCATCATTAGAACAAGTTCATAAGTGAGAACAGACCTTGGCGCCAGCGACTTATATGTTATAGCGTGTGAGTCACGGTGCGTTCGGGGGATGCTGCTAACAATAGTGACAGTTTGAGGCGGATATATGAAAACCTGAACAATGAAACGTGGATCTGGTGTTCTGAGCAGACAATCGGGTTCCATCGTTCATCGAAGGACAAGAGTCGAATGTCATTCCGCTTCCCTCATCTCTTGTTTGTCTCAATGCGTCTGGCCGTGATTGACACATCCGTCCTCTTTTTTTTTTTTTACAATCTGTTACAAAGTTTCTTATCCAGAGATTTTTCCAGTGACATCACTTCCTGTATCATGCTGACAACGTGAGCTACTGCTTTGCAATCAGCAACAGAGTTGTCAGACCCTTCATGTCAGCTCGTTTACTTCATATGCATCCAGCCAACCAGATAGGCAGCACATTGGTCAACTTGGTCAACACTTGGTCAGCTTGGTCAACTTGGTCAACATTTGGTCAACTTGGTCAAAACTGACTATTTGGAATCCTTATGCTGCTTATAGATGGGAAGGTAGATTACATTTACTTGCCCGCAAGGTCCTCCACCTCAATAAGACACATGTACAGCCCGTCTGAAGTTTACCAATGAACATCTAAATGATTCGGAGAAGGATTGGGAGAAAGTTCTGTGGTCAGATGAGACCAAAATTGAGCTCTTTGGCATTAACTCGACTCGCCGTGTTTGAAAGAAGAAAAATGGTGACTATGACCCTAAGAACACCATCCCTACAGTCCGGCTCGGAGGTGGAAAAATTATGCTTTGGGGCTGTTTCTCTGCTAAAGATACAGGCCGACTTTGACGCATTGAGGGGCCAATGGACGGGGCCATGTATTGTAAAGCCTTTGAGTAAGCGTCAATATCTGACGTGAAACGCGTTAGCCACCTACCCCTGCACGACTACTGTCTGTTTTGTTTGTTTTGGATATATGGATTGATTTTGGATTTTTTGAAGAATAAATTGTTAATACAGAGTGCGGCAGTCCAGGGCTCTTTTCTTCCCATGTATTGTAAAGTCTTGGATGAGAACCTTCTTCCCTCAGCCAGAACACTAGGGATGAGCTTCGTGTTCGAGTCGAACATACGTTCGACTCGAACATCGGCTGTTCGATCGTTCGACGAAGATCGAACGATTTGGGCCGTTCGCGCCAAATTCGAGTGACGCGAACGGCCCACAATGCACTACGCCATCGCAGTGTCATCCAGGCGCTGTGATTGGCCAAGCATGCACTGTGACCCCGCATGCTTGGCCAATCACAGCGCCGGCAGCAAGGAGAGCAATGATTGGCCACAGGCAGGATGCCTGTGGCCAATTATTGCTGATGGGGTTTAGTACACGCCCCACACTATAAAAGGCCGGCAGCGCGGCGGCCTTGTGTAGTGTGTTCCGGAGCAGGGAAAGAGAAGCATAGGCAGGGACAGTGTCATTATTTTTCCTTTACTAATCCTGGATTCCTTGTGTTTAGGGACAAATAAGGATAGGTAGGGAGAGTGTCAGTGTGTTATTCTGTGCTAAACCTTGTTTGTAGGGACAGAGAGGTACAGTGAGGGAAAGTGTCAGTGTGCTATTGTGTTCTAAAACTATTTTGCTGAACCATATTTTCAATCCTTGAGTTGAGGGACAGAGAGGTACAGTGAGAGAAAGTGTCAGTGTGCTATTGTGTTCTAAAACTATTTTGCTGAACCATATTTTCAATCCTTGAGTTGAGGGACAGAGAGGTACAGTGAGGGAAAGTGTCAGTGTGCTATTGTGTTGTAAAACTATTTTGCTGAACCATATTTTCAATCCTTGAGTTGAGGGACAGAGAGGTACAGTGAGTGAAACTGACAGTGTGCTATTCTGTTCTAAACCAATTTTGCTGTTCCATATTTTCAATCCTTGAGTTGAGGGACAGAGAGGTACAGTGAGGGAAACTGACAGTGTGCTATTCTGTTCTAAAACTATTTTGCTGAACCATATTTTCAATCCTTGAGTTGAGGGACAGAGAGGTACAGTGAGGGAAAGTGTCAGTGTGCTATTGTGTTCTAAAACTATTTTGCTGAACCATATTTTCAATCCTTGAGTTGAGGGACAGAGAGGTACAGTGAGTGAAACTGACAGTGTGCTATTCTGTTCTAAACCAATTTTGCTGAGAACGCACATTCAGTGCTGCTGGAGGATTTGTCACGGATCACAGGGTGCGCCTGTCCACCGACTCGGTTGATCGACTGACTTTCATCAAGATGAACCAGTCTTGGATCACCACCAGCTACCACACACCAGATGCTGATATAACAGACTAATTGATTTTAAAATGTCACATCCCTTCAAGACTGATGCTGATGCTGAGTGCCTGTGCTGTTATGTTGACTGGCTATCCTCCTCCTCCTCCTCAATGATACGATTAACGATGATAGCTTGGAAGATCATTTTGGTTTATGGGTGACGCCACCAGTGGCTAAGGCCCAATTTTTCAGCCCCTGTTTAACAGGGGCGTGTAATTAAAATTTTTGATGCAATACTTTGCAACAGGCCTCATTGCTGTGCTCCAAGTACAGTATCTGTGAGGGGTTGCAGTGTTGTGCCACCAGTGCCTAAGGCCCAATTTTTCAGCCCCTGTTCAACAGGGGCATGCAATTATAATTATTGATCTAATAATTCACAGTAGGGACCATTGCTGCGCCCACCAAGAGTAACTGTCAGGCCTTACAGTGTTGTGGCACCAGCACCACCATCACCACCACCACCACCACCAAAGGCCCAATTTTTCAGCCCCTGTTCAACAGGGGCATGCAATTATAATTATTGATCTAATAATTCACAGCAGGGAGCATTGCTGCGCCCACCAAGAGTAACTGTCAGGCCTTACAGTGTTGTGGCACCAGCACCACCATCACCACCACCACCAAAGGCCCAATTTTTCAGCCCCTGTTCAACAGGGGCATGCAATTATAATTATTGATCTAATAATTCACAGCAGGGAGCATTGCTGCGCCCACCAAGAGTAACTGTCAGGCCTTACAGTGTTGTGGCACCAGCACCACCATCACCACCACCACCACCACCAAAGGCCCAATTTTTCAGCCCCTGTTCAACAGGGGCATGCAATTATAATTATTGATCTAATAATTCACAGCAGGGACCATTGCTGCACCCACCAAGAGTAACTGTCAGGGCTTACAGTGTTGTGGCACCAGCACCACCATCAAAGGGCCAATTTTTACTACCACTGATCAACAATTATATGTTATTACAATTCCTGATATAATAGTTGACAGCAGGGCGTTCCAGCACCAACCAAGAGTAACTGTGAGTGCTTACAGTGTTGTGCCAACACCAACAACTAAGGGGCCTATTTCTGCAGAGTATATACGGCAGGTCCCTACTTTCAAACATCCAACTTACAAACGACTCCTACTTGCAAACGCAAGAAGACAACAGGAAGTGAGAGGAAATCTACCCCTTGGAAGGAAAATTCTCTCCTGTAAGAATAAATATGGGAGAAAGGTGTCTCCTCTGTACTGATGCTTTATCAGCAATCCTTGTTTCAAGAAAAACACCACATTTCAAAAACAGTTGTCATTGGGACGGAAAGTGAGGTGAAATGTTCTGAACAGGGGCACAGACAGCAAAAAAAATGTGACAGGGGTGATAACCGTTCCCTATGTTTTACAAAAAACTAAAAAAAAGGAATTTGCCATGGAGCTCCACTTAAACAATGCAGCTGTTCAAAATTATAAACAGATTCTACATAAGAACAAACCTACAGTCCCTGTCTTGTATGCACCGCCTGTATACGGCTGTTCAGAGTATATAGGTCCTTTTTTATTTTGTGTGCGGGGTTCCCCTTAATATCCATACAAGACCCAAAGGGGCTGGTAATGGGCTGGGGTAGGGGGGGGGGGGGGTTGATGGGGTAGCTATGCCATTTTTCCTAAAGATTTTCATCCATATTACCGGGACCACACATTACATTAAAGCCGCAAGCAGTTTTAAATGACTTTTTTCCCTTTAGAAGTGTCATTTTGTGCAGGGACAGTTCTAAACACGGGAAACACGTGGCACTTCACAGGCATACTTTAGACACCCCCCAGGTACAATATTTAAAGGAATATTTGACTTTTTTTTTTTCACTTTATGCATCATTAAAATGACTGCTCCCGAAAAACGTCCGTTTTTAAAACTTCTTTTTGCAGTGATACATGTCCCCTGGTGCAGAACCCGGGTTCCCAAACTCTGTTTCGGACAATAACATGGATAATAGTCGTTATAATTAGCACTTTAGAATCCGAACGTTCGCATCCATTGTATTTAATAGGGTTCTAATGTTCGCGCGAACTTTCGGTCCGTTCGCGGGTTCTGGTGCGAACCAAACCCGGGGGTGTTCGGCTCATCACTACAGAACACTGAAGATGGGTCCTGGATGGGTCTTCCAGCATGACAATGACCTAAAATATACGGCTAAGGCAACAAGGGAGTGGCTCAAGAAGAAGCACATTAAGGTCATAGAGTGGCCTAGCCAGTCTCCAGACCTTAATCCTACAGAAAATTTATGGAGGGAGCTGAAACTTCGAGTTGCCAAGCGACAGCCAAGAAACCTTAAGGATTTAGAGAAGATCTGTAAAGAAGAGGGGACCAAAATCCCTCCTGAGGTGTGTGCAAACCTGATCACCACCTACAAGAAACGTCTGACCTCTGTGCTTCCCAACAAGGGTTTCTCCACCAACTACTAAGTCATGTTTTGCTTGGGGATCAAATAATTATTTTGCTCACTGAACTGCAACTCAACTTTTAACATTTGTATCATGAGTTATTTCTGGATTTTTGGTTGATATTCTGTCGCTATCATATAAAATGATTATTATTATTATACACGATTTATATAGCGCCAACAGTTTACGCAGCGCTTTACAATGTTTAGGGGGGACAACACAATTACAGTACAGTTCAATACAGAAGGTACAGGAGAGCCCCGGCTCGTAGGTCTTAAACCCAGGACCCCGGTGCTGCAAGGCAGATGTACTAACCACTAAGCCCCCGTGCTGCCCCAGCAGGTATTCACATGTCTCCTTCCATCACAAATCCTAAAAATAAGAGGATTATTCCTCCATAGACTTTTGGAAGTTCCCAACCCCCCCCCCCCCCTCTCAGCTGCCCCCTCAGGAATGCCGAGGAGGTTACACTCAGGCTACTGTGTCCTTCTATCTGTCACTTTGTATCAGTTGGTCGGTGACCTGCACACACAGAGCTCTGCCCATTGTGTATCAGATATCCGGGACCGAGGGTCAGCTAGGACCCCCACAACCAGCACCTGCCCGCCATCCAATCCCCCTCCGCCTTATATAAACCCCCCCCAAAGATCTCACCGCATTCCAGACGCAGATCGGGGCGCAGTTGTTGGGAAAATGTAACTCAATTCTTTTTTATTTGAGATGAGAAGCCGGGCAGCTGCCTGAGAACTGAGGATCAGATGTGTCCTCCCCTGTATAAGAGATCGGCGCAAAACATTACATTGTGTCAGAGTGTTAGACAAATGGTGCGCGGCAAATTCTAGTAGAAAGCACATGTGATTGTATGGGGGGGGGGGGGGGGTTTGAGGAAAGATCTTCAAATATTCTGAGGTATCAATATATCCACCAAATTGGGAAAATGTCTGCAGTCTCTGACCATCTCCTGTACTATGTCTGCAGTCTCTGACCATCTCCTGTACTATGTCTGCAGTCTCTGACCATCTCCTGTAGTATGTCTGCAGTCTCTGACCATCTCCCGTACTATGTCTGCAGTCTCTGACCATCTCCTGTAGTATGTCTGCAGTCTCTGACCATCTCCTGTACTATGTCTGCAGTCTCTGACCATCTCCTGTACTATGTCTGCAGTCTCTGACCATCTCCTGTACTATGTCTGCAGTCTCTGACCATCTCCTGTAGTATGTCTGCAGTCTCTGACCATCTCCTGTACTATGTCTGCAGTCTCTGACCATCTCCTGTAGTATGTCTGCAGTCTCTGACCATCTCCTGTACTATGTCTGCAGTCTCTGACCATCTCCTGTAGTATGTCTGCAGTCTCTGACCATCTCCTGTACTATGTCTGCAGTCTCTGACCATCTCCTGTACTATGTCTGCAGTCTCTGACCATCTCCTGTACTATGTCTGCAGTCTCTGATCATCTCCTGTCATATGTCTGCAGTCTCTGGTCATCTCCTGTACCATGTCTGCAGTCTCTGACTGTCTCCAGTAGTATGTCTGCAGTCTCTGACCATCTCCTGTACTATGTCTGCAGTCTCTGACCATCTCCTGTACTATGTCTGCAGTCTCTGACCATCTCCTGTACTATGTCTGCAGTTTCGGACCATCTCCTGTACTATGTCTGCAGTCTCTGACCATCTCCTGTACTATGTCTGCAGTCTCTGACCATCTCCTGTAGTATGTCTGCAGTCTCTGACCATCTCCTGTAGTATGTCTGCAGTCTCTGACCATCTCCTGTAGTATGTCTGCAGTCTCTGACCATCTCCTGTAGTATGTCTGCAGTCTCTGACCATCTCCTGTAGTATGTCTGCAGTCTCTGACCATCTCCTGTAGTATGTCTGCAGTCTCTGACCATCTCCTGTACTATGTCTGCAGTCTCTGACCATCTCCTGTACTATGTCTGCAGTCTCTGACCATCTCCTGTACTATGTCTGCAGTCTCTGATCATCTCCTGTCATATGTCTGCAGTCTCTGATCATCTCCTGTACCATGTCTGCAGTCTCTGACCGTCTCCAGTAGTATGTCTGCAGTCTCTGACCATCTCCTGTAGTATGTCTGCAGTCTCTGACCATCTCCTGTACTATGTCTGCAGTCTCTGATCATCTCCTGTCATATGTCTGCAGTCTCTGATCATCTCCTGTACCATGTCTGCAGTCTCTGACCGTCTCCAGTAGTATGTCTGCAGTCTCTGACAATCACCTGTAGTATATCTGCAGTCTCTGACCATCTCCTGTAGTATGTCTGCAGTCTCTGATCATCTCTTGTAGTATGCCTGCAGTCTCTGACCATCTCCTGTACTATGTCTGCAGTCTCTGACCACTTTAGGACCCTTATATGAAGAAATTACTGGGTTTTACCGTTGTCCTTTATGCTACAAATGGGGATTGCATGTTTTTAAATAGCATATAAGCAATGCAGCACAACTGATCGGCTCCTTGTGCTGCTTCTCCATCTTCCAGTCAGAGCTCTGCTGTTCAGGGATGCCGAGTCAAATTCCGCTACTTGCACAGCTTGCATTTAATGACGCATCGATGAATAAAAATCAGCATTCATTTGTGTCCTTTACATTTAACGTGAGTTCAGCGCACGGTGATCCTGATCAGTCACCTGTGACAGACGTTCGTCTGTTAGTACACGCCGCCGCGATGGGAGCGTCTGGTAAAATTTCCGCGCATTAATTCCTGCCGAGCCGAGTGGGTGTTTTTAAATCAGCATTTCCATTTTGCAAATAAACTCGCATTAGCACCCACCGGGCCCTGATTACCTCCGCTCCCGCTACCGCCTGCAGCCTCATAGAACAAATATTGTGCTCCCCCCTCCTCTCTGAAGTTCCCATCAGAGGATACGTTATTAGAAATTCAGATCTCTTCCTATTTATTCAGAGCGGCGAACGCGCGGCGAGTCAAGGTGCTGACAGACGAACAGCACGGCGCCTAATATAACCTGTAGCGAGCGCGCGGAGGGAAGGAGGAAGTCATATGTCTCCGAAGTTTCTTCATAAATGAAATTATCTCCCCGGTGTGTTCCGCCAAAACGCCTTTTATTTACTGCACTTTAAATAGCGAGCCGCTGGAACGCCGCTTTTCTGATCCCATTTATTTCTTGTATTCGCAATTGTCGCTTAACAAAAAAAAAAAAAGAAGAAGGAAGCGCTTCATAGATCCCTAATATTCGGGAACAGTGGAAGCCCCTTGTGAGCATTCCATAAGAAAGAACACGGGAGGGGGAAGGGTCCCCGTAATCTGTCTTATCTTTATATCTCCCCTTTTATTCTGCCCATAAACAGTGGTTACAGAAAGTATTCAGACCCCCTTACATTTTTCACTCTTTGTTATATTGCAGCCATTTGCTAAAATCATTTAAGTTCATTTTTTCCTCATTAATGTACACACAGCCCCCCATATTGTACACACAGACCCCCATATTGTACACACAGCACCCCATATTGACAGAAAAACACAGAATTGTTGACATTTTTTGCAGATTTATTTAAAAAATAAAAAGTGAAATATCACATGCTCCTAAGTATTCAGACCCTTTGCTCAGTATTTAGTATTTGCACCCTTTTGATGAGTCTTTTTGGGAAAGATGCAACAAGTTTTTCACACCTGGATTTGGGGATCCTCTGCCATTCCTCCTTGCAGATCCTCTCCAGTTCTGTCAGGTTGGATGGTAAATGTTGGTGGACGGCCATTTTTAGGTCTCTCCAGAGAGGCTCAATTGGGTTTAAGTCAGGGCTCTGGCCGGGCCATTCAGGAACAGTCACAGAGTTGTTGTGAAGCCGCTCCTTCGTTATTTTAGCTGTGTGCTTAGGGTCATTGTCTTGTTGGGAGGTAAACCTTCGGCCCAGTCTGAGGTCCTGAGCACTCCGGAGAAGGTTTTCATCCAGGATATCCCTGTACTTGGCCGTATTCATCTTTCCCCCGATTGCAACCAGTTGTCCTGTCCCTGCAGCTGAAAAACACCCCCACAGCATGATGCTGCCACCACCATGCTTCACTGTTGGGACTGTATTGGATAGGTGATGAGCAGTGCCTGGTTTTCTCCACATATACCGCTTAGAATTAAGGCCAAAAAGTTCTATCTTGGTCTCATCAGACCAGAGAATCTTATTTCTCACCATCTTGAAGTCCTTCAGGTGTTTTTTTTTAGCAAACTCCATGCAGCTTTCATGTGTCTTGCACTGAGGAGAGGCTTCCGTCAGGCCACTCTGCCATAAAGCCCCGACTGGTGGAGGGCTGCAGTGATGGTTGACTTTCTACAACTTTCTCCCGACTGCATCTCTGGAGCTCAGCCACAGTGATCTTTGGGTTCTTCTTTACCTCTCTCACCAAGGCTCTTCTCCCCCGATAGCTCAGTTTGGCCGGACGGCCAGCTCTAGGAAGGGTTCTGGTCGCCCCAAACGTCTTCTATTTAAGGGTTATGGAGGCCACTGTGCTCTTAGGAACCTTAAGTGCAGCAGAAATTTTTTTGTAACCTTGGCCCAGATCTGTGCCTTGCCACTATTCTGTCTCTGAGCTCTTCAGGCAGTTCCTTTGACCTCATGATTATCATTTGCTCTGACATGCACTGTGAGCTGTAAGGTCTTATATAGACAGGTGTGTGGCTTTCCTAATCAAGTCCAATCAGTATAAACAAACACAGCTGGACTCAAATGAAGGTGTAGAACCATCTCAAGGATGATCAGAAGAAATGGACAGCGCCTGAGTTATATATATGAGTGTCACAGCAAAGGGTCTGAATACTTAGGAGCATGTGATATTTCAGTTTTTCTTTTTTAATAAATCTGCAAAAATGTCAACAATTCTGTGTTTTTCTGTCAATATGGGGTGCTGTGTGTACATTAATGAGGAACAAAAATGAACTTAAATGATTTTAGCAAATGGCTGCAATATAACAAAGAGTGAAAAATTTAAGGGGGTCTGAATACTTTCCGTACCCACTGTATGTTGCGATCTGATAAATCAGCCAATATCAGCCCAGGTTCCTCCCAGACGTTGTTGGGGTTCCTCCAGAGGTTGTTGGGATTCCTTGAGCTATCATTTGATGGTGCCACCATAGTTCTGGGGTCAACCAACGTAAGGCACATTCTTCTCATTGACCCTCAATGAATTGGCTTTAGCAGGGGTTCTATGAGACGCAAGAATTAATTCAAGGGTTCCTCTAAGGTAGGGGGTTCCCAAACTTTTTAAACAAAGGGCCAGTTGTTGGTGTCAGTGCCCCATCATTGGTGTCAGTGGGAAAAATTATGCCCCAAGGGCCAGATAGCGGCAATCAAAGGGCCACGGACATCAGTTTGGAGATCACTAGCCAATTTGCCGTCATTCAGACTTCAGAAGGGCTGGATTGTGTCCTGTGGTCAGTAGAAGGAGGAATAGTGACCCATCTGGCCATATATGTGGCAATTGTGAGCAGCCGTTCCCCACCAGGGTTCCTCCAGAGGTTGTTGGGGTTCCTAGAGCTGTCACCGATTGACTACCCATTTGATGGTGCCAACATAGTTCTGGGGCTAACCAATCTAAGGGACATTCTTCCCACTGACCGTGAATGAGCCGGCTTTAGCAGGTGTCCTGTGAGCCTCAAAACTTAATTCAAGGGTTCCTCTACAGCAGGGTTTCCTAAACTTACTACAAAAAAGGGCCAATTTACTGTCCTTCAGGCTTCGGGAGGACTGGATAGTTTCCAGTAGGAGTAAAAAAAAATACTTAGTTCCTGTGGTCAGTAGGAGGAGGAACACTACCCCATTGTTGGTGTCAGTAGGAGGAATAGTGCCCCATCATTGGTATACGTGGGAGGGATAATGCCCCATCATTGGTGTCAGTGGGATGAATAGTGCCCCATCATTGGTATCAGTGGGAGGAATAGTGCCCCATCATTGGTATCAGTGGCAGGAATAGTGACCCATCATTGGTATAAGTAGGGGAAAAAGTTCCCCATCATTGGTGGCGGTGGGAGGAATAGTGCCCCATCATTGGAGTCAGTAGGAGGAATAGGCTTTAGCTTGGTAAATGGGGGAGCGCAAACTGCCTGTTTATATGACCCCCTGGCCATCCATGTAAAAGAGGCCTTACCCCATTGCTGAGTTCTGTCCCTCGAGAAGTCCCCTCTGCCTCCTCTCCAATGTGGACAGTTGATGTCCAGCTTGCACCCCATACATGAAGAAAAAACCAGAATTTAGAGCAAATTAAATTGAGAGTTTTAATTTTCCTGAAATTGGGATGAAAATATGGACATTTTGGGAAAATGTTGCAATTTTTGGTAAAATGTTAATGAAATCAATGGAGAAAGTGAACTTTAGGTATTTTTTTTTAAGGGTGCATTGGACTCCTGAGGGTTACAGAAGCTTCTTCTAAGTATCCTGGACCCGTAAATGAACCCTCATTGGTCTCATTATATTAAGTTTGCTTATTTACAGGAAGAAAAAATTCTAAATAAAGTGTAAATCAGCCGTAGACAAAATATGATCAATTTACACAAAAAAAGAACAAAAACACAAATACTAATGCCGCGTACACACGACCGTTATTCAGGTCATGTAAAAAAACGACGTTTTTCTCAACGTGATTCCTCGTGTTTCCTCTCAAGCCTGCCTTGCCTACACACTATCGTGAAAAAAAACGCAACACGTACGACGGCACTATGAAGGGGAAGTTCCATTCGAATGGCGCCACCCTTTGGGATGCTTTTGCTGATCCTCGTATTAATAAAGTTGGGTGAGAGACGATTCGTGCCTTTCAGTCCGTTACAGCGTGACGAATTTGCTATCTCCATTACGAACGCTAGTTTTACCAGAACGAGCGCTCCTGTCTCATACTTGATTCTGCGCATTTTTCCCTCGTAAAAGCTTACACACGCCCGTTTTTCATGACGTTAAAAAGAATGAGAAAAAATAGAGCAGGTTCTAATTTTTTTTTTTCTGGCATTTTTCTCGTCGAGAAAAATGCTCTGTAGCATACACACCACCGTTTTTCACGACCATTTTTAAAAATGGCATTTTTCTCGTCATGAAAAAACGGTCGTGTGTACGCGGCATAAGAACTCGAAATAAACAAATTTTCACAAATATCCTAAAACATTCCAAGATCTTTTTGTCAAAGTGAGCGAAAATTGGGAGTCTCCAATTCTGACAATATTTGCGGATGCCGAAATGGGTAAATTTACATTGAGATCAGTGTGAGATCAAATTCACTCTGCTTGTCCCTAATGCAAACATTAGGCCCATCTCTTAACAATTAAACCGCAGGGGAAAGTAGAAATCAGGCTTGTAAGTGAAAGGGGATGAGCGGGGGTGGTACTTGGATGGGCCTACAGAAGGGGAGAGGTACTTGGATGGGCCTATAGAAGGGGGGAGGTACTTGGATGGGCCTATAGAAGGGGGAGGTACTTGGATGGGCCTATAGAAAGGGGGGAGGTACTTGGATGGGCCTATAGAAGGGGGGAGGTACTTGGATGGGCCTATAGAAGGATGGAGGTACTTGGATGGGCCTATAGAAAGGGGGAGGTATTTGGATGGGCCTACAGAAGGGGGGAGGTACTTGGATGGGCCTACAGAAGGGGGGAGGTACTTGGATGGGCCTATAGAAGGGGTGAGGTACTTGGATGGGCCTATAGAAGGGGGGAGGTACTTGGATGGGCCTATAGAAGGGGGGAGGTACTTGGATGGGCCTACAGAAGGGGGGAGGTACTTGGATGGGCCTACAGAAGGGGGAGGTACTTGGATGGTTCTATAGAAGGGGGGAGGTACTTGGATGGGCCTACAGAAAGGGGGAGGTACTTGGATGGGCCTATAGAAGGGGGGAGGAACTTGGATGGGCCTACAGAAGGGGGGAGGTACTTGGATGGGCCTATAGAAGGGGGGAGGTATTTGGATGGGCCTACAGAAGGGGGGAGATACTTGGATGGGCCTACAGAAGGGGGGAGATACTTGGATGGGCCTACAGAAGGGGGGAGGTACTTGGATGGGCCTACAGAAGGGGGGAGGTACTTGGATGGGCCTATAGAAGGGGGGAGGTACTTGGATGGGCCTACAGAAGGGGGGAGGTACTTGGATGGGCCTACAGAAGGGGGGAGGTACTTGGATGGGCCTACAGAAGGGGGGAGGTACTTGGATGGGCCTATAGAAGGGGGGAGGTACTTGGATGGGCCTATAGAAGGGGGAGGTACTTGGATGGGCCTATAGAAGGGGGGAGGTACTTGGATGGGCCTATAGAAAGGGGGAGGTACTTGGATGGGCCTATAGAAGGGGGGAGGTACTTGGGTGGGCCTATAGAAGGGGGGAGGTACTTGGATGGGCCTATAGAAGGGGGGAGGTACTTGGATATAGGAGGTGGGAGTGGTAAGAGTGAAGGCGGAGCTGTGGCACAGAGGCAGTGCCATTGCATCTTCTGAAATGCGTAGACACCCCCTCCTTATACAGTATGTTGTGCACAGGAGCGGGTACATTACTCTACAAATCTAGTGTCTACACGTGGGATTCAGTTGTGCATTTGGCTGGAGAATTCCTTTTAAGACCCAAGCCTCTCCGTAGTCTATTCTGATTTTCAAATTATTTATATTTTCCTTTGTAATAATAATCTTATTTGTAGTCAGCCATCCACTCTGCCATGTATATTGCAAAAGAGAAAATGATCTCCGGGGGCCTCAGGCACAACGCGTAGGAAGGAGTCGGAGATTTGGTTTCATTGACCTTGGGTCAACCTTGAGCAGTAGACTTGTATGCATTTGTTATTGTCTTAGCACACAGAAGCTCGGCACAATATACACTGGCGGTATTGGATGCTCAATGGCGTCATTGGAGGTTGCAGATGAAAGAGAGGAGCTCCGTCCCTTCCTTTCATCTATGGAGACCGGTCAGCAGGGCAGCCTTGAGGCAGAAAGGTGGGGAGTCGAAGCAAAACTTCAGAAAAATTAGGATAAAAATGAAAATCCTGCTAAAAGATAAATAATATAAAACTAACTTCTGCTGCAATATTGAACTTCCGTCTAGAGCGGGGGTCTCCAAACTTTGCAAACAAAGGGCCAGTTGACTTGTCCTTCAGACTTTAGGGGGGGCGGATTGTGGCCAGTGGGGGTAGAAAAATGTCCTGGGCCCAGCATCAGTGAGACTAAGCATGGTCTCAGAGTTGGTGGTCAGTCTGAGAATCAATAGTGCCCCTTCATTGGTGTCAGTTGGAGGAATAGTGCCCCATCATTGGTATTAGTGGGAGGAATAGTGCCTCATCATTGGTATCAGTTGGGGGAATAGTGCCCCATCTTTGGTATTAGTGGAAGGAATAGTGCCCCATCATTGGTATTAGTGGGAGGAATAGTGCCCCATCATTGGTATTAGTGGGAGGAATAGTGCTTTATCATTGGTATTAGTGGGAGGAATAGTGCCCCATCATTGGTATTAGTGGGGGGAATAGTGCCCCATCATTTGTATTAGTGGGAGAAATAGTGGCCCATCATTGGTATTAGTGGGAGGAATGGTGCCCCATCATTGTTATCAGTGAGAGGAATAGTGCCCCATCATTAGTGTTAGTGGGAGGAATAGTGCCCCATCGTTGGTATTAGTGGGAAGAATAGTGTCCCGTCATTGGCATTAATGGGAGGAATAGTGCCCCATCATTGGTATTAGTGGTAGGAATAGTGCCCCATTATTTATCAGTGGGAGGAACAGTGCCCCATTATTGGTATCAGTGGGAGGAATAGTGCCCCATCATTGGTATTAGTGGGAGGAGTAGTGCCCCATCATTGGTATTAGTGGGAGGAATAGTGCCCCATTATTGGTATTAGTGGGAGGAATAGTGCCCCATCATTGGTATTAGTGGGAGGAGTAGTGCCCCATCATTGGTATTAGTGGGAGGAATAGTGCCCCATTATTGGTATTAGTGGGAGGAGTAGTGCCCCATCATTGGTATTAGTGGGAGGAATAGTGCCCCATTATTGGTATCAGTGGGAGGAATAGTGCCCCATCATTGGTATTAGTGGGAGGAGTAGTGCCCCATCATTGGTATCAGTGGGAGGAATAGTGCCCCATTATTGGTATTAGTGGGAGGAATAGTGCCCCATCATTGGTATTAGTGTGAGGACTAGTGCCCCATCATTGGTATTGGTGGGAGGAATAGTGCCCAATCATTAGTATTAGTGGGAGGAACAGTGCCCTATTATTTGTATCAGTGGGAGGAATAGTCCCCCTTCAGTGATACTAGTTTAAGGAATATCGCCCCATCATTAGTGTCAGCTGTAGAAATTACCCCCCACTGTTGGTGTCAGTGGGAGGAATTGTGCCTCATATCATTGGGAAAAAAGGTGCCCCAAGGGCCAGATAAAGGCTAGCAAAGGACCGCAGTTTGGAGCCCACTAGATTTTTCCCCCGCAATACTTTTTTCCGCCACTAGATGTCCTTAGTCTAATGGACAGCATCATTCAACTTCAGTTAGTCCCGGACCAGCCCCCAACCTGTGAATGGCCCGTAAAAGCAGAAACAGCACAGGAAAGGAGATCAGCTCTCTGTCACTCTGCTCTCTCCTCCTATGAGCATGCTCACGGTCTGCTCCTTGTGCTGCTTCTTTTTCTTACTTTCCAGCCCTGCTGTATAGGGACTGCGAGGGGCTGGTACCAGGTCACATTTAGGTACTTTCCCGGCTTGTATTTCTGAAGTAGTTTTAACTAGTTGCCACCCAAGTAAAGCCCACCCCTCCCTCACATACACGCACATACAAGTGTAAACACGTGCATTTGAGGGGTGCCTACGTTCAAAAACACCACTGGCACTGCACAGGTTACTTATCGCTATGTACGGTGTAGGGAGAGCAATAATTCTAGGTCCATTATTCACGATTAACTCTAAACTGATGACCATTAGGGGCTTATGGGTACCAGAATTTTGCTGTTGTTTTGCAGGTTTGCGCAATTTTAAGGCTTGGCGCATTTCGGGGCAAACTCATCTTTTATATTTCGCAAGAAAGTTGGGTAATATATTGCTTTTGTGTGCCCTAAAATAAACTTTAGTATGTTTTTTACTGAAAATTTGCAATTGATTAAACCCCTTGTGCTGATATTGTGAAACATAAAAATCGATACTAGCAATATTTTATTCTCCAGGATCTCTGCTTTTAGGAGATATATAATATGTGGGGGTTTTCAGTAATCTTCAGGCCTACAATTATTTTTTACACACACAATAAGGAAGATTTACTAAACCAAGAACTCAGAATCTGGTGCAGCTTTGCATGGTAGCCAATCAGCTTCCAACTTCCGTTTGTTCATTTAAGCTTTGACAATAAAACCTGGAAGCGGATTGGTTACTATGCAAACCAGCACCAGATTCTGTGTGCACCAGTTTTAGTAATCCTCCAATGTAGCGAATGAGTTAAACTGCGATAAGGGATGGTTTAGAGAGCTGTGTAGATATTTATAGGTTTCTTTCATCAAAGATGCAAACTGAGAGCCTTGGAAACCTAAAAAGATGAACAATGAATTTAGGAAGCCCAATTTTTTTGAGCCCTGATCATAATGAAGATGAAGCAGATCTTCTCCCTCCTGATCCAGCTGTGCATAGTAGCCAATCAGCTTCCATCTTCAGCTTGTTCAATTAAAGCGGAGGTACGCGTTTTTTTTTTTTTTTAAGTCGGCAGCTACAAATACTGCAGCTGCTGACTTTTAAAATAAGGACACTTACCTGTCCAGGGCGCCCACGATGTCGGCACCCGAAGCCGATCTATTCCTCGGCTCTCGGATGCTGCCCCCGCCATCTTCGGTAAGCAAATCAGGAAGGGAAGACTTCACTTCCTGGTTCACTACTGCGCATGCGCAACTCGCGCTGCACGTTCCCACTGGTCCCTGCTGTCTTCTGGTACCTGTGTGTCTCCCAGAAGGGGGGGACAGAGAAGGCGCCGGAAGTGGCGTAGATACCCACGGGTGGCTCGGGTATCTATGCCCGGAAGTGGGAGCAAAATACCTGTATTAGACAGGTATCTGCTCACCCCTCCCCCTTAAAGGTCCCAAATGTGACACCGGAGAGGGGGGAGGATTCCAAAAAGCGGAAGTTCCATTTTTGGGTGGAACTCTGCTTTTAGCTTTGACAATAAAACCTGAAAGCTGATTGGTTTCTATGCAAAGCAGCACCAGATTCTGTGTGCACCAGTTTTAGTAAATCCCCTCCAATGCAGCGAAAGTGTTAAACTGCGATAAGGGATGGGTCATAGAGCTGTGTAGATATTTATAGGTTTCTTTCATCAAAGACGCAAACTAAGAGCCTTGGAAACCTGATAAGATTTACCTGAACAATGTATTTTAGGAAGCCCATTTTATTTTTTTATAGCCATGATCATAATGAAGATAAAGTGGTTCTTCTCCCTCCTAATTCAGCTGTGCATTGTAGCCAATCAGTTTCCAACTTCAGCTTGTTCAATTAAACTTTGACAATAAAACCTGAAAGCTGATTGGTTTCTATGCAAAGCAGCACCAGATTCTGTGTGCACCAGTTTCAGTAAATCTCCTCCAATGCAGCGAAAGAGTTAAACTGTGATAAGAGATGGGTCAGAGAGCTGTGTAGATATTTATAGGTTTCTTTCATCAAAGACGCAAACTGAGAGCCTTGGAAACCTGAACAGTGTATTTTAGAAAGCCCATTTTTTTAGCCTAGAACATAATGAATTAAAGCGGATCTTCTCCCTCTAGTTCCTTCCTCTCCCCCCTCCTCATGTCCTGTTCATGAATAGCACTAAAGTGCCCATTACCCTGCCCACCCCCCCTAGGCGAAAGACGTGCTTGCCCTGCCTCCTGGGGTATGCATGTCATGTATCCCAGGAGGCAAAGTGTTTAATTCACAGAGGAGGAGGGGGGTAGGCCTAGACGCGTCATCGAGGGGCCCGCCGGCTCTTTGGGAATCAGTGGGTGGCCTCCCGATGACGTCACAAACAACATGGCGGCGCGGGATGGAGTGGTGGCAGAAGACAAGAGGATCTCATTGGGTCAACGCTGGATCCGCTGGGTGGGTGGGTTTCTAAAATGTGCAGCTCCTGGTAAGTGGCGGTAAGAAAAAAGAAAGAAATTAGATATGAATTAGATACAAAGTCACAATAATCCGGATTGGACACACGTTGTGTAATATACTCATAGACCCTTGACAGCGCTCGGCAGACTTACGTCTGACTCATCTGTCGTAAACGGTTTCCCGCGGCTCTATACCCTGCAAGCGATTCGCTTTGAAGAAAAGCGGAATTGTAATGTAAGATGAAAAGATAACCCTTTGATCCCGGGGGAAAACCTTCTCTATGAAAGTAGCAAAAAGGAGTTAATCGCGAGAAGCGACAAAAGGTGACGGCGCGGGCGGCTTAGTCAGAGATGTTTGGGAGCCCATTGAGGCAGCGCCTGGAAACAGCTGACAGGGGATGGATGGGGATTAAAGCATTCTTTGGGAATCACACAATGGCTAAGGGGGGAGGGGGGACAATACAGAGGCTTTGCCGGAATAACCCCATCGTGTGACCCTCCCCCCCTACACCCCCCATCAAAGAGGGGGGGGCAGGAGATACAAGACCACAGCCCATGGATGGCTCTGCAGGGATTTCTACAAATCAGCACGTGTCTGGTGCCCCGTGTATGACAGGCGGCCTTGTAATCCCAAATATAGACAGGAAAAAATAGTTGTTGGACGCATCGACCCAAATGTGTCACTGGTGCATAATGGGAGAATGAAAATGTCCCCAGTGATCAGACTGTACATTGTAACTTTGTAGAAGGAGGAGGAAGCATTTCCTCAGTCTCCACTCCCCCAGTGATCAGACTGTACTTTGTAGAAGGAGGAGGAAGCATTTCCTCAGTCTCCCCTCCCCCAGTGATCAGACTGTACATTGTAACTTTGTAGAAGGAGGAAGAAGCATTTCCTCAGTCTCCCCTCCCCCAGTGATCAGACTGTACATTGTAACTTTGTAGAAGGAGGAGGAAGCATTTCCTCAGTCTCCCCTCCCCCAGTGATCAGACTGTACATTGTAACTTTGTAGAAGGAGGAAGAAGCATTTCCTCAGTCTCCCCTCCCCCAGTGATCAGACTGTACATTGTAACTTTGTAGAAGGAGGAGGAAGCATTTCCTTAGTCTCCCCCCCCCCCCCAGTGACCAGACTGTACATTGTAACTTTGTATCAAGTCACAAGGTGATGAGAGACTGCAACATGGGGCTGATCTGTGTCAGACATTTGCGAACACAGCCAAGAACTGCACAGGCTCCAGGATTTACATGGTTGCGCCATCTCTGGGCTGGCACATCAATCCAGGAAGTAGATGATGACACTGAAAGATGCCTTAACAAACATGGTGCCATCCTTCTGAAGGGGGGGGGGGTGCTGTGATCTCTGTGAGAAGTAATAAATACATGAAAGGGTTACTCTGACATTACTTACCTTGAATACAAAATATATATATACTGTATATCCGAAGCTCAGGCTACTTTATCATCGCTGATGGGCAGGCGAGCGCTCGGATCCACGTGGCAGAGAGAAGTCGGTGGGGTTAAGCAGAAGGTTGAATGGCTGGAGACGTTCTTTAGAAGTTGCATTCATACTGCCAGGAGCTCAGAGTCTGCAGCCAGTGCCGGTTGTACTGCCAGGGTAAGCAAACCTCCGAAGCTGTCCCGGAATTCTCTCGCCGAGATCCTCGGGGGGAAATAGAAATTACTTTCTGAACATCTAAGGAAACAATACAGAGCCGTGGTGGTTCAGGAAGCTATTTCTACTGTTAAAGTACAAAGAATGACACCAGCAGTAAAAACAAACAATGCTCCAGCACCATGTGCATGATTCAAGTCTCCATTATACTGTTAAAGAGGAACTAAACCCTCCAATATTCACCCCCCCTGCAGTGAGGCCACGCCCACAAGCTCCCTCCCCCCCCCCCCCAGTAAGGCCATGTCCACGAGCTCCCTCCCCCCCTCCAGTGAGGCCATGTCCACGAGCTCCCTCCCCCCCTCCAGTGAGGCCATGTCCACGAGCTCCCTCCCCCCTCCAGTGAGGCCATGTCCACGAGCTCCCCCCCCTCCAGTGAGGCCATGTCCACGAGCTCCCTCCCCCCTTCAGTGAGGCCATGTCCACGAGCTCCCTCCCCCCTCCAGTGAGGCCATGTCCATGAGCTCCCCCCCCCTCCAGTGAGGCCATGTCCACGAGCTCCCTCCCCCCTCCAGTGAGGCCATGTCCATGAGCTCCCCCCCCCTCCAGTGAGGCCATGTCCACGAGCTCCCTCCCCCCTCCAGTGAGGCCATGTCCACAAGCTCCCTCCCCCCCTCCAGTGAGGCCATGTCCATGAGCTCCCCCCCCCTCCAGTGAGGCCATGTCCACGAGCTCCCTCCCCCCTCCAGTGAGGCCATGTCCACGAGCTTGCTCCCCCCCTCCAGTGAGGCCATGTCCACGAGCTCCCTCTCCCCCTCCAGTGAGGCCATGTCCACGAGCTCCCTCCCCCCCTCCAGTGAGGCCATGTCCATGAGCTCCCCCCCTCCAGTGAGGCCATGTCCACGAGCTCCCTCCCCCTCCATTGAGGCCATGTCCACGAGCTCCCTCCCCCCCTCCAGTGAGGCCATGTCCATGAGCTCCCCCCCTCCAGTGAGGCCATGTCCACGAGCTCCCTCCCCCCTCCAGTGTGGCCATGTCCACGAGCTCCCTCCAGTGAGGCCATGTCCATGAGCTCCCCCCCTCCAGTGAGGCCATGTCCACGAGCTTCCCCCCCCTCCAGTGAGGCCATGTCCACGAGCTCCCTCTCCCCCTCCAGTGAGGCCATGTCCACGAGCTCCCTCCCCCCCTCCAGTGAGGCCATGTCCATGACTTCCCCCCCCTCCAGTGAGGCCATGTCCACGAGCTCCCCCCCCCTCCAGTAAGGCCATGTCCACGAGCTCCCCCCCCTCCAGTGAGGCCATGTCCACGAGCTCCCTCCCCCTCCATTGAGGCCATGTCCACGAGCTCCCTCCCCCCTCCAGTGAGGCCATGTCCATGAGCTCCCCCCCTCCAGTGAGGCCATGTCCACGAGCTCCCTCCCCCCTCCAGTGAGGCCATGTCCACGAGCTCCCTCCCCCCTCCAGTGAGGCCATGTCCATGAGCTCCCCCCCCCAGTGAGGCCATGTCCACGAGCTTCCCCCCCTCCAGTGAGGCCATGTCCACGAGCTCCCTCTCCCCCTCCAGTGAGGCCATGTCCACGAGCTCCCTCCCCCCCTCCAGTGAGGCCATGTCCATGACTTCCCCCCCCTCCAGTGAGGCCATGTCCACGAGCTCCCCCCCCCTCCAGTGAGGCCATGTCCACGAGCTCCCCCCCCTCCAGTGAGGCCATGTCCACGAGCTCCCCCCCTCCAGTGAGGCCATGTCCACGAGCTCCCCCCCCCCCTCCAGTGAGGCCATGTCCACGAGCTCCCTCCCCTCCAGTGAGGCCATGTCCACGAGCTCCCCCCCTCCAGTGAGGCCATGTCCACGAGCACCCTCCCCTCCAGTGAGGCCATGTCCACGAGCTCCCCCCCCCTCCAGTGAGGCCATGTCCACAAGCTCCCCCCCCCCTCCAGTGAGGCCATGTCCACGAGCTCCCTCCCCTCCAGTGAGGCCATGTCCACGAGCTCCCTTGGCAGCACCCGGGTCTTCTCTCTCCAGCTTCTTCTGGGTTTGGAGTCTTCTGCCATCTTTATTGGTTTGGCCAGGATGGGATAACTCTCAGGTTATTTATCCCGGCACCGAGGAGTGCCGAGGACGTACACCACCCTACACATGTACCCTCACACATCTACAGGGCTCTCCAAACTTTTGCCAACGGGCCACATGCAACCCCTACAAAATGTTATTTGTCCTGCAGCTGATGTGCACAGCCTTTGCTCTGATGTAATGAAGGACTCTGATGTAAGGGGGACTCTGATGGATACCTTGATGTAAGGAGGCACTCTGATGCGGTCTCTGATGTAAGGAAGGACTCTGATGGGGATCTTGATGTAAAGAAGAACTCTGATTTAAGGGGGCACTGATGGGGACCTTGATGTAAGGAAGGACTCTGATGTAAGGGGGACTCTGATGGGGACCTTGATGTAAGGAAGGACTCTGATGTAAGGGGGACTCTGATGGGGACCTTGATGTAAGGAAGGACTCTGATGTAAGGGGGACTCTGATGGGGACCTTGATGTAAGGAAGGACTCTGATGTAAGGGGGACTCTGATGGGGACCTTGATGTAAGGAAGGACTCTGATGTAAGGGGGACTCTGATGGGGACCTTGATGTAAGGAAGGACTCTGATGTAAGGGGGACTCTGATGGGGACCTTGATGTAAGGAAGGACTCTGATGTAAGGGGGACTCTGATGGGGACCTTGATGTAAGGAAGGACTCTGATGTAAGGGGGACTCTGATGGGGACCTTGATGTAAGGAAGGACTCTGATGTAAAGGGGACTCTGATGGGGATCTTGATGTAAGGAAGGACTCTGATGTAAGGGGGCACTGATGGGGACCTTGATGTAAGGAAGGACTCTGATGTAAGGGGGACTCTGATGGGGACCTTGCTGTAAGGAGACACTCTGATACGGCCTCTGATGTAAGGGGGACTCTGATGGATATCTCGATGTACTGGGGCGTTCTAAAGTAAGGGGGCCGTGGGGGTGACCTTGATGTAAGGAGGGACTCTGACGTATGGAAGAACTTAATATAAGGGGGACTTTGAATTAGAACCTTGATGTAAAGGGGACTCTGATGTAAAGGGGACTCTGATGTAAGGGGTCTCTGGTGGGGACTCAGATGGGGACCTTGATGTGACAAGGGACTTTGATGTAAGGGGAATGTGACGAGGACCTTGATTTAAGTAGGGACTCTGATGGGGATCTTGGTGTACCCGGATGCTCTGATGTAAGGGACTGTGGTGGGGAACCTAAAATAATGGGGGACTCTGCTGAAGGCTTTGATGTAAGGGGGGATTATGATGGGGATCCTGATGTAGGGAGGAACTCTGATGGGGACCCAGATTTAAGGGGGGACTCTGATGGGGACAGTGATATTAGGGGACTGTCATTAGAACCCAGATTTAAGGGGGGACTGTGATGGGGATACTGATGTTAGGGCTCTGTGATGGGTACCCAGATTTGAGGGGGGACTCTGATAAGGACACTGATGTTAGGGGGACTCTGATGAGAAAGGTGCAGACTGAATGTATTTTTCTGTATTTATAGCTGAAGTTTATTTGGAATATCTTTGCTTTGTTTGTTTTAATGAAGTTACTATAGATGCGGCAACGTAAAAACGTCACCATTAGATGAATGAGGGGGCAGAGATCTAGAACGCTTGTATGGCAATGGACACATTGACGCAATGACGTCACTAATAACTGAAGGAGGAGGTGGAGACTGACAACACCTGTATGCTAATGGAGTGGTGAAATGATGATGTCACTAAATATACGAATAAGAAGGCGGAGATCTAGAACACTTGTATGGTAATGGACACATTGACGTGATGACGTCACAATTAGATGAATGATGAGGCGGAGATCTAAAACGCTTGTATGGTAATGTATGCATTGACGTGATGACGTCACCATTAGATGAATGAGAAGGCTGAGATCTAGAACGCTTGTATGGTAATGGATGCATTGACGTGATGACGTCACCATTAGATGAATGAGGAGGCTAAGCTCTAGAAGGCTTGTATGGTAATGGATGCATTAACGTAATGACGTCACCATTAGATGAATAAGGCTGAGATCTAGAACGCTTGTATGGTAATGGATGCATTGACGTGATGACGTCACCATTAGATGAATGAGGAGGCTAAGCTCTAGAAGGCTTGTATGGTAATGGATGCATTAACGTAATGACGTCACCATTAGATGAATAAGGCTGAGATCTAGAACGCTTGTATGGTAATGAACACATTGATGTGATGATGGCATCATTAGGTGAATGAGGAGGCGGAAATCCAGAACGCTTGTATGGTAATAGATGCATTGACGTGATGACGTCACCATTAGATGAATGAGGAGGCTGAGATCTAGAACGCTTGTATGGTAATGAACACATTGATGTGATGATGGCATCATTAGGTGAATGAGGAGGCGGAAATCCAGAAGGCTTGTATGGTAATGGATGCATTGACGTGATGACGTCACCATTAGATGAATGAGGAGGCTGAGATCTAGAACGCTTGTATGGTAATGAACACATTGATGTGATGATGGCATCATTAGGTGAATGAGGAGGCGGAAATCCAGAACGCTTGTATGGTAATGAATGCATTGACGTGATGACGTCACCATTAGATGAATGAGGAGGCTGAGATCTAGAACGCTTGTATGGTAATGGATGCTTTGACGTGATGACGTCACCATTAGATGAATGAGGAGGCTGAGCTCTAGAACGCTTGTATGGTAATGGATGCATTGACGTGATGACGTCACCATACACCTGAATGAGAAGGTGGAGACTGTATGCTAATAGGCGTGTTGAAGTTATGATGTCACCAATTATATGAATGAGAACGCGGATATCTAGAACTCTTGTAGGATATTAACCGCGGCAAAGTGATGGCGTCACCATTAACATGAATAAGAAGGCAGAGATCTGAGGGTCCGTCAGGCTCAGTGGCAGGACCGCGGCGTTGTCGGCCCCCTCAGATCCATGTCCCAGAATTGTAAAAATAAAATTATAATGTTTCAAAAATTTTAGTTTAGTACCAAAAAAAAAAAAAAAAAAGAATTCTCCTACTCCTGAGGATCCCGGCGATACCGCATACGTGTGTGTTACTCAGTGTACCCATAATGGGCCCTTGAAAACGGAAACAATAGCCCGCACCTGGCCAATGAATCCAGATTGTATGTGATTGGTTGTCATAGTGATCACATGATTGGGGGGCCCATCCTGGGGGGGGGGCTCCCGATCGCCACTTTGTAACCAGGAGCTGTCAGTGACACCGCGGTCACAGTGCCGGGGAGCGCGTTCCTGACACCAAACAGCGATGCATAATAAGGGCCCACCTTGTGCTGCCATGTATAAGCATACGGCTGTCAGGAAGGGGTTAACCAATCAGAGTTCATCTTGCAAGGGACGGCGTCCCAGCGGCGGCAGTTTTTACGGCGCTCCCTATGTCATAACGGCTCTTATGGAATAATCCAGGCAGCGCTTATTCTCGGTTTGGTAATCGGCGCGCGGCTCTCTATAGAGTCATAGCCAGCGCTTCGGATGCACGCACCGCCGCCAAAACAAATAATCTCCGCCGCAAAGTACGTTTTTTCCGCGGAACGCGTGTCACCGCTGGGAGAAGTTACTGCTCTTGTTTATGCTGCTGATAGGACCCCACAGATGACTATTTTACATGCTTACCATATGTCAGAAGAGCGATAACATTATCCCGGAACTCCCAGCATCCTCCAGCACCGCCTCCCGCGCCTTTCATGTTGTTTTATAGAGGTAAAGGCAACAAAATTACCAAAGGCGGTCTGGGAATGAGACGACGCTGCCGCGCGGGGCGAAATCGCAGTCCGGTAGGTTTGAGTTCGGAATAGCAGCTGCTCGATGGGTTCCCATGAAGTGCAACCACTGTGATGAAGAGATACAAGCCGCCATGGTTCGCCTTATGAAAATGCTACTCGCCTGGCTGTCTGTGGCTTCAGTACTTTCCAAGTCGCTGTGTTGGCACAAACTCTTTCATTGAGTAAAGCGTAGAAAGTCGTAGCGGCCAATCAGCGATCTCCTTTCATTTTTTTTTTCCCCCACTGATAAGGCAGTACAGCCAGCCCTCCTGTACAGGGCCCAGGCCCCATCCGTTCAAAAGGGGGGCCCAGGTACCTGCTGAGCAGGAGTTCCGGCTGTGCTGTCTTATTGCAGACACTGACCCTCTTCTGTCTCCCACTGCAGCTTAGGAGGAGGTCACCTGCAGGTCAGAAGGTGGTCAAACACAGGCCAGACTGCGGTAAAATGTAGATTAGGAGAAGAGTAAGGTCAATCGCAGGTCAAAATTAGGTCAAATACAGATCAGGAGGTCAACTGGAGGTCAGAGGGAGATCAAGGTCAAATGTAGGTCAAATGCAGATCAGAAGGATATCAGCTGCAGGACAGAAGGAGGGCAGGGTCAAACAAAGGTCAGAATGAGGTCAAATGCACATCAAAATTAGGTCAACTGCAGGTCAGAAGGAGGTCAAAGGCAGATCTGAAGGAGGTCAAACACAGGTCAGAAGGTGGTCAGCTTAAGGTCAGCAGGTCAAATGCAGATTAGGAGGTCAACTTAAGGTCATAAAGAGGTCAAACAAAGATCAGAAGGAGGTCAACTGCAGGTCAGAAGGAGGTTAAGGTCAAACGCAGATCAGGAGAGAGGGGTGTGGGGCAGCAGTCTCTTGATTCTAATATATATTTCATAAGTTGAGCATCATTGTAGTACAGGAAGGAAAATCCTCTCAGTAGCTCTCCAGAGAGTGATGGATGTAGGTCTACTCATCTCCTAGCTCAGCTGAAGGTTCACGTAGGAAAAGTGCTGTAAAAGTCATGTAAAGTATTTTTTTTTTACCTAAGATCTCATACAGCATAAAAACTAAAATCCGCCATGCTTCGGGGGCCCCTAAGGTTGCTTTGTCAGGGCTTGAAGAGTACCTAAAGAAAGAAACGCGTACTGGACTAATGAAAGACCCAGGGGGTAGTGATGGGTTAAAGCGGAGCTTCGCCGAAAAAAAATATATTAAAAGCCAGCAGCTACAGCAGCTGCTGACTTTTAATATTTGAACACTTACCTGTCCTGGAGTCCAGCGACACCCGCAGCAGAGGACGAGCGATCGCTCGTCACTCTGCTGCCCCCTCCGCCATCCTCGCTGAGGGAACCAGGAAGCGAAGCCTTGCGGCTTCATGCCCGGTTCCCTACGGCGCATGCGCGAGTCGCGCTGTGCCGTTCTGATTCGTCCTCCTGTGTTCTGGGAGCCGAGTGTCTCCCAGAACACTACGGGAAGTCTGGGGGAAGTGACGTCACTCCCGCAGATTCCCGGAGAGAGGACTCCCGGATGTGGGTGAAAATACCTGTCTTAGATAGGTATCTTCACCCCCCTCCCCCCTGAAAAGTGTCAATTGTGACACCGGAGGGGGGGAGGGTTCCGATTAGCATAAGTTGTAATTTAGGGTGGAGCTCCACTTTAATGGGCTCCATACATTGGTTTAACACCTTCAACCAGAAAATTACCAGATAGATTCCAACTCTTCCTCTTATATTACGTTAACTTGGATTTCAGCCCTGATGAAGAGGTAGGTGTGAGCTCACGGAGCATGTCGGCTATATCCTCAGCAGGGCTGGTGCAAGGATTTTTGACATTCTAGGCAAAACCTAATTTTGACGCCCCCCCCATTGGCTTCGCCCCTGGCTACACCCCCTTTGCCCTGCCCTTGTAACACATGTGACCTACCTGACACATACACTGACCTACCTGACACATACACTGACCTACCTGAACCTGGATTACTGGCTGAGGTTCCCAGAGTTGAAGGGTGTAGTTCAGGTGGCCACCAGCGGGTGTCTCCCAGTAGCTTGCAGATCTCAGTACTCCGTCTCCACCTGTTTGCTAGCAAAGCAAAACACTGAAACACCAGAGAATAGTAGAGGAGGAACTAAATACCCTCCCAGCAGCCAGCGGATCCCAGTAATCAGTCTCCACCTGATGTTGGCTGCTGAGAAGGTATATAACCCCTCCTCTAGCTTTCGTCAGGGTCTCATTTTTTTGCCTGTGTGACATATGCCTGGTTCTTGATGCTCTCTTTCTGTTCCTGATCCTTGACCTTGATCCAGATTCCTAACATGATCCTTTCCTGTCCATTACCGGCATCCTGTACCTTATATATTACTGTGTTCGTTGATAATCAAAGACAAGGAATATGCTGTATATACACACATATATATATTCTATGGATCAGGTTAGACGGTGATACAAGCCACTTCTTTTCACATCAGGACTCAATAATGTCAGGACTTGGCCTCGGTTTCCAGGTTCCAATCCAAGTCACATAGACGGATTCCAGCTACAGCTGCACACCAAGGAGGCGAGTTCGAGCTCCAAAGACAACATTAAAATTGATTTCTGATAAAAAGATGATCGTGCCGGATTTTACACGGAGCCTCCGGCACCCGCTTGACCCAGGATTGACTTGGCACAAGTGAGTCATAACCAGGAACAGTTCAGGCACTCGTTCTTGGCTTCCACCGATGGGTCACAGCTTGTGTCGATAGGACTACAACATCTAACCCAGAGCATCCAACCAATCAGAGTTCACTTCGCTATAGTCAGACAAGGCAAGATAAATTCTGTTAGAAATACACGTATTGTGAAAAGTTTGTGGACACCGAACCATCGCACCTACCTTTACAGCCAAAAGTATGTGGACAATCCTTCAGATGATGGAGTTCAGGTGTCTCCAGTGGAGGGTACTGTTTATAATCCCTCATACAAAGACATTGTAGACAATCGTGCTTTTCCAACCTTGTGGTAACAGTTTGGTGAAGACCCTTTTCTGTTCCACCATGACTGTGCCGCTGTGTACAAAGCCAGCTCCATAAAGACATGGTGTGACCAGTTTGGTGTGGAGGAACTTGAGTGTCCTGTACAGAGCCCTGACCTCAACCCTACTGAACACCTTTGGGGTGACTTGGAACGCCGATTGGGAGCCAGGTCTTCTTATCCAATATCAGCTCCTTAGCTCAACCCTACTAAACACCTTTTGGATGGATTGGAATGAGCCAGGTCTTCTCAACCAACATCTCCATAAAGACATGCTTTGACCAGTTTGGTGAGGAGAAACTCGAGTGTCCTGCACAAAGTGCACAAAGCCCTGACCCCATCCCTACTAAACACTTTTGGGAAGAATTGGCACACCGACGGTGAGCCAGATCTTTTTTTTTTATTTGGCACTCAATATGAGGCCACGTGTCTGAGCTAGGTCTTCTCATCCAACATCTCCATAAAGACATGCTGTGACCAGTTTGGTGTTGAGGAACCGTGAGTGTCCTGCACAGAGCCCTGACCTCAACCCTACTGAACACCTTTGGTATAGATGGACACACTGATGGTGAGCCAGATCTTTTGTTCATTTGTTTGGCGCCCAATGTAAGGCTCAACGTGGGATCCAGGTCTTCTCATTCAACATCAGTTACCTGACCTCACAAATGACCACAAATTCCCAGGCGCCCTCCAAAATTTTGTGGAAAGTCTTCCCGGAAGAGTGGAGGATGTTATAGAGGGGAGGGCAACTCTATGGCTTTGGAGTGGATGTGCAACAAGCTTATATAGGTGTGATGGTCAGGTGTCCATATAATTGGCTAGACCTGGAATATAGGTTTAAAGCCCTGTACACACGGGCGAGAATCCCGTCGAAAAAAAAACGTCGGTTTTCTCAACGGGATTCCTTGCCAGGTTGTCTTTCCAAGCCCTGTGTAGACACACGACCATTCAAAAGAACCGCCGTTCTTTTAAATGGCAAGAACGCGGTGACATCATCGACTACGACGAGCATGCACTTGTCACATTCGATGCCGTCGCCGCCATCTTGCTACACCCTACACTACCTTTGTATGCTACCGCGCATGCGTCAAAGTCTTTTCGAGCATGTGCGGGTTTACCTGGAGACAGGTAAGCGTACACACGCACGGTTTTATCGTCGGGAAACAGGCCGGCGAGAATCCCGACGAGAAAATAGAGAGCAGGTTCTGTATTTTTCTCGTCGAGATTCCCAGCAGTTTTCCCGACGAGAAACCATACACACGGCCGGTTTTCTCGGCAAACAGCTCTCCCAGCTGTTTTCTTGCCGAGAAAACCGGCCGTGTATACGAGGCTTCATGCTTTCTGCATGCAGCGCCATCTCTGCTTCCAAGTTCCCAACTCTGCCCCTTCTCCCAGCAGCTCCATCCCTTCTCCCAGCAGCTCCGCCCCTTCTTACAGCAGCTCCATCCCTTCTCCCAGCAGCTCCGCCTCTTCTCCCAGCAGCTCCATCCCTTCTCCCAGCAGCTCCGCCCCTTCTCCCAGCAGCTCCATCCCTTCTCCCAGCAGCTCCGCCCCTTCTCCCAGCAGCTCCATCCCTTCTCCCAGCAGCTCTGCCCCTTCTTACAGCAGCTCCATCCCTTCTCCCAGCAGCTCCGCCTCTTCTCCCAGCAGCTCCATCCCTTCTCCCAGCAGCTCCGCCCCTTCTCCCAGCAGCTCCATCCCTTCTCCCAGCAGCTCCGCCCCTTCTCCCAGCAGCTCCGCCCCTTCTTACAGCAGCTCCATCCCTTCTCCCAGCAGCTCCGCCTCTTCTCCCAGCAGCTCCATCCCTTCTCCCAGCAGCTCCGCCCCTTCTCCCAGCAGCTCCATCCCTTCTCCCAGCAGCTCCGCCCCTTCTCCCAGCAGCTCCGCCCCTTCTCCCAGCAGCTCCATCCCTTTTCCCAGCAGCTCCGCCCCTTCTCCCAGCAGCTCCATCCCTTCTCCCAGCAGCTCCGCCCCTTCTCCCAGCAGCTCCATCCCTTCTCCCAGCAGCTCCGCCCCTTCTCCCAGCAGCTCCGCCCCTTCTCCCAGCAGCTCCATCCCTTCTCCCAGCAGCTCCGCCCCTTCTCCCAGCAGCTCCATCCCTTCTCCCAACAGCTCCGCCCCTTCTCCCAGCAGCTCCATCCCTTCTCCCAGCAGCTCCGCCCCTTCTTACAGCAGCTCCATCCCTTCTCCCAGCAGCTCCGCCTCTTCTCCCAGCAGCTCCATCCCTTCTCCCAGCAGCTCCGCCCCTTCTCCCAGCAGCTCCATCCCTTCTCCCAGCAGCTCCGCCCCTTCTCCCAGCGGCTCGGGTCTCACGATACCGGTCCAATTTGTTATTTGTCTTACATTTGGAGGAAAAAGACTTCCGTAGCAGGAGGCACAGATAAAAGAAATGTGGGAAGGGATGAATCCTGGTATATTAATAACTTGCCACTGACGCGTTTCACTGGTGAGATCACAGAGATGAGATGTCAGAGGCCAGTGGGTTCATTTACCCCCCAATGATGTCATTTTTTAGGTGGAGTGACCCTTAACTCCACATCTCTGCTTCCCCTGGCAGAGTAATAATTGGAGAGCGCGGTGTGATGAAAGTGTTACATTTTAATGTAAATTAATCTCCCGGCAGCGCCGGGTATACGCTACTTTTTTTTTTTTTGAAGGACCTTGTCTTCCCCTTCCAAGTGCACTTTTTTTTCCCTTTGCCTTATTTACATGTTACGTTATGGTCCCGTTAACCCTTCCCGCCCGTTCCGCCCCGTCCCGCGACAGCTGGATGCTTTGCAGCGCGCTCGCCGCCCCTCCGAGGGTTAATCCAGTGACGTTAATTCCCTATAAAATAAAATATATATTCGGCTCGGAGTCTTCATCTCGGAGATTTACATGGGGTTTCCTGCCAAGTCTCACTTACCCAGATCAGTCTGCGCGGTGTGTCCTTGCCGACGCCTTGAAGGTGAATCTTTTCTTCTTCTTTTTTCCAGCGGCTCGCGGTCTGAGAATTTATCGTTGTGTAGATATTATAACCCCCAAAATTGTTCTTTTTTTTGCAGATAGAATTTGCTATAAACCAAATGGAAAGCAAGCGGCGGCGGCGGCTGCTGGAGTGACTTTGACGTGTCGGAAAAAATGAAAAGTTTAAGGTTTATAAGAAGCGACGGCGACAAGGCGGAGGAGATGCCAGTCGCAGGATCCGCGGTGTTCGGTTTAGCGGATTTTTAACAAAATCGCAAAAAATCTTGCCTGAGCTTTGATGCGCTTAATCTCTAATTTCTAATATTTTTTAATCTGCAAATTTACATTGAGAGAATCTCTGGTCATCCTGCCATACAGTTCCTTGTTTAGGCACTTCCTGTATGGGGTGACAACAGTCTACTGCCTGTGCTCCTGGGTTGTCACCCTGTCACATGCGCCCCTTAGTGGGGACTAAAGGCAGCACCCCTGTATCTTCCATTGTAAGAATCCCTGGTGATCCTGCCATACAGTTCCTTGTTTAGGCACATTCTGTATGGGGTGACAACGGTCTACTGCCTGTGCTCCTGGGTTGTCACCCTGTCACATGCGCCCCTTAGTTGGGACTAAAGGCAGCACCCCTGTATCTTCCATTGTAAGAATCCCTGGTGATCCTGCCATACAGTTCCTTGTTCAGGCACTTCCTGTATGGGGTGACAACGGTCTGCTGCCTGTGCTTATGGGTTGTTACCCTGTCACATGCACCCCCTAGTGGGGACTAAAGGCAGCACCCCTGTATCTTCCATTGTAAGAATCCCTGGTGATCCTGCCATACAGTTCCTTGTTCAGGCACTTCCTGTATGGGGTGACAACAGTCTACTGCCTGTGCTCCTGGGTTGTCAACACGTCACATGTGCCCCCTAATGGGGACTAAAGGCAGCAGCCCTGTATCTTCCATTGTGAGAATCCCTGGTGATCCTGCCATACAGTTCCTTGTTCAGGCACTTCCTGTATGGGGTGACAACGGTCTGCTGCCTGTGCTTATGGGTTGTTACCCTGTCACATGCACCCCCTAGTGGGGACTAAAGGCAGGAGCGCTTCAACTTCTATTGTTAGAAACCCTGATGATTCTGCCATACAGTTCCTTGTTCAGGCACTTCCTGTATGGGGTGACAACAGATTACCGCCTGAGCTCCTGGGTTGTCAGCCTGTCACATGCGCCCCCTAGTGGGGACTAAAGGCAGCAGTGCTGTAACTTCCATTGAAAGAATCTCTGGTCATCAGTTCCTTGTTGAGGCACTTCCTGTATGGGGTGACAACAGATTACCGCCTGTGCTTCTGGGTTGTCAACCTGTCACAAGCACCCCCTATTGAGGACTAAAGGCAGCAGCGCTTCAACTTCTATTGTGATGATCCTGCTATACGGTTCCTTGTTCAGACACTTCCTGTATGGGGTGACAACTAGGGTTGCCACCTCATCCCTTTAAACCCGAACATGTCTTAATTACACAGGTTCTGTGGCTGATTAAGGTGGTAATTAAACTCACTTGGTGCCTTATCTGCATTAAATTAGCCTCAGAGCCCGTGTAATTCATATGTGTTCGGGTTTAAAGGGATGAGGTGGCAACCCTAGTGACAACGGTCTACCGCCTGAGCTCCTGGGTTGTCACCCTGTCACATGCGCCCCCTAGTGGGGACTAAAGGCAGCAGCGCTTCAACTTCTATTGTGAGAATCCCTGATGATTCTGCCATATAGTTCCTTGTTCAGACACTTCCTGTATGGGGTGACAACAGATTACCGCCTGAGCTCCTGGGTTGTCACCCCGTCACATGCGCCCCCTAGTGGGGACTAAAGGCAGCAGCGCTTCAACTTCTATCGTGAGAATCCCTGATGATCCTGCCATACGGTTCCTTGTTCAGGCACTTCCTGTATGGGGTGACAACGGTCTACCACCTGTGCTCCTGGGTTGTCACCCCGTCACATGCGCCCTCTAGTGGGGACCAAAGGCAGCAGCAGCCGTGTGCAGGTATGCCCAAGTGTTGTCACCAGCAGGAAGTCACATGTGTTTTAAATTGCAAAGATTGGTTCATCTGCAGTAAGGGCTCTCCCACATTGGTGGCTGAGCCACGGTTTTACCACCCCTGCCCCACATGCACACTGCAATTATAACATAACAGCCTGACAAGGCTATACACAAGCGGCAGCCACAATGCTTTGCTCAATTGCCACGGCATTTTTACCTGCAGAGCGGCTATTGGGAGACGCACAGAAACCCCAAGCTAAGCGCTCACAGTCCCACAATGTAAAATTGCCAATCAGCAATTGAAATAAAAAATTAATAAAAAAAAAAACACAAAAAAAGGGCCCGGAGGCAGCAGTAGCATGTCCTGAACGCCTGCCAGCTGCTGCTATACCGCCTTTTGAAAAGCGATCCACCGTGGATCACTTTTCAGAGGGCGGTGCGCATTACCACCATTGCAAAAGAGCCCTAAATGGCTTGGTGAAAGGCACGGCGGCTTGGTTGCAGACTTCCTGATAGTGGTTGACCAAGCCCATCGCAATAATGTGCATCTGCATCAGAGGTGCATGTGGCCGGCTGACAACAGGGGAGCCCACTTGGGTAGACCGTTGTCCCCCCCGTAACAGGAAGTGCCTGAGAAGTGGTGCTGCTTCTGCTGGAGTGGGTGCAGGCGGACAGGAAGGGGCTTGACGGAGACTGAGGGAGATCTCCCCTGAGTGTAAGTGTCTAAATTACTACTTTCCACCAGCAGATGGTGCAACCTAGACAACTGCAACTGTTCATCAAATTGTACTGCTATGAGGTGAATAGCCTTCGTTGTGAAGAGACTTGAGTGGCCGATGATCATGGGGGGGGGGGGGGATTGGTGACATGGGGGGGGGATTGCTGACACGGGGGGGAGGGGGGACATTGTATTCGATTTTTTTTTGTCAAAATAATAATTGGAAACAAATAAAGATGAAACATTGTAGAAACTTGTAGAATAAAATAAATTGATATTCTTCCCTGCAGTGCAGAATGTTCTTCCAGCCGATCTTTTGTACTCCAGTTACTTTTTATTTTTTTCCCCTGTTCGATGATTTCAGCTCCATTCCTGCGCTCAGCGTGCTGATTGGCTTGTGATTTTTGGCAGCGGCGGGTCCGATTTGCAGCGCCCCGTCCCCGTCTGAGCCGCGTCCTTCTGTTTCATGTCCTCTCCTGCACTGGTTGTTGGACGCCGTCCAGAGAAATTAATGTTTTTAATAAAAGGATCTCTGCAGTGTCCTACCGAGGGGGGGGGGGGGGAGGCTCCGGAATGCGATTACGCCGGAGAAAAGCCGTGACGGGCCCACCGCCGGTGAGGTTACGGCTTGTATAAAGTAGAACTCCGCACCCCCCCCCCCCCACGGGGAAGTCCGCTCTTTATATGGACATCATGTGGGGGGTGTTTAGATTGTTTCGCGTTTGTACAGCGGAAGGATGACGCCTTGCGCCGGAGCCCTGAGACTCGTATAGCCGAAACTTTGGGTGCGGTCGGAGGGTATGCAGACCCTAACACTAAACTTTTCCTATCTGCTTCCCTTAATAATGGGAGCACTTCCATTTTTTTATTTTTTTATATTAATTTACGTATTTTTGACACTGTTGCTCACATTTTTTTTTTTGGATGACTTTTATTGCTGCGACAAGGAATGTGAAGATCCTTTGTGACAGTAATAGGCGTGTTACAGACATTGGCGGCTGGTGCTCCAGTTTTTTTGGGGAGCGGCAAACAATCCAGGTCAGAGGTGGCTTCCCCAGCTAATCCGATTGCTTCTAGACATGTGCGGTTCATTTCGTTCCGAATTAAAATTCTGACTAATTTTAGTTATTCGGAAATTCGGATAGTACTGAATTTAAATGGATCTGAAATTCCGAAATTCGAAATCGGACAAAATCTCGAATTCGATTTTTTTTCGAATACTTTTCGAATTCAAATAGTTTTCAAATTTGAAAACTTTTCGAATTCGAATCGTTTTCAAATTCGAAAACTTTTTGAATTCCAATCATTTTCCCATTTCCACAGAGAATAAAATAGAATGGAAAATAAAGGAATAGAATTTATTTTCTATTCTATTTTACTTTTTGGATATTGAAACACTATTCAAATTCGAAAACTATTCAAAATTGATTCGAAAACTATTCGAAATTGATTCGAAAACTATTCAAAATTGATTCGAAAACTATTCGAAATTGATTAGAAAACTATTCAAAATTGATTCGAAAACTATTCGAAATTGATTAAAAAAACTATTCAAAATTGATTCGAAAACTTTTCGAATTCGAATAGTTTTAAAATTCAAAAACTTTTTGAATTCCAATCATTTTCCAACTTCCAAAGAGAATAAAATAGAATAGAAGATAAAGGAATAAAATGTATTTTCTATTCTATTTTACTTTTTGGATATTGAAAAACTATTCAAAATTGATTCGAAAACGTTTCGAATTCGAATAGTTTTCAAATTCGAAAACTTTTTGAATTCCAATCATTTTCCAATTTCTAAAGAGAATAAAATAGAATAGAAAATAAAGGGATAGAATCTATTTTTTATTCTATTTTACTTTTTGGATATTGAAAAACTATTCAAATTCGAAAACTATTCGAATAGTTTTCAAATTCGAAAACTTTTTGAATTCCAATCATTTTCCAATTTCCAAAGAGAATAAAATAGAATAGAAAATAAAGGGATAGAATTTATTTTCTATTCTATTTTACTTTTTGGATATTGAAAAACTATTCAAATTCGAAAACTTTTTGAATTCCAATCATTTTCCAACTTCCAAAGAGAATAAAATAGAATAGAAAATAAATTCTATTCCTTTATTTTCTATTCTATTTAACTTTTTGGATATTGAAAAACTATTCAAATTCGAAAACTATTCAAAATTGATTCGAAAACTATTCAAAATTGTTTCGAAAACTTTTCGAATTCGAATAGTTTTCAAATTCGAAAACTTTTTGAATTCCAATCATTTTCCAACTTCCAAAGACAATAGAATAGAATAGAAAATAAAGGAATTAAATTTATTTTCTATTCTATTTTACTTTTTGGATGTTGAAAAACTATTCAAATTCGAAAACTATTCGAAATTGATTCAAAAACTATTCGAAATTGATTCAAAAACTTTTCGAATTCAAAAACTATTTGAAAACTATTTGAATCGATTCGAAACCGAATAAACGAATCCCGAAAACCAATGAAACGAATTAAACTAATTTAACAAAACAAATTTATGTAAATAACGAATCGAAACGTCTAGTTGCTTCTTCCCCCTGGCCAATCCGGTCTTAGGACCCGCTTCCTGTCCTGATAGGAGAAGCAGGAAGACAATAGCAAATACTGATTCTCTAATGTCGCAAATGGGTGGTAGACATGTGCAGAGCAAAAAAAATTTGTTTTCTTTAGTTTTCGATTCGTTATTTACATAAATTTGTTCGTTAAATTTGTTTGATTCATTTTCGGAATTAGTTTAGTTTATTCATTTTCAAATCGATTCAAAAAGTTTTCAAATCAGTTTCCAATAGTTTTCCAATTTCCAAAGAGAATAAAATAGAATAGAAAATAAAGAAATAGAATAGAATAGGAAAAAAATTATATTCTATTCCTTTATTTTCTATTCTATTTTATTCTCTTTGGAAATTGGAAGACTATTCGAATTCAAAACGTTTTTCGAAATTCGAATTTGAAAACTATTCGAGTTCGAATTTCATCTGAATTTTTATTTTTTCGTTATTTCGGAGACGTTTAAATTCGGTACTATTCTAATTCGGAAAATTCGGATACATCCGAATTTCTGAAAAATTTAAATTAGTCCGAACATTAATTCGTAAGGAAATGAACCGCACATGTCTAGTGGGTGGGCACTGTGTCCAACAATTGAAATCCATGTGTCCAGCGCCCCGCATGAAGATTAGGGGCCGGGCGCATGAATTAGGGGGGCGACGCCCCTGTGCCCCTAATGGTTGCAATCCCTCCTCTGCCCTTAAAAGCATTCAAAACACCGCTGTTTGTAATAGCAATCCAGGAATCTAATTAGCTGCTCTGATTGCTTTTACAAGAGAGCCGACCACCTGCTCTTAAAAATGATATTGGGTTGATGCCCGCAGCTGCATATCAACCACTCGGAGTCCAGCGGCGTACCGGGACATCGCTGATCCAGAAGTTGCACCTCTGTAATCATTATAAGGAATAAAATAATAATAATTTTTTTTTTAAAAAAATTAAACGTATTATTTAAAAGCAAACAGTGTAAGTGGCTGTGACTTGTTGGTATCAGTCCCTGAAGCAGCCCATCAGTTCAAGAAGAATTCTGATAGGAGGAGAGAGCAGAGTGACGGAGAGATGAGCTCATCACCGTGCTGCTTCCCCTTTCACTGTCCAATCACAGGCTGGGGGCGGGTCCTGGTTTACATGAGTGCAGGGGAATGATGCCGGCCATCACACTGAGGACATCTAGTGGCAGGAGAAAAGTACTGCAGGGGGGGGGAGAAGTCTGTGGATTGACGCTAAATATTGCAGCAAAAGCTGCTTTTATTTGATGTTTTCCTGCTATTTCTTTTTTTCTTTTGTTCGTTTTTGGACCAGAGTTCTGCTTTAGGTGAACATTCTGACTCCCTTATAGTTCTGTTTTTTTTTTTCTTTTCTTTAAGCAGTTTGCTTATCGGATGCACTTGTTGCGAGGACCACCGTCACCCCTCACCCAGGGCCGCCATCAGGAATTTTGGGTCCCCTTACACAGCTTCAGGCAGGGGCCCCCTGGAGCAGAGGAGAACCGGAGGGGGGGGATGCTGCCGCCGCAAATTGAGAAGCGGGGGGGGGGGGGGTGACACAAATTGAGAAGCGGGGGGGTGCTGCCGCCGCAAATTTTTGAGTTCGGGGGGGCTTTGGGTGCTGACGAACAAAAGAACAAAAAAAAAAAGGGGGGTTGCCATTCGGGGCCCTGGGGACCTCTGGGCCCCTTACAAAATAAATAAATAAATAAATAATAAAAAAAAAAAAAAAACATTTATAAAAAAAAAAAAAAAAACATTTATAAAAAAATAGGGGGGTTGCCATCCGGGGCCCTGGGGACCTCCGGGCCCCTTACAAAAAAAAATTAGGAAATAAAAAAAAATTATAAAAAAAATGTAAAAAATAAAAGTTGTTATAAAAAAAAAGGAGGGGGTTGCCATCTGGGGCCCTGGGGACCTCCGGGCCCCTTACAAAAAAAAAAAAAAAAAAAATGAATAAAATAAAAAATAATAATTCAAAAAAAACATTTATAAAAAAAAAGGGGGTTGCCATCCGGGGCCCTGGGGACCTCCAGGCCTCTGGGGACCTATGGGCCCCTTACAAAAAAAATTATAAAAAAAATAAATGAATAAAAAAATAAAAAATAAAACATTTATAAAAAAAAAAAAACATTTATAAAAAAAAAAAAAGGGGGTTGCCATCCTGGGCCCTGGGGACCTCTGGGTCCCTTAGAGAAAAAATAAATTATAAAAAAAAATAAAAGGGGGGGTTGCCATCCGGGCCCCTGGGGACCTCCGGGCCCCTTACAGGTGTACTGCCTGTACCCCCCTGATGGCGGCCCTGCCCTCACCCCCCCCTTAAGCCGTCCGTTTTGTGCAGCTTGGAAGAGTCCCAGTCCCGGGAGACCTCTATCACTGGAAGTGACGGCTCTACGAGTGTTCTACATGATACTCCACCTATTGACGAATGACCTAATTACTCCCCAGCGGACGCAATCAATGTAGTGATTTAGGCGAATATATTAGCCGCTAATCGATGTCTTTTAAGGAGGGCGCAGAGCGCCGAGGCGGGAGATAAGACGCGTTCCGCGCAGCGGGATGTAAACCGTTTAACCCTTTCTGAAGCTTCCTTCCTGTAATCACCGGCGTCTGTCAGAGGGGGCGCCACAGCTGCCCCGGGGCTCTAAATAAACTCTGGGGGGGGGGCCCATTTGCAAGTCAATGAGAGTTATTTTCCATCTCAGTGCTGCTGATCTCCTCTGGCCGCTTTTAGCCACTTCCTGTCTTCATGCTCTTACCTCCAGCCCCGGCGGCACTTCATTGCTCTGGACCGGCCTCCCGATTGTGGCAATTGTGGAGCGTAAACCTGAGCAATGTGTGCCGGCCGCTTGTAGTCTCCACCATGTGACAACGCAAGAGCCCAGGTAGTAGACCGTTGTCACACTATGACAGGAAGTGCCTGATTGAGGCCCTTTGTGGCAGGATCACCAGGGCGGCATCTGACAGGGTGACTGATTTGTGACTTTATTCTTTTTATTAACAAGTAAATCCCGACATGTCACAATGTACAAACTCCATCTTATCATTATATTGTTGTCCTTTGAGCTCCAGTGACTTTGCCTAGGCTGTGATAATGTCATCAGTCTGCTGCAGGCAGGAGGAAGCATTTCCTCAGTCTCCCCTCCCCCAGTGATCAGACTGTACATTGTAACTTTGTAGAGGGAGGAGGAGGCATTTCCTCAGTCTCTCCTCCCCCAGTGATCAGACTGCACATTGTAACTTTGTAGAAGGAGGAGGAGGCATTTCCTCAGTCTCCCCTCCCCCAGTGATCAGACTGTACATTGTAACTTTGTAGAAGGAGGAGGGAGCATTTCCTCAGTCTCCCCTCCCCCAGTGATCAGACTTTACATGGTAACTTTGTAGAAGGAGGAGGAGACATTTCCTCAGTCTCCCCTCCCCCAGTGATCAGACTGTACATTGTAACTTTGTAGAAGGAGGGGGAGGCATTTCCTCAGTCTCCCCTCCCCCAGTGATCAGACTGTACATTGTAACTTTGTAGAAGGAGGAGGAGGCATTTCCTCAGTCTCCCCTCCCCCAGTGATCAGACTTTACATGGTAACTTTGTAGAAGGAGGAGGAGACATTTCCTCAGTCTCCCCTCCCCCAGTGATCAGACTGTACATTGTAACTTTGTAGAGGGAGGAGGAAGCATTTCCTCAGTCTCCCCTCCCCCAGTGATCAGACTGCACATTGTAACTTTGTAGAAGGAGGAGGAAACATTTCCTCAGTCTCCCCTCCCCCAGTGATCAGACTGTACATTGTAACTTTGTTTTTTTGCTTAGAATAAAGATCACAATTCTGGTGGCGTAACATTATCTTTCACATTATACAAAAAAAATTGGGCTTACTTTATTGTTTAGGTTTTTTTTTTATTCATTAAAGTGTATTTTATCCCAAAAAATTGAGTTTGAAAGACCGCCGGGCCAATAGATAAAACATTGCAGTAACCGCCATTTTATTCTCTAGGGTCCCTGCTAAAAAATATATATAATGTTTGGGGGTTCTAAGTAATTTTCCAGCAAAAAAATACAGATTTTTAACTTGTAAGCAACAAGTGTCATAAAAAGGTTTAGTCCTTAAGTGGTTAAACTGACCTCATTTACAGACCGAAGTTCTTCCCTTTGATCTAAAAGAACCAAATGATACAATGTTTCTCTTTATCCCACCTGAGCAATGTTGTGATGAACTTGGCAGGCTGCCTTCCATTTTTTGACAGCTGTCAGCAGTGAGCAGAGAACTCTCTGCACTGAATCGAGAAAATGCTGTTTTAAGATCCCGAGGGGGCAGAATCGCGATCTCAATCCTTTACCGAGTAATTGTGCAGCTCTACTTTGTAGTAAAGATTTACATGATTGTGTCATCTCTGAGCCGGCTTATCAGCCCAAGAACCAAATGGGGGGACCCTAGAAGATGCCTAAACAAATATGGTGCCGTCCTTCTGGAGAGGAAGGCAGATAAAGGCATCGTCAGGGGGGAGTCCTGTGATCTCTGTGTGTGGGGGGGAGGGGGGAATAAATACCTGGAAGGGTCACACTGACACTTATAAACTTTTATAATATCTGTTGCTGGATCCTCTTTCTCGGGAAGCGTTTTGTCACATTCGGGGTCACCCGTCTGTCCGATGGATCCGCTGGAGACGAATGACGAAATCCCCTGTTAATGTGTCACCGTCACGGCCGGATTTAATTAAATCGGATGGCGGGCAATGACAAAATCAATGGCCATAAGTGACTATTGAACTGTTTGTCAGCGAGCGATATCTGTTTATCCGCGGCTATAAGTGGGTCTTAAAGTATAACCCCGCCCTTGATTAATGGCGGATATATAGACGACAGCGTTCACCGTTGCAATCGTCCTCTTAATTGGCTTCCTTTCAGTGCTGTTGCGTTTTAGTTTATGCGTTCCAATGCGCTAAAACGTCACGTGTCCGACTTCCCTATAAAAAAAAATATATGGTCTGTCCCCACCTCTTTTGCGTTTTGAAAAATACACGGCCATTGTTTTCTGCGTTTAGGTGCATTTGGAAGTCGATGGTAATGCAGATAACATCTTTTGATGGATTTTGACGCATTGGCAACAGGTATTACCAGGCCTTGGTCAACAGCTGTGTTGTGTGCTGGCTGTGGTGAAACGCGTCGAGGAAGGCTAATTTTTGGATGGAGATATTGCTGTATGCTGTCAATTTATTGAACATTAAAAAAATCTGCAAGAAGAGCTAAGTGGGGTTCAGCTGACATTCTTTTATGTTCTCAATGCTGACATAGATTTCACATTAACCACTTGCCGACCGGCTGTGTCCTGGCTGGCTCGCCAATATGTCTTAGAAATGTAAGACAGGCAACTCCCATCCTAATATAACTATAGGGAGCAGATACACTCGGCATCCAAATCACTGTTCCTTTTATTTGGAACATTTGAGGTTTGTTTGTAAACATGCTTCCTCTATCCTTCTGAGGAAGCTCGCTGTGGTGAAACACGTCGTAGAGGAAGGCTGATTTTTGGGTGGAGATATCGCTGTATGCATTCAATTTACTGATTATAAAAAAGATTCTGCAAGAAGAGCTAAGTGGAGTCCGGCTGACATTCTTTTATGTTCCCAGTGCTGACATAGATATCACATTAACCACTTACCCACCGGCTGTATCCTGGCTGGCTCGCCAATATATTGTAGAAATGTAGTAAACAGGCAACTTCTATCCTAATATAACTACTGCAGTGGGGAGCAGACGCAGAGAGATACACCCCGGCCTCCTTCCAAATCACTGTTCCTTTTATTCTGCACATTTGAGGTTTGTTTATAAACACGCTTCCTCTATCCTTTGTGAGAAAGCCTGGTGCGGTGAAACGCGTCGAGGAAGGCTGGTTTTTGGGCGGAGATATTGCTGTATGCAGTAAATTTATTGATTATTTTAAAAAAAACTGTGAAAAGTGTTAAGTAGGGTGTGGCTGACATTCTTTTATGTTGACTTAGATATCGCTTACCGGGCCTGACACTTCTTTCATATATTTAAAAATCAAATATTTTTTTGCTAGAAAATTACTTAGAACCCCCAAACATATATATATTATATATTGTGACAGCAGGAAGGTAAAGTCACCTGGTTGCATCCAGGGGGGTAGATATATTTCGCCCAGATTCAGGCTTTACGCCGACTTATACAACTAGGTGGAGAGTTGTATAAGGCTAGTGGGCTCATGGATGACTCATACCTCTAGGGAGAGTGTGGGGCGTCGTGCAGACAGGGAGTTGATGAGACCAGCTGAACCTTGTCAGCTCATTTAGGCCTCTATAAGAACTCCCAGCTTCATTAGATGTTAGCTCATGCCTGGAACCAGACCTGTGTGGACTGTCTAGGGAGAGTGAACCCCTGTGCGGTGAGGCAAAGCCTGTGTGGCTATTTGTTTGGACTTTAACTAAACCAGGGACTTAGGGACTAGGACAGCACTAGGCTGATCCCAGTTGTTAGTTAGGAAACCTGTATGTTTAGTCAGAGGTCAACTTGACCAGGATTTATTTTGGTTATGTTTCTTTTGCTTTGCTGTGTTTTGTCACTGTAAATAGAAAATAAACCGCACCTTTTTTGATTTTGAAAACCACAACCTCCGTTTGCTGGGCCTGTTTTGTGTGGGGAGCCCATCCCGGGGGTCACACACACCCGCTGCCGAGCTAACCCCCTCACAGTTGGTGGAGAACCAGTGGCAGTTTTTTTTTAAGCCAGCATGGAGGAGATACTGAAGCAGCTGGCTCTAGCAAATGCCAATCAACAGCAGACAAATGCAGGTTTGCAAAAGAGCCTTGCAGCTCAACAACAGAACTTCGCAGCCCAGCAGCAAGCTCATCAACAGAGCCTTGCAGCCCAGCAGCAGACAAACGCAACTTTGCAACAGAGTCTGGAGGCTCAGCAACGAGCCCAGCAGCAATCTGAGGCCCGCTTCATAGACCTGTTGCAGAAGCAAGAGCAGAGACTACAACAACAGATGGAAGCAGTAATGCAGCAACGTCCGCAGACCAGTGAGGAAAGCCGTCCCACTAATACCGCGTCCTTTGGGGTGAGTCGTTTATTGACAAAAATGACTGGAGAGGATGATCCAGAGGTATTTTTGACCACATTTGAAAGGACCGCTGAAAGAGAAAAGTGGCCTGAGGAGCAGTGGGCTGGACTGGTGGCTCCTCTGTTAACTGGTGAATCGCAGAAAGCTTACTATGACCTAGAGCCTAACCAAGCAAAAGACTATGTGATGCTAAAAGCTGAAATATTGGCAAGGCTGGGTGTCACCCAGGCTGTCCGGGCTCAGCGTGTGCATAACTGGACTTTCCAGCTTGGAAAACCCCCCAGGTCTCAAATGTATGATCTCATTCACCTGAGCAGAAAGTGGCTACAGCCAGAGACTTTGTCCGCACCAAAGATTGTGGAACGTGTTGTAATGGATCGGTTTTTGAGAGCTCTTCCTACTGCCATCCAAAAGTGGGTAAGCCATGGAGACCCAGAGACGGCCGATGGTCTTGTGGATCGTGTGGAGAAATACTTGGCTACAGAGAATCTGACGGCCTCTTCCAGAGACACTCGGACTTTCCACCCTAAGACCAGACCATCCCCAGGGGCGGATAAGAGGATTCCAAGGGGTGAGGGTGGAGAGAGTGAGAGGGTGGGAGCTCTACCCCAAGTTTGGCGAGAACAGCCTGGGAAATCAGCGGCTCAAGAGGCGGCAAGAAGGATCGTTTGCTACCGCTGCCGGCAAGCGGGACATATTGCAGCCAATTGCCCGGTTGTGGAGGAACCCATGCAGTGTGACTTTCTGACGGGCAGACGTCAGTCGCTGTGTGCGACAGTCGCATGCACTGCCATTCGAGGAACTGAGAAACATTTATGCAAAATGTGTGTTAATGGTAGAAATGTTGTGGTATTACTGGATTCAGGTAGCCTTGTGACCCTGATAAAGGCTGAGTTAGTTAAAACAGAGGTCTCTGGGAATAGCAAGGTAGCTGTTATTTGTGTGCATGGGGACACCCGAGAGTATCCAGTGACTACAGTGTGTTTCGAGACCCCCAAAGGTACCCTCTCTCATCCAGTGGGCTTAGTATCTCAGTTACCGCATGACGCCATTGTGGGAAGGGATTTTCCGAAGTTCTGGGAACTGTGGGATGATCCTGAGCCCCCCACTGGTGCCCCTATGTACCAGGAATGTGATAGCCAGAACTCCCCTGAGAGTGGTGAGGACTCTCCGGAATTTCCCTTATCAGTATTGGCAGGGGAGACTCAAGAAACTGGAGAGGAGCCCACCTCCTCAGACGAAAACCTACCGTCTGTGGAGTTTTCTGATCTTGAGGTTCACAGGGAAAACTTTGCCACAGAACAGTTGAAAGACCCCGCCCTAATAAAGGCACGGGAAAACGTAGTGAAAATAGATGGCGAGTTAGTGAACCCAGATAATACCTGCACTTACCCATACTTCAGCGTAGAGAAGGACCTACTGTATCGGGTGGCAAAAAGGGCAGAAGAAACCGTTGAGCAGCTTGTGGTGCCCAAACCTTACAGGAAGTTGGTGTTGGAGTTGGCCCATGGGCACATTCTTGGAGGTCATCTGGGGACAGAGAAAACCCGAGAGAGGGTATTACAGAGATTCTATTGGCCGGGGGTGATGAAGGACGTAGAAAATTATTGTTCCTCCTGCCCTGTGTGTCAGAGGTTGGCCCCGATGCCACATTTCCGTAGCCCGCTGGTCCCTCTACCCATCATTGAGGTCCCGTTTGAGAGGATCGCCATGGATTTGGTAGGTCCTATAATCAAGTCCACTAGGGGGCACCAGTACATATTAGTTATAATGGACTATGCCACCCGTTATCCAGAAGCGATCCCTCTCCGAAATACCTCGGCCAAAACCATAGCCAAAGAGCTATCTCTTGTTTTTAGCCGGGTGGGTATTTGTAAAGAACTGCTTACGGACCAAGGTACACCCTTTATGTCCCGGGTTATGAAAGAGCTGTGTAAATTGTTCAAAGTGACGCAATTGCGTACGTCTGTGTATCACCCCCAAACCGATGGGCTGGTTGAAAGATTCAACAAAACCCTAAAACAAATGTTGAAGAAAGTGGTGGATAGAGATGGAAAGGATTGGGACTGTTTACTTCCTTATTTGATGTTTGCTATTAGGGAGGTGCCCCAATCCTCTACGGGATTCTCCCCCTTTGAGTTACTGTATGGGAGACACCCAAGAGGGCTGTTGGATATTGCCAAGGAAACTTGGGAAAGTGAGAGTTCTCCCCACAGGAGTGTGATTGAGCATGTCGCCCTGATGCAAGATCGAATTGCACAGGTAATGCCCATCGTGAAGGAACATTTGGCCCAAGCGCAGTTGGCACAGCAGAGAGTGTACAACCGTGGAGCCAAGACCCGTACCTTTTCCCCGGGGGATAGGATATTGGTACTTGTCCCTACGGTTGAAAGTAAATTCCTTGCCAAATGGCAAGGCCCCTACGAGATAATGGAAAAAGTGAGCGAAGTGAATTACAAGGTCAGACAACCAGGAAGGCGAAAGCCCGAACAGATCTATCACGTTAATCTGTTGAAAGCCTGGAGGGATAGAGAGTCCCTAGTCGCAGACACTTGGTCACCAGCTCAAACTGGTTGCGTGATTCCTGAGGTTGGAATAGCAGCCACCTTGTCACAACCCCAACAACAGGAGGTTAAGGAGTTTGTGCTTCGCAACAAGGAGGTATTCTCTGAGCTGCCGGGACAAACATCTGGGGTAGAGCATGACATCATTACCCCGCCCGGTGAAAGGGTGAAGTTAAAACCCTATCGGATCCCAGAGGCTCGACGGGAGGCAATACGGGAGGAAGTACAGAAAATGCTGAACTTAGGGGTGATAGAGGAGTCCCAAAGTGATTGGTCTAGTCCCATCGTGTTGGTGCCTAAACCGGATGGGAGCTGGCGATTTTGTAACGATTTTCGTCAGTTGAACAAAGTTACAAAATTTGACACCTACCCCATGCCACGTATAGATGAGTTGATCGACCGGCTGGGAACAGCCCGATACATGACGACTCTTGACCTCACAAAAGGGTATTGGCAAATCCCCCTGGCCAAGTCGGCCAAAGAGAAAACCGCATTTGTAACCCCAGACGGGGCGTTCCAATATAAAAGAATGCCGTTCGGGTTACAGAATGCGCCGGCCACATTCCAGCGGAAAATGGACCAGATGCTGAGGCCCCATCGGAAGTATGCTGCGGCTTACCTGGATGACGTAATTGTCCATAGCACAGATTGGGCCTCACATCTGCCAAAAGTGCAAGCAGTCCTGGACTCTGTTCGGGAAGCGGGGTTTACGGCTAACCCCAAGAAGTGTACCATTGGGCAGGAGGAGGCCAAATATCTTGGGTACACCATTGGGAGGGGAGTAATAAAACCCCAACTCAACAAAGTCGAGGCCATCCAGAGTTGGCCACGTCCCAACAGCAAGAAGCAGGTACGAGCCTTTCTGGGAATCGCTGGGTATTATCGGCGATTCATTCCCCACTTTGCTTCTAAGGCTGTGCCCCTAACCAACCTGACGAAGGGGAAAGGGTCGGTCATGATTAAATGGACCCCCGAGGCTGAGGCAGCATTCCAATTCTTGAAACAAGCCTTATGTAGCCAGCCAGTGTTGTACTCACCCGACTTCTCTAAAGACTTTGTCGTACAAAGTGATGCGTCAGATGTGGGGTTAGGAGCAGTATTGTCCCAGGTCTGGAACGGGGAAGAGCACCCAGTCATTTACCTCAGCAGGAAGTTGAAGTCCCATGAGGTAAATTACGCCACCGTTGAAAAGGAGTGTTTAGCGGTGAAGTGGGCTCTAGATTCCCTTCGGTACTACCTGCTAGGTAGGCACTTTGACATGGTTACGGATCACGCTCCGTTAAAGTGGATGGCTCAAAACAAGGAAACAAATAGAAGAGTGAATAGGTGGTTCCTGGCCCTCCAGGAATTCAACTTCACAGTAAAGCATCGCCCTGGCGTTCAAATGGGGAATGTGGATGCTTTGTCTCGAGTACATGAATGCCTGATTGCTGGTGTTCCAACCCCGAGGTTAAAACAAGAGGGGGGGGGGTATGTGACAGCAGGAAGGTAAAGTCACCTGGTTGCATCCAGGGGGGTAGATATATTTCGCCCAGATTCAGGCTTTACGCCGACTTATACAACTAGGTGGAGAGTTGTATAAGGCTAGTGGGCTCATGGATGACTCATACCTCTAGGGAGAGTGTGGGGCGTCGTGCAGACAGGGAGTTGATGAGGCCAGCTGAAGCTTGTCAGCTCATTTAGGCCTCTATAAGAACTCCCAGCTTCATTAGATGTTAGCTCATGCCTGGAACCAGACCTGTGTGGACTGTCTAGGGAGAGTGAACCCCTGTGCGGTGAGACAAAGCCTGTGTGGCTATTTGTTTGGACTTTAACTAAACCAGGGACTTAGGGACTAGGACAGCACTAGGCTGATCCCAGTTGTTAGTTAGGAAACCTGTATGTTTAGTCAGAGGTCAACTTGACCAGGATTTATTTTATTTATGTTTCTTTTGCTTTGCTGTGTTTTGTCACTGTAAATAGAAAATAAACCGCACCTTTTTTGATTTTGAAAACCACAACCTCCGTTTGCTGGGCCTGTTTTGTGTGGGGAGCCCAACCAGGGGGTCACACACACCCGCTGCCGAGCTAACCCCCTCACAATATATATATATATATATATATATATATTTTTTTTAGCAGAGACCCTAGAGAATTTAGAGAATAAAATAGCGATCGTTGCAATTTTTTATGTCACACAGAATTTGAACAGCGAATTTTCAAACGCAATTTTTTTGAAAAAAAATATATTTAATGAGTTAAAAAAAAAAAACACAATATGTAACGCAATTTTTTTATAAGATATAAAAGATGATGTTACGCCGAGCAAATAGATACCAAACATGTGACGCTTTAAAATTGTGCACACTCGTGGAATGACGCCAAACAACGGTATATAAAAATCTCCATAGTCGTCGCTTTAAAAATGTTTACAGGTTACCTGTTTAGAGTTATAGAGGAGGTCTAGTGCTAGAATTATCGCTCTCGCTCTAACGTTCACGGCGATCCCTCACGTGTGTTGTTTGAACACCATTTACATATGCGTACGTAACTTACATATGTGTTCGCTTCTGGCGCAAGCTTTAAATAAAAAATAAATCTTATTTATTTTACCTTTTATTTTTTATTTTTACACTAACCCTTTAATTTTTTTTCTCATTTATTGTATTTTTTATTTTTACACTGTCCCTTTAATTTTTTTTCTTATTTATTGTATTTTTTATTTTTACACTGTCCCTTTAATTTTTTTTTTGTCTTATTTTTTTGTACTTTTTATTTTTTATTTTTACATTGTCCCTTTATTTATTTTGTATCACTTTTATTCCTATTACAAGGAATGTAAACATCCCCTGATTTCTGTTAAAAAAAAAAACATCCCCTGTAATAGAAATAAGGATGACAGGTTTCCTTTTTTTTTTTTATTACATTTTTTATTTTAATTTTCCAAATTGCAGCAAAATGCATTTGGGTGGCATTCATCAGAGCAAATTTGCCGCAAATTTTTATGTGCAAGAAAACACGTAAGGATCGCGGCAAAAAAAGTGCGATTGGCTTAGGTCCAAAATTGTGGCCCCCTGAGCTTCTTTGATGCGACAAACTCTCATAGGGCAGCCCCTTCATGAGGAACGCGTTTCCACGCGTGATTCACGCTTTTTTTTTTTTAGATCGCTAGCAGGAACCCAGGTACCTGTTATGCGATGTGGTAACGGGACCACGGCAAAAATGTAATCGCATGCCGCATTTGGGGAACGTGATCCAGTCTATGGGGCCGCGCTGCAACCACCCCACGGCCGCGTGCAATGAATGTGGCGCAGAACTGCGGCATTTACAGGATTAAATCAGGCGGTGAGCAGGCGACTTAATGCTAAATGTGAATCGCTCTTCGGAGGGCACTGTACATGTGAATGAGCCCTTAATGATGCCCCCCCCCCCCCCCCGCTTGTTCCCTTTTCCAATGTAACAATCATCATTTTCAGTCGGGATTCTGTTTATTTTTTTCACGGATTCCACAACTGCTGCTTCTCTTTGGCTCACTTTTCCCGTCTCAGCAGGACTCCAGCTGTCACCGGGCGCGCGCACGCTTGACAGTTACCGAAGCAAAGCCAAGTGTGAATGGATGTGAACGTGCCTGACACTTCTATAAACAACCGCCATGTACGGCGTACAAGTTAATAAGACGACCGTTACTTTGTATATTCTTCTTAAAGGGGAACAACAAAGGATTTTGGTCGGTTCCATTTTTTTTTTTTTTTTTTATGTTGCAGTTTTATAAGTTGATATTTTGTTTCTTTTTTAGGTATTTGTTTTAAATCTGAATTTCTTTTCTACGTAAATCCACGTGCCGCGTTGCCATGCGATTCCCATGTGGTGTCGAATTTGCAGCTCGTTTATTTGAATGGGATGAAATCTCTGCGGAACACGAAGAAAGTCGTGAATGCTCTACTTTTTTTAAAAACGCACTGCGCCAAATCGCACGGTAAAGCCCCGTACACGCGGTCGGACTTTTGGCCAACAAACTTCATTTTGAGCAAGTTGGACCAACAATTTCGACCGTGTGTACGCTCCATCGGACAAACTATTTTTGCTTTTCTCTTGTTTTCATCGGACAAAAGTTGGGTCTGCAAACGGACAAACTTTTGGCCAACAAAAGTCCGATGGAGCAAAGTCCGACCGTGTGTACAGAAAACCATCGGACTTTTGTCCGATGGAGAAAACAACTAATGTTAAAATCAACCAACAATAGCAGAAGTTGACCAAAGGGTGGCGGTAAAGAGCAGAAAAACCACGTGATGTTGGAAAAAGTTTTGGAAAAGTTTGCAGAAAAGTCCTGTGGTGTGTATGCTGTGGGTGTTCCCGACCAACTCCGTTCGGACAAAAATCCAGGGAAAAGTCAGATGGAATTCCGACCGTGTGTACGGGGCTTAAGACTTCATTCACACATTGCGATTTGGATTTATTTTATTTTCTTATTATTATTTATTGAACTAGATGGATTTTTTTTAAACCTGACTATGTAACTACAGTATCTCACAAAAGTAAGTACACCCCTCACATTTGTGTAAATATTTTCTTCTATCTTTTCATGTGACAACACTGAAGAAATGACACTTTGCTACAATGTAAAGTAGTGAGTGTACAGCTTGTATAACGGTGTAAATTTGCTGTCCCCTCAAAATAACTCAACACACAGCCATTAATGTCTAAACCGCTGGCAACAAAAGTGAGTACACCCCTAAGTGAAAATGTCCGAATTGGGCCCAAAGTGTCAATATTTTGTGTGGCCACCATTATTTCCCAGCACTGCCTCAACCCTCTTGGGCATGGAGGTCACCAGAGCTTCACAGGATGCCACTGGAGTCCTCTTCCCCTCCTCCATGATGACATCACGGAGCTGGTGGATGTTGGAGACCTTGCGCTCCTCCACCTTCCGTTTGAGGATGCCCCACATATGATCAATAGGGTTTAGGTCTGGAGACATGATTGGCCAGTCCATCACCTTTACCCTCAGCTTCTCTAGCAAGCCAGCGGTGGTCTTGGAGGTGTGTTTGGGGGTCGTTATCATGTTGGAATACTGCCCTGCGGCCCAGTCTCTGAAGGGGGGGATCATGCTCTGCTTCAGTATGTCACAGAACATGTTGTCATTCATGGTTCCCTCAATGATCTGTAGCTCCCCAGTGCCGGTGTTCTGATGAGAAATGCCTCCTGTCGAATAATGCCGCCCGGTACTGCACATGCGCAGCGCTTGCACAGTACGGAGCCGCCGAAAGCCGCCGAACATCAGAATTTATGATCAGTTGTAGACGGCGCCTGCGCACAATAGCCGACATTGTGCCACATGCTCCCGATGCTCTAGCAAGTCTGCAAGGGGCGGATTTCTTCATGATGGGCGCGTGTCAGGGGCGGATGCCTCCAGAAGGGGGCGTATTATGTAATGGTGGGCAGTGCTGTTAAGACAAAAATTGCCGCTCCAGGCAGATCTGGCTTGGTTGCAATCTATCTCTCAGGAACCGAAGGTGCTGGCAATGCACATGGCAATTAAGAAAAATAGATGATTAGGACAGCCGCACCCCAATCCAACGTAGCTTTATTGTAAAAATGGAAACAGGCACTACAAGTCACAGCAACGAACCTAGGACAGTTGACGCGTTTCACACTACACTTAGTAGTGACCACATGTCTGGATAGGAGTGATATATGAGTAGAGCTATGAGTAAACACTAAAGCCTCGTACACACGGCCGAGAATCTCGTCAGGAAAAAACCCGTCGTTTTTCCTGACGAGATTCTTGACAAGAATCTTGTCTCGGCCGAGTGTACACACGTACGATTCAAAAGAACCGCCGTTCTTTTGAATGGCCCGAACGCGGTGATGTCATCGACTACGACGAGGATGCACTCGTCACATTCGATGCCGTCGCCGCCATCTTGCTTCACCCTACCTATGCTTGGAAGCTACCGCGCATGCGTCAAAGTTATTTCGAGCATGCGCGGGTTTCCACGGCGACAGGTAAGTATACACACGCTCGGGTTTCTCGTCGGGAAACAGGCCGACGAGAATCTCGACGAGAAAATAGAGAGCAGGATCTCTATTTTTCTTGTCGAGATTCCGGGCAGAATTCCCGACGAGAAACCTGAAAGCCTCGTACACGCGCACAATTTTCTGGGCAAGAAAGCTCAGTTTTCTTGTCGTTTCTTGCCGAGAAAACCGGCCGTGTGTACGAGGCTTAAGTGTAGTGTGAAACGCGTCAGCTGTCCTAGGTTCGTTGCTGTGACTTGTAGTGCCTGTTTCCATTTTTACAATAAAGCTACGTTGGATTGGAGTGCGGCTGTCCTAATCATCTATTGTTCTTAATTGCAGGATAAATCGCTGTCTGGCGTTTTCGGGAAGGTAAAGGTGTTTGAGATTTCTAACAGCCGGTTCTACAGAAACCCGATGACACAAGAAGAAGGATGAAGCCTAAACGCTGCAGCGATCCATTGCGGCACGCAGGAGGAAGACAAGGAAAATCGAGGCGATACGGTTCACGGAGCAGGTGGCAGGTTCTGCGCGGACTGAAGGGCAGCGCGCCGAAAATACCAGCAATCTCCGACCGAGACGGAGGAGGGGGAACAAAACATCTCAAGGAAAGGTTGGAAAAGTTCAGGCGTTTGTCTGCTGAACAACTACAACTCTCAGCATGCCCTGACCAACATCGCCGCCGCTTTATAGGCATTTCCAATCACACCGCATCAATTAAAGTCAATAAATCCCGGACATGTCCCAATATACAGCAATAGCATCCAGAAATGTTCCACCTTTTATCGTTCAAGAGAATTTTTTCATCGGATATTTCGACCGTGTGTGTACCATCTTACTTTTTTCTGTCGGAATTTAGAAAGAGAACATGTTCTCTTTTTTTCCGATGAAAAAAATTCCTATCGGAAATTCTGTTCGTCTGTGTGGAACAGAAAAAAACATGCATGCTCAGAATCAAGTCGACGCATGCTCGGAAGCATTGAACTTAATTTTTCTCGGCACGTCGTGGTGTTGTACGTCACCGCGTTCTTAACAGTTGGAATTTGGTGTGACAGTGTGTATGCAAGACAGCTTGACCGGAATTCCGTCTGAAAAATCCAGACGGAAAATCCGATCATGTGTACGCGGCATAATAGTTGTCCTGTGGACAGATTCTCCCACCTGAGCTGTGGATCTCTGCGGCTCCTCCAGAGTTACCATGGACCTCTTGGCTGCTTCTCTGATGAATGTTCTCCTTGCTCGGCCGCAGAGGCGGCTCTCTAATTAGGCAAATTAGGCGGTTGCCTAAGGCCTCGCATTCACAGGGGCCTCGCGGCCGCCTAATTTGCCTGTGATAAATACTAATGTCGGCGCCATCGGATCTTTCTATCACCCCTCTCTCTTTATCACCTCCCCCTCTCTCCCCACCCCTCTTGCATTGGCTGAATATGTCTGATGGGTGAGGAGGGTGCCCTGGAAGTGCTGCTGATCACCTGTGTGCTAGATCTGTGCATTTTCTGCAGCCATTTTTCTTGCTTAAATTATTTTTCCTATTATGGGAGTCAGTGGGGCCTCATGTCTAAGTTTTGCCTAAGGCCTCACAAAGCCTAGAGCCGCCTCTGCCCGGCCGGTCAGTTTAGGTGGACGGCCATGTCTTGGTAGGTTTGCAGCTGTGCCATACTCTTTCCATTTTTCGATGATGGATTGAACAGAGCTCCGTGAGATGTTCAAAGCTTGGGAGATTTTTTTATAACCTAATCCTGCTTTGTACTTCTCCACAACGTTATCCCTGACCTGTCTGGTGTGTTCCTTGGCCTTCATGATGCTGTTTGTTCACTAAGGTTCTCTAACAAACCTCTGATGGCTTCACAGAACAGCTGTATTTATACTGAGATTAAATGACACACAGGTGGACACTATTTACTAATTAGTTACTTCTGAAGGCAATTGGTTCCATTAGATTTTAGTTAGGGGTATCAGAGTAAAGGGGGGCTGAATACAAATGCCCCCCCCCACACTTTTCACATATTTATTTGTAAAAAAATAAATAAAACCACTTATTTTCCTTCCACTTCACAATTATGTGCCACTTTGTGTTGGTCTATCACATAAAATCCCAATAAAATACATTTAAATTTTTGGTTGTAACATGAGAAAATGTGGAAAATTTCAAGGGGTATGAATACTTTTTTAAAGCAGTATGTGAACTGAGCCTAAGTTTACACAGGTCAGTGCTACTGCACACTTAAAAGCATTTAAAAGCTACAAAATGTAATTTAAAATATGATAAAGCACTTCCATCTTATAGTGCACTAAAATCTGTACGTATAGATATATAACTTGCCAGGGTAAATCGCATTTCCCTCTTAAGAACCAAAGATATCAGCTTTACACTATACCAAGCTGTAGTGCATCACTTACTGCTCAGAGTTATGACATCACTGACTCCGCCCTCAACGTGTTTCATCACCGGTCACATGACTTCCTCAGGAAGATACTCTGGCCACATCACCCTGATCTCGTCTGATCTCGGAGGCTAAGCAGGCTCAGGCTTGGTTAGTACTAGGATGAGGGACCGCCTGGGAATACCCGGTGCTGTAGGGGGATACTGACCGCCACGCGTCTGCGTGCGTTAGATCGAATGGACATGTGCGGTTCCTTACGTTCCGAATTAGAATTTGGACGAATTAGAATAGTACCGAATTTAAACGAATCCGAACCAACGGAAAAAAAAATACAGAGAAAATTCGAATTCAAATCATTTTTGAATGGTTTTCTAATTGTTTTCTAATTTAACCACTTCAGTACCGGGCACTTATACCCCTTCCTGCCCAGGACAATTTTCAGCTTTCAGCGCTGTCACACTTTGAATGACAATTGCGCGGTCATACTACACTGTACTCAAACAAAATTTTTATAATTTTTTCCCCACAAATAGAGCTTCCTTTTGGTGGTATTTGATCTCCTCTGCGATTTTCATTTTTTGCTAAACAAATAAAAAAAAGACCCAAAATTTGGGGAAAAAATGTTTTTTTTGTTTCATTTACAAAACTTTGTAAATAAGTAAGTTTTCTCCTTCACTGATAAGGCAGAACTGATGGGCACTGATGAGGGGGCACCAATGAGGTGGCACGGATGGGCACTGATAGGTGGCATGGATGGGCACTGATCGGCGGCACGGATGGGCACTGATAGGCGTCACAGATGGGCACTGATAGGTGTCACAGATGGGCACTGATAGGCTGCACGGATGGGCACTGATAGGCGGCACGGATGGGCACTGATAGGCGGCATGGATGGGCACTGATCGGCGGCACGGATGGGCGCTGATAGGCATCACAGATGGGCACTGATAGGGGGCATGCATGGGCACTGATAGGCGGCACGGATGGGCACTGATAAGCAGCACGGATGGGCACTGATAGGCGGCAAGGATGGGCACTGATCGGCAGCAAGGATGGGCACTGATAGGCAGCACCAATGGGCACTGATAGGTGGCACGGATGGGCACTGATGTACTGTATTGTATTGTACTGATGGATGCCAATCAGTGCCAAACAATAATGCCTGCCAATCAGTGATGCCTATTGTGGGCACTGATTGGCATCCATTGTGGGCACTGATTGGCATCCATTGTGGGCACTTTTTGGCATCCCTGGTGGTCTAGGGTGGCATACTTGGTGGTGACATCCCTGATGGTCTAGGGTGGCATACTTGGTGGTGACATCCCTGGTGGTCTGGTGGCGTCCCTGCTGGTCCAGTGTGGGCATCCTCGGGGGGGCTGCACTGATAATCGATCAGTACAGACCCCCTCTGTCAGAGGAGCAGCCGATCGGCTCTCCTCGACTCGCGTCTGACAGACGTGAGTGAGGAAAAGCCGATGACTGGCTCTTCGTGGGTTACATCGTGATCAGCCGTGATTGGACACGGCTGATCACGTGGTAAAGAGTCTCCGTCAGATACTCTTTACCTAGATCGGTGTTGCGGGGTGTCAGAATGACACCCCGCAACAACGATCGCCGCGATGCGCGCCCCCGGGGGCGCGTAGCGGCTCAATATCCTGATCACGTCATATGACATCCGGTCAGGATATTGAAACCACTTTGCCGCCGTCATCATGTAATAGGGCGGGCAGCAAGTGGTTAAATAGTTTTCAGATTCTAAAGAGAATAAAATAGAATACAAAATAAAGGAATAGGATAGAAAATATATATATATATTTTTTTTCTATTCTATTCCTTTATTTTCTATTCTATTTTATTCTTTTTGGAAATTGGAAAACTATTCAAATTCGAAAAGTTTTCGGATTCAAAAAGTTTTCGAATCGATTCGAAACGAATAAATGAAACTAATTCTGAAAACGATGTAAAGGAATGAAACTAATTTAACGGAAATTTATGTAAATAACGAATCGAATCGAATCAATTTTTTTTCGTTCTGCACAAGTCTATTCTGCGTCACCCTCAGATATCCATCGCAGGGAGGGTCCTGAATCCTCTGGCAGGGAAGAGGAACGCGTCAGCAGATTAGAAAGAAATTCTACGATCCGGGGGCGAACAGAAAGCAGCCGCCGCCGATCAGCCGGCAAAACTTAAAAGCGCACAATTTTTCCTGCGGCGTGACGGTTTCCCGATTCGGCCAAATGAAAAGAATGGAGGGAAGTGACGATAAGTTGAGTTTAATGACAGCGGAGTAGAAAATAATACACCTGAGAGTCAATAAACCAATGACAGGCCAGGATTAATGGTAGGCGCCGTGTGTCGGCCGCGGCGATTATTTCCGCTGAATTAAAAGGGAAGGCGGGCGAGCGGGACGCAGCGGCAGGGGGAGGGGGGAGGGGAAGACAGCGAGGGGGCTGACTCCAAAGGGTTAAAGTATCCTTGAGCCGAGTGGCGGGGATGTAGCGCTGGAATGGACGCTGATGAACCTGCGGACGATGCAGAACGGCGCGGTTTTGGCCCCCGCAGCTTCTCCGCTGTGATCAGGAGGTGATTTATGGAGTTCAAAAAAATGATTGTAAGAGCCGGCGGGGAGAGCCGCTACCTAAAGGGGAACTCACTAGGCAGCCTGAAAGAAATCAGAACTCCTTCTCTGGATCCTCGTTGTTGGATGCTGCCAGATCAGTATGACGGCCGACGCCCCCCCCCGCTACTCACCATAAACATTCATCTGCTTTTCTCTCCAGAAGGACGGCACCATCTTTGTTCAGGCATCATCCAGGGTCACCATCTACTTCCTGGACTGAGATTCTGACTCAGAGATGACACAATCTTGTAAATCCTGGTACCTGTGCGGTTCTTGGCTGACAAATGTCTGACACAGATCAGCCCCTGCTGCAGCCTCCCACCTTGTGACTTGCTACAAGGTTACAATGTACAGTCTGATCACTGGGGGAGGGGAGACTGAGGAAATGGCTCCTCCTCCTTCTACAATGTTACAATGTACAGTCTGATCACTGGGGGAGGGGAGACTGAGGAAATGCCTCCTCCTCCTTCTACAAAGTTACAATGTACAGCCTGATCACTGGGGGAGGGGAGACTGAGGAAATGCTTCCTCCTCCTTCTACAAAGTTACAATGTACAGTCTGATCACTGGGGGAGGGGAGACTGAGGAAATGCTTCCCTCTCCTTCTACAATGTTACAATGTACAGTCTGATCACTGGGGGAGGGGAGACTGAGGAAATGCCTCCTCCTGCCTGCAGCAGACTGATGACATCATCACAGCCTAGGCAGAGTCACTGGGCTGGAGACTGAGAACAACTTGTTATGATAGAACTTCTCCAGTTGCTGTGTATTGTGTCAGGGATGGCGCAGACTCGTGAAGTTACTGATGACTGAACTGGCTTTTTTTTTTTATCGCGGTTGCCGCTCCCGGAGTCTCTTCTGAGCTGAAGTACATGTAATAAAGGAAGACCTGAAAGACACAATTACTCTCTTACCAGTGCAGGTTTGATAGGAGCGTAGCAAAGCTCTTTCCCCGCATTGACGGAAGCGGCTTAGCGGTTTCTCTGCGCCATTGAAGACGGATATAGCTTCCCGCGGAATTTCATGCTGCTGGCCCGCGTCTCTTTGTATTCCGCCGCCGTTTAGGATTGCTTTTCCTATCACACGCCATTGTGTTTTGTTCCTGGAAAACCCGGCTTACGGGAGGCGTGCTGCCAATACCAAGCAGGCCCAGGTGCCTTGTGAGTGAACAGCGAGCAGCATTCCCGGTGCCCCCCCCTCCCCCCCCCCATGATCTCCATATAAAAGGGGTCAGGTGACGGCATTGTATAGGCAAAGCTTCCTATGTCCCGCCATGATTTATACATACCGCGGCCGGGAGGAGCGCAGCTTAGACGATCGTGAACATTCAAAAAAAAGATGAATAAAACATAAACATATTCTTGGCACAACTATCTGCTTTATATTTTAACACAGAACTTCCTGATTGGATATCAATTGAAAATCAAGCTGTTCCATCCTCATCACTAATACACTTGTTATGGTGCCCTCCCAGAAATAGACCTCCCATCTTATCACCATCACTCTCACAATCCTTATCTTTATGGGATTCACTTCGGAAACTTCCCTCGCTGGTCTCTAAAGCTCAACCTTTGACCCCGGTGTTCAAAAACCCCTTTTTTCATCAAGGTTTGGACCTTCAAACCTTTAAATGGTGGTACGACAAGGGGTTGTACCGCATTGGTCAATTTTTTTCCTCTATAGGCCCTTTACCTATTGAATATTTTATGAACAAATTAGATCTCCCCTTTATCCGAAAAACCGAGATTTCATCAAATCGCTAATTTAATTCATTCTAGGTGTAAAACTGGATATTCATCCCGAGACTTTACTGATTATGAAAATTGGTGTGGACAGACAGTGGAGCGAAGGGGGGGGGGGGGGGGATCTCTGTGATCTACAAGTCACTGGCATCCAATTTAGTGAAACTACCATACATGTTGGCCTGGGAGAAGGAACTCCTAATTGATAGAAATATTGTAGACTGGCATGCAAGCTACTCTCGCTCAACTTCAGGCCTCTGCAATACTTCGCTCATAGAGGCCAATATAAAACTTTTTACAAGATGGTATCTAGTTCCCACGAGATTGGCAGTTATGTACCCCTCTGTTTCACCTCTTTGTTATAGGGGATGTCAGGGACTGGGTACTATGATCCACATATGGTGGGAGTGCCCAAGAATTCGTGGATTTTGGAATAAGGTATTTCACATTTTACGCAATATTACAGGTTGCCCGATACATCAATCTCCCACAATTGCTTTACTCAATGGACATTTCCCTCGTATTCCTAAAGCCACTCGTAAACTAATTTTGTTTATTTTAACGGGAGCAAAACTAACTATCGCAAGGGCATGGAAGAAACCTTCGGTATCTATATTATCCATGAAACGAAAAGTTTCCTGGATTATGGAACAAGAAAAACTGGTTAGCTTCTTGTTAGACGAGACCTCAAATTTTGAAGCCATATGGGAACCTTGGGCGCGATTTATGGGAATCTCTTTGTCACATAACTTGGTCATCAACACCAATCACTGATCTTTAGAATGTATATTTGGTTTGTAGGCATTCTATAATCTCTTCACTTCATATCTTTGAGAATTTTTTATTTTTTTTTCTCTTTCTCTCTCCTCTTTTTCTTTCTCTTCTTTATTTTTATCCTATACTTTATTCTCTCGGTTTTGGCTTTTATTATTTCATAGTATGTTTATCATACCTCCCAACTGTCACGGATTCTGCGGGTTTTACCCGCATAGGCTCCTCCTTCCCGCAATCCCGCGAGAGTTTCCTGTTTCCCGCACAGCAGGAAGAAGAGAAGGCACAGCAGATCCACCAGCAGTTAAGCCCCGCCCCCCCCCAGATTTGAGCTCAAAACATCACAACAGTGCTCACCCCCCCCCCCCCCCGCGATCGGCGTCTCCGCCCCCCCCCCCTCAACAACTTTGGGCACGAAATTCTTCTCATATGTCCCGCTCAACAACTTTAAATTTTGTCCCGCGGCACCCCCCCCCCCCCCGCTCAACAACTTTGATTAACAGGGGAGAGGGGAGATCTGAATGTCCCGCGCTGGGACTTTTGAAAGTTGGGAGGTATGTGTTTATTGTTTTATTACATCAGATAAAATATAATAGTTTCAGGCTCAGATTCCTTTTTTTATTGTTTGAGGCTTGGACTGTTGAACTTAGCTCTAACAAGTCTGAGAACAACTCTTAATTTTCATACTTAGGTCGAGTATTGTGGTTTTTTTTTGCATGTACAAATGAAATTTTTTCTATTATATCTCTCCAGTTGTCTCTACCGACGATTGTTGGTGGTGACAGGAAGGCCGGGCAGGGGACGTTCTCTCCTTCCCAGTCACAGTGTGTTCCCGTTAGGGGTGGCTGGGGAGGGGAGTAGAAGCCCTTCATATTTTCGGTTTATTTTTCTGGGAACTAGATTTTCTTAATATAAGTTATTATCAGTTTATAAGATTACTTGATTATATACTTGACCAAGATGAGGCTAGATATTATTACTTTTTGTTTAAACATTGTCAGTATTGGTTTTTACGATAATAATTTGTCTAAGTTTCTATGGTAATAATACCTGAGATTTTTGTTGAGTCAATTGTAATCATCTTTAATATTTATGATTCTGTAATGATTTTTTTCTGATGAAAAATAAAAAACTTAAATGACAAAAAACATAAACATATTCAAATATTTTTTTTTTTTTATGAATTGTGACCTGGTACAGCAGGGCTGAGGTATGAGAGGAAGAAGCAGCACAAGGAGCCAACCAGTTTATGTGCTGACAACAAGCACGATTGTACATTATATACTCCTGTAATAGAGTGGATTATAGGATTTCACAAGCATTTTAAACTAGGGCTTATTTTCAGGGTAGGGCTTATATTGCAGCCCTCCTGGGAAATACCGCTAGGTCTTATTTTCGGGGTAGGTCTTATTTTCGGGAAAACACGGTATGCATTCAGGGTGAGGCCTGTACCTAGCAGATAGATGAATCAAAACGACTAAAACCATTGCTTGCTCCCCAAAGGAATAGTAATAAACTGACCTGACCTCACAAATGCTCTTCTGGAAGAATGGTCAGACATTCCCATAGGCACAAGCCCTGTACACACGGGTGGGGCGGGAATCCCGTAGGAAAAAAAAAAAACTTTGGTTTTCTCGACGGGATTCCTGGCAAGCTTGTCTTGCCAAGCCCTGTGTACTGACGGCCATTCAAAAGAACCGCCGTTCTTTTGAATGGCAAGAACGCCGTGACGTCGTCGACTACGACGAGCCGGCGCTCGTCACATTCGATGCCGTGGCCGCCATCTTGCTACACCCCACACTAACCTTGTATGCTACCGCGCATGCGTCGAAGTCTTATCGAGCATGCGCGGGTTTACCTCGGACAGGTAAGCATACAGACGAACAGGTTTCTCGGCAGGAAAACTCTGCCGAGAATCCGGACGAGAAAAATAGAGAGCAGGTTCTCTATTTTTCTCGTCGAGATTCCCGGGCATGTTTCCCGACGAGCAGTTTTCTTGCCGAGAAAACCGGTCGTGTGTACGAGGCTACTCTCCTAAACCTTGTGGATGGCCTTCCCAGAAGAGTTGTAGCTGCAAAGGGCGGGGCCAACTCCATATTGAACCCTACGGACTAATGCCGCGTACACACGATCATTATTCACGGCGGTTAAAAAACCGCCGTGATTAATGACAGGAAAAACGAGGGAACCGCTTGGTTCCCTACACACGGTCGTTTTTCCCGTCATTTTTTCTCTTGACGAGAAAAACGACCGTCTGTGGGCTCCGCGGCAGTGTTTCCCTATGGGAAAACTGCCGTGGAAAAAAATGCTGGAAAAAAACGATGAGAAAATTTAGAACATGTTCTAAATTTTCTCGTAGTTTTTTATGCCGTTTTTCTAGACGAGAAAAACGACATAAAGCCCACAGACGATCGTTTTTCTCGGCGAAAAAAAAAATGCAGTTTTTCTCGTCGAGAAAAGCGGTCGTGTGTACGCGGCATAAGACTGGGATGTCATCAAAGTTCATGTGTGTGTAAAGGCAGGTGTCCCAATACTTTTGACAATCTAGTGTGTTTGTGTGTGTATATGTGTATATAAATATATATATATATATATATATATATATATATATATATATATATTATTATATTTAACACAAATATATATATATATATATATATATATATATATATAAAATATAAATATTATATTTATATAAATAATGTAGATATATAAATATATATATATATATATATATATATATATATATATATATATATTAATATGCAGATAGATGTATATAGATTATATTTTGGAATTGTTTATTATTTTACCATTTAATCATTTTATATATTTATTTTTTTTCCATTAAGACTGGGATGCCATTAACGCACGTGTAAAGGCAGGTGTCCCAATACTTTTGGCAATATAGTGTATTTCATAGCACTGTTTATGAATTGATCACTTTGAAAAATGAAGTAAGTATTTATTTACATTTTGAGTCGCGCCACACATGTTTGGTTTTGATTACTACTTCTAATAATAATAATAATAATAGTAGATAATTAATAATAAAGGACTGAAGATATAAGGAATAATAATAATAATAATAATAATAACATGATGTAATAATAATAAATAATAATAAAGGGCAGACAATATCTGTAATAATAATCATAATAATAACAAAAAATAACTAATAATAATAAAGAACAGAAGATATCTGTAATAATAATAATAATAATAATCATCATAATAATAACAAAAAATAATTAATAATAATAAAGAACAGAAGATATCTGTACACTATGTGATGTCTATATAAAGCAGCGTCCGTCGGCGTAGCGTTTAGCGTTAGTGTCGGCCGCGTGACAAGGAGACGACAGTCCGGTAATTGTTGTCCCTTTTCTGCGGTGTCACCTTGCCCCAGCGGAGAGACGGGATGACGGAGTCCTCTCTGCCGCTGTCATTGCAGGACGATGATGAAGGGTGACGGGCCGCAGTCTGCTCAGTATCATCTCTATGGCTGGAAGGGGCTATTTGGAAAGGGCAAATGGTAGTGGACTGGGGGGTGGGGAGGGGGGGGGGGCAATGCAAAGATGAATTGCCGCCGAAGTCCATAGAGAGTCAAAGGACATAAAAACACAGAGACAGGCGTACAAAGTAAAAAAATAAAAATCCAAAATTAAAATAATATTTTTTTAAATATGTTCCAGCAGCGGCCGTGAGCTCGCTTTCACCCCTTGAATATCAGGACATTTATAAATGCACCTCGGTAGGCAAGGGGTTAACCCCCTCAAATTTTAGGACATTTATAAATGTACCTCGGTAGACAAGGGGTTAACCCCTCAAATATCAGGACGTTTATAAATGTACCTCAGTAGACAAGGGGTTGACCCCTCAAATATCAGGACGTTTATAAATGCACCTCAGTAGACAAGGGGTTAACCCCTCAAATATCAGGACGTTTATAAATGCACCTCAGTAGACAAGGGGTTAACCCCTCGAATACCAGGACGTTTATAAATGTACTTCAGTAGACAGGGGGTTAACCCCTCAAATATCAGGATGTTTATAAATTTACTTCGGTAGACAAGGGGTTAACCCCTCAAATATCAGGACGTTTATAAATTTACTTCGGTAGACAAGGGGTTAACCCCTCAAATATCAGGATGTTTATAAATGCACCTCGGTAGACAAGGGGTTAACCCCTCGAATATCAGGATGTTTATAAATGTACTTCGGTAGACAAGGGGTTAACCCCTCAAATATCAGGATGTTTATAAATGCACCTCGGTAGACAAGGGGTTAACCCCTCAAATATCAGGACGTTTATAAATGTACTTTGGTAGACAAGGGGTTAACCCCTCAAATATCAGAACATTTATAAATGTACCTCGGTAGACAAGGGGTTAACCCCTTTGCATATCAGGACGTTTATAAATGTACTTCGGTAGACAAGGGGTTAACCCCTCAAATATCAGAACGTTTATAAATGTACCTCAGTAGACAAGGGGTTAACCCCTCAAATATCAGGACGTTTATAAATGTACTTCGGTAGACAAGGGGTTAACCCCTCAAATATCAGAACGTTTATAAATGTACCTCAGTAGACAAGGGGTTAACCCCTCAAATATCAGGACGTTTATAAATGTACCTTGGTAGACAAGGGGTTAACCCCTCGAATATCAGAACGTTTATAAATGTACTTTGGTAGACAAGGGGTTAACCCCTTGAATATCAGAACGTTTATAAATGTACTTTGGTAGACAAGGGGTTAACCCCTTGAATATCAGGACGTTTATAAATGTACTTTGGTAGACAAGGGGTTAACCCCTCGAATATCAGAACGTTTATAAATGTACTTTGGTAGACAAGGGGTTAAGGGGAATGCATTAGACTTTTGCATGCTTGCAGTGTTTGCTGGACAGCCTTGGTTCATGGTGTAAAATATGGTCAGTGGTGTTTTTCTATGGATGAAATGGGAGCTATTTAGTGATTTAACCCTTTCCCTTCCCCGGGGTAGTGGCACATCGGAGGAGGTGAACGCACGCCGAAGGCCTGCATCCAGCGTCCGCCTCCTCTTCCTCTCTCCTTGCCTCGGGAGGGGTGGAGGGCAGCCGCTGGCATCCGATGTCCGATGAGACAGAGCCGGGCTCTGAGGCCTCAGCACAAGCTGTCCCTGTCCTTGTTATTTTTTCCATGTTTGGGGTGTCTCCGGCGCTGGGGAGGCCGGAACGTTCGATCATGACTCCTCAATGGAGGCTCACATTCCTACCTGCCTGTGCCAGCTCTGAATGGGTCCTCGCAAAGAAAATTCCTCCTGAGCCGATGGAAAATCCAGCTCAGGTCCTCCAGGAGCGTTGAGACCTTCCCTTATTTCTGGGCTTCGCTCAGGCCGGCTTTGTACGGAACAATGGATCGTCTGTTGTGCGTTCGGCTGAACGGAGTGTTTTGTACCTTATTTATTGCGAATGGAAATCTCGCAATCCAGGAGACGTCAGGGGGCTAATAATCATTTGTGAGTAGGTAAACACCAATATACCAACCACCAAAAGTTATCAGCCAAAAATAGGGTTCAGTGCCGATAATGGCCGTAAATAGGGTTATCGGTTACGATAATGGCCAAAATTAGGGTTATCGATTCTGATAATGGCTGAAAATAGAGTTATCGGCACCTATAATGGCTGAAATAGGGTTAACGGTGCCGATAATGGCCAAAAATAGGGTTATCGGTTCCCATAATGGCTGAAAATAGGGTTCAGTGCCGATAATAGGGTTATCATTTCCGATAATGGCCGAAATTAGGGTTATTGGTGCCGATAATGGCCGAAAATTGGGTTATCAGTTCCGATAATGGCCGAAATGAGGGTTATTGGTGCCTATAATGTCAGAAATAGGGTTATCGGTGCTGAAAATGGCTGAAACATGGGTTCAGTGCCGATAATGGGTGAAAATAGGGTTATCGTTTCTGATAATGGTCGCAATAAGGGTTATTGGTGCCTATAATGGCCGAAAATAAGGTTAATTGTGCCGATAATGGCTGAAAATAGGATTCAGTGCCGATAATGGCCGTAAATAGGGTTATCGGTTCCGATAATGGCCAAAATTAGGGTTATCGATTCTGATAATGGCTGAAAATAGGGTTATCGGCGCCTATAATGGCTGAAATCGGATTAACGGTGCCAATAATGGCCGAAAATAGGGTTATCGTTTCTGAAATGGTCGAAATAAGAGTTATTGGTGCCTATAATGGCCGAAAATAAGGTTAATCGGTGCCGATAATGGCCGAAAATAGGGTTCAGTGCCGATAATGTCCGTAAATAGGGTTATCAGTTCCGATAATGGCCAAAATTAGGGTTATCGATTCTAATAATGGCTGAAAATAGGGTTATCGGCGCCTATAATGGCTGAAATAGGGTTAACGTTGCCGATAATGGCCAAAAATAGGGTTATCGGTTCTTATAATGTCCGAAAATAGGGTTATCGGTTCCCATAATGGCTGAAAATAGGGTTCAGTGACGATAATGGCCGATAATAGGGTTATCATTTCCGATAATGGCCGAAATTAGGGTTATTGGTGCCGATAATGGCCGAAAATTGGGTTATCGGTTCCGATAATGGCCGAAATTAGGGTTATTGGTGCCTATAATATCAGAAATTGGGTTATCGGTGCCGATAATGGCTGAAACATGGGTTCAGTGCCGATAATGGCCGAAAATAGGGTTATCGTTTCTGATAATGGTCGAAATAAGGGTTATCGGTGCCTATAATGGCCGAAAATAAGGTTCAGTGCCGATAATCGCCGAAAATAGGGTTATCGGTTCCGATAATGGCCAACCATAGGGTTATCGGTTCTGATAATAGGTGAAAATAAATCCATATTTATTTAAATTGATGATATTAATTTAAAAAGTCGACTATAATACAATTATGTATTAAAAATAATTAAAATATATATATTTTATGAAAAAAATTCCGTTTTGGTTTTGGGCAAAGTGCATCCTGAATTTTCGGTTTCAGTACCGGAATTTTCCTTTCGGTGCACCACTATTTGGGAGTGTTCAAGTCCCACCATGTTGCGCCACTTGGCCACGAGTAGGTCCAAAATTACCATTTTAAAGGAATAAATAATTTTCTGTTTGTCGCATGGCGGTTTGGGGTGGAAGGCAGCGGCAAGGCGGGCACTGGCACACCTGGACGCACAGGTAACCAACTGCTTTCCCTTTGCTTTTTGCCAACTGGGCCCTGAATGGAAAAATTCCAAGGTATCCAATTCCTTCACGCGACCTCTTCTGGTTCTTAGGACTGCCTTGGATCCGGTGTGAGCCGAAATTTCCGTACATTATTATTGGATTGGATTGTTAGATTTGTGGCCACATTTTACAATCTTACAAAAAAAAAAAAAATCACTGCAACAGTTGTATTTATTTGCAGCTTTCAGGGGAACGATGAATACTGAAAGACGATTGGTTGCTGGGGGGCATCTTTGTCTCTTTCCCCCCATATAATGGTCCCTAATCCCGACAGCGAGCCCTGGATATCCGCACCGCGCCTCCGGGGAGTTGTGCGCACGGACTGGCAGAGGTGGCCTCAATAGGTGATCTCATTTCACACCCTGCTGCATGTGTAGCATGAAAGTCAATGAGCTGGTCTGAGCAAGATAGATGGCTGCACGCCGGCTGACATTATCTTCCCCAAGAACGCGCGTTTTCCCCACTTATTGGGCTTTATGTGTTTGTGTTATTTATGTTTGCTGCATGTACTTCCCTAATAAAAATAATTATAAAAATTGGAATGTGGGGATATAGATAGATAGATCATACTCCATTAGACCCCCAGTTTCTCCACTGACCTCCACTGCAGCTATTCAAGCACTGATCGTGCTCTATTATACCCCCAGTGTCTCCCCTGCCCTCCACTGTAGCTATTTAAGCACTGATCGTGCTCTATGAGACCCCCAGTGTCTTCCCTGCCCTCCGCTGTAGCTATTCAGGCACAGATTGTGCTCTATGAGACTCCCAGTGTCCCCCCTGCCCTCCACTGTAGCTATTCAAGCACTGATCGTGGTCTATTAGACCCCCAGTGTCTCCCCTGCCCTCCACTGTAGCTATTCAAGCACTGATCGTGGTCTATTAGAGCCCCAGTGTCTCCCCTGCCCTCCACTGTAGCTATTCAAGCACTGATCGTGCTCTATTAGAGCCCCAGTGTCTCCCCTGCCCTCCACTGTAGCTATTCAAGCACTGATCGTGCTCTATGAGAACCCCAGTGTCTCTCCTGCCCTCCACTGTAGCTATTTAAGTGCAGATCGTGCTCTATGAGACCCCCAGTGTCTCCCCTGCCCTCCACTGTAGCTATTCAAGCACTGATCATGCTCTATTAGACCCCCAGTGTCTCCCCTGCCCTCCACTGTAGCTATTCAAGCACTGATCGTGCTCTATAAGACCCCCAGTGTCTCCCCTGCCCTCCACTGTAGCTATTTTTAAAGGAACACTAAAGGAAAAAAATGTTTTTTTTGCAAAATAACAAACATGTTATACTTACCCCCACTGTGCAGCTCGTTTTGCACAGAGTGGCCCCGATCCTGGCCTTCTGGGGTCCCTCGGCGGCTGTCTCGGCTCCCCCCCCCCCCCACAAGAACTTTCCATGTTCATGCAAGCTCTCTCGCATGGTGGAAAGTTCTTGCGGGCGCGCTCCCGTGATACAGCCGGCGGCCATAGCCGCTCACTGTATCACTCCGCCCCGCCCCCCGGCGTGCCGCGTCATAGGATGTGATTGACAGCAGCGTGAGCCAATGGCTGCACTGCTTTCAATCAACCAATGAATGAGCCAGAAGCCCGGCCAAGAAGCCAGCGCGTTCACGGCGCGGGACTTTCGAGGGGTCAGGTAAGTAAATGGGGGCTCGGGGGCTCGCTAATGCTCAGATGTTTTTTCACCTTAATGCATAGAATGCATTAAAGGTGAAAAAAACATGTACCTTTACAACCCCTTTAAGCGCAGATCGTGCTCTATGAGACCCCCAGTGTCTCCCCTGCCCTCCACTGTAGCTATTCAAGCACTGATCATGCTCTATGAGACCCCTGGTATCTCCACTGCCCTACAATGCAGATATTCAAGTTCTATCAGACCCCTGATGTCTCTACTGCCTTCCAGTGCAGCTAGTCAAGCACTGATCATGCTCTATGTAACCCCCAGTGTCTCCCCTGCCCTCCACTGTAGCTATTCAAGCACTGATCATGCTCTATGTAACCCCCAATTTCCCGCCTGCCCTTCACTGTAGCTATTCAGGCACTGATCGTGCTCTATTAGACCCCCAGTGTCTCCCCTGCCCTCCAGTGCAGTTATTCAAGCACTAACTGTACTCTATTATATTCCCAATGTCTCCACTGCCCTCCAATGCAGCTATTCAAGCATAAATTGTGCTCTGTGAGACCCCCCAGTGTCTGCCCTGCACTCCAGTGCAGCTATTCAAGCGTGTTCTATGCTTGAATAGCTGCATCCCTGGCTACACTAGTCAAGAAAAGATATAGGTAATTTCCACGGTCAATACTCATAGGAGGGATTGGATGGTCGCCGAGTCCCTCCTTCTCTCACTGTATGAGCAGTTTCCTGTAGTCTTGGACTCTCAGGAGGAATGGGATAGCCAAGGAATAACTGCGAGTGTCGCCAGCAGGGGGACACACTTTGAGAGCCCCAATGAATGTCATCAGGCGGCTCTAGAGCCCAGATCACTTTTATGGTAAAACCCTTCACTGGCTGTTAAAACCGATAGCCAGGGCTGGCCCAAGACAAAGTGCTGCCTGGGTCCAATAATTAAATGCTGCACTCAGAATGCAGGGTTCAGGGGTGCATTGTACTCAGAATGCAGGGTTCAGGAGTGCGTGGTGTTTAGAATGCAGGGTTCAGGAGTGCGTTGCTCTCAGAATGCAGGGTTCAGGAGTGCGTTGCACTCAGAATGTAGGGATCAGGAGTGCGTTGCTCTCAGAATGTAGGGATCAGAAGTGCGTTTCTCTTAGAATGCAGGGTTCAGGAGTGCTTTGCTCTTTGAATGTAGAGATCAGGAGTGCGTTGCTCTCAGAATGTAGGGATCAGGAGTGCGTTGCTCTCAGAATGTAGGGATCAGAAGTGCGTTGCTCTTTGAATGTAGAGATCAGGAGTGCGTTGCTCTCAGAATGCAGGGTTCAGGAGTGTGTTGCACTCAGAATGTAGGGATCAGGAGTGCGTTGCTCTCAGAATGTAGGGATCAGAAGTGCGTTGCTCTTAGAATGCAGGGTTCAGGAGTGCTTTGCTCTTTGAATGTAGAGATCAGGAGTGCGTTGCTTTCAGAATGCAGGGTTCAGGAGTGTGTTGCACTCAAACAGGGCCGCCATCAGGGGGGTACAGGCAGTACACCTGTAAGCGGCCCGGAGGTCCCCAGGGGCCCGGATGGCAACCCCCCTTTTATTTATTTTTATTTTTTTTGTAAGGGGCCCAGAGAACCCCCCCTTTTTTTATATAAATTTTATTATTTTTGTTTTAAAAAAAAATTGTATGTTTTTTGGAGGGGCCCAGAGGTCCCCATAGGCCCGGAGGTCCCCGGGCCCCCAAATGGAAACCCTCCCTTTTTTTTTTTTATGATTTTTTTTTTTTTAAATGTATTATTTATAAAAATAAAAAAAAAATTCTGTAAGGGGCCCAGAGGTCCTCAGAGGCCCGGAGGTCCCCAGGGCCCCAGATGGCAACCCCCCTTTTTTGTTTCCCAGCACCCAAAGCCCCCCTGACCTCAACAATTCGTGGCACCCCCCCCCCCCCCGCTTCTCAATTTGCAGCGGCAGCATCCCCCCCGGTTCTCCTCTGCTCCAGGGGGCTCATGCCTGAAGCTGTGTAAGGGGCCCCAAAATTCCTGATGGTGGCCCTGCACTCAGAATGCATGGTTCAGGAGTGCGTTGCTCTCAGAATATAGGGATCAGGAGTGCGTTGCACTCAGAATGCAGGGTTCAGGAGTGCTTTGCTCTCAGAATGCAGGGTTCAGGAGTGCTTTGCTCTCAGAATGTAGGGATCAGCAGTCAATTTGCCGCCCCTTTCGAAGTGCCGCCTGGGTCCAATGGACTCAGCGGGTCCCATGATAGGGCTGGCCCTGCCGACACCAAACTTGCAGTGCGGCAGCACTTGTCTACCATGTCATTTATAAACAAACAAACGGTGTATAAGTAGTTAAAGAAATGCATTTTTTCTGTTTTAGTTCTAACGATAATTAAAAATAAAAGAAATAAATGAAATATACATTCCCTGTCCTCTAACAACGGGCCGCCTTTAACTCGATAACAAGACCGGAACACACCGGATTCCCGCCGTGTGCGCTCTCACGCAGCATCTTAGGAGAGTTCGGGTCCTATTGTACTCAAGACGCCGGGAGATAAACCCAGAGATATTCCGCCGCTGTTTGCCGCCGAGCCCCGTCTGAGCGAAATGAATAACCCCCATAATGACAACTTTTCCCGAGAAGAATGGAGCTAATTGATTTCTTTCTGACGACTACAGACTAATTAAGCGCTAATCTCATGTTTATACGCCACATTGCTGCGGAGTGCTTCTGTGGAACAATAAGGCTCTTTGGGGATTACACGGGGATTTTTTCAGGAGATAAATTATAGTGCCGCGGATTAAAAAAAAGAAAGAAAGCCATTTATTTTATTTTTCTCTGTCTCCCGCGGCTCCGCGTTTTTACGGCGCGAAAGGGTTAATGGGCCTGGTCCAAGCGGTCTGCGGTGTATTTCCTTAGGGTCCCGCGGTGACTGCAGAGAACAGAGCAAAAAGAGAATTAAAGGCAAACCAGAAACCACAAAAAATAAAAAATAAAAAGAAGATCGCAGTTCACCTGTGTCTGCGGTTGAATTTTAGATAATTCCGCTTGGGGAAAAAAAATAAGATTTTCCGCAAAAAATAAAAAAGTCACGCCCATCTGCCACTTTGTCCAGTCTAGACCAATAGGGATGTCACATTTGAAGAGCTGTTTGTAAGAATGGGGGGAAAAAAATGAATTTTATTGGGCTATGTTATCTCTAGGTTGAATGTTATACATTTGTTAAAAATAAAGGGGTTGTAAAGGCAGAAGGTGCAGCCCCCCTCAGCCCCCCTAATACTTACCTGAGGTCCCTCTCTGTCCAGCGATGTCCACAAGTGTCTCAGTCATCCGAGATTCTCCTTCCGGATTGCAGTGGCGCCATTGGCTCCTGCTGCTATCAATCAAAGTCAGCTAGCCAATCAGGAGAGAGAGAGGGGCAAGGCCGGGTCGGGGCTTCATGCCTGAATGGACACAGGGAGCTCAGCTCAGGTGCCCCCACAGCAAGCTGCTTGCTGTGAGGGCACTCGTCAGGGGGGAAGGGGCCAGGATCACAGAAGAGTGACCCGAGAAGTCCCCCCTCCCAAAAGAACCCCTTTCTAAAGCAATGATACACTCTTTGTTTCCTCTATGTAAATGAAGTCCCATCACTTGCTGTACATTGGTGGATGGAATGTTCATCATCTTAGTTTGCTTCCTAAACTTTCCGCCAATAGTCAGGCCCTCCTCCCGGACTGGGGTAGTGATGGTCCCGGGCGGACTCCAGCACCCGCTAGCCGGCTGCCGCCACCCGTTCCCGTTTCCACTCTTATCCCTTTTTAATTAGCAGATATCTGAGAGACAGTTGTTGCGTCTTCTGCAGACGACACCCCCGGGCTGTGCTGCTAAGTAGGATTTGAATTTGTTAATTAAAAGCAGAATGTTTCAAACTTCCCATCTGCAGCGCCGCTGCTCCCCTCCCCCCGCCTTCCCATACAACCCCCCCCCCCCCCTGCTGAGCATGCACAGATCCCTGGAGGAGGCCTGGGAGACAGCGGGATTCATCCAACAGAGGTGACTGCGCGCTGCTTTGAAAGTACCAGTCAGAACCTGCCAGAGAGTTCTCACAACGTCGCTTGTTTGTGTCAACGCGTCAGGCGCCTTTGATTTCCAGGGACAGGTCCTGAATCTGAAGATCTGCCCTTGGAAGTGTCTCCGCTTCTCAAAAGTATTGGTCCACCAAAAAGAAACAAAAGACCTGGATCACACATCTGGCCTTACATTTGGCACCAAAAAAGAAACAAAAGACCTGCCTCACATATTTGGCCTCACATTGGGCACCAATAAAGAAACCAAAGACCTGGCTCATATGTCCAGCCTCACATTGGGCACCAAAAAAAAAAACATGGACCTGGCTCACACATCTGTCCCCACATTAGGCACCAAAAAAATAAACCAAAGACCTGGTTCACATTTCTGGCCTCACATGGGGCACCAAAAAACCCCCAAAAGACCTGCTTCATCTGTCTGGCCTCACATTTGGCACCAAAAAACACCCCCAAAAGACCTGGCTCACACATCTGGCCCCACATTGGGCACAAAAATAAATAAACCAAAGACCTGGTTCACCCATCTGGCCTCACATTGGACACGAAAAAAATAAACAAAAGACCTGGCTCACACATCTGGCCTCAAATTGGGCACCAAAAAAAAACCCCCCCAAAAGACCTGGCTCACACATCTGTCCACACATTGTGCACCAAAAAAGAAACCAAAGACCTGGCTCACACATTCTGCCCCACATTGGGCACCAAAAAAAAAGACCTGGCTCACACGTCTGGCCTCACATTGGGCACCAAAAAAGAAACCAAAGACCTGGCTCACACATCTGACCTCATGTTGGGCACCAAAAAAAAAAAGGAACAAAAGACCTAGCTCACACATCTGTCCTCACGTTGGGCACCAAAAAAAAGAAAGAAACAAAAGACCTGGCTCACACATCAGGTCTTACATTTGGCACCAAAAAAAAAAAAGACCTGGCTCACATATTTGGCCTCACATTGGGCACCAATAAAGAAACCAAAGACCTGGCTCATACATCCAGCCTCACATTGGGCACCAAAAACCCCCCAAAAGACCTGGTTCACCCGTCTGGCCTCACATTTGGCACCAAAAAACACCCCCAAAAGACCTGGCTCACACATCTGGCCCCACATTGGGCACGGAAAAAAATAAACCAAAGACCTGGTTCACCCATCTGGCCTCACATTTGGCACCAAAAAACACCCCCAAAAGACCTGGCTCACGCATCTGGCCTCACATTGGGCACCAAAAAAAAACCCCAAAAGACCTGGCTCACACATCTGTCCTCACATTGTGCACCAAAAAAGAAACCAAAGACCTGGCTCACACATTCTGCCCCACATTGGGCACCAAAAAAGAAACCAAAGACCTGGCTCACACATCTGGCCTCACATTGGGCACCAAAAAAGAAACCAAAGACCTGGCTCACACTTCTGGCCTCACGTTGGGCACCAAAAATAAAATAATAAACAAAAGACCTGGCTCACACATCAGGTCTTACATTTGGCACCAAAAAAGAAACAAAAGACTTGGCTCACATATTTGGCCTCACATTGGGCACCAATAAAGAAACCAAAAACCTGGCTCATACATCTGGCCTCACATTGGGCACCAAAAAACCCCAAAAGACCTGGCTCACACATCTGTCCTCACATAGGGCACCAAAAAAGAAACCAAAGACCTGGCTCACACATCTGGCCCCACATTGGGCACCAAAAAAAAGAAACCAGAGACCTGGTTCACACTTCTGGCCTCACATCACATGGGGCACCCAAAAAAAAAAAAAAAAAGACCTGGTTCTCCCGTCTGGCCTCACATTGGGCACCAAAAAAGAAACCAAAGACCCGGCTCACACATCTGGCCCCACATAGGGCACCAAAAAAGAAACCAAAGACCTGGCTCACACATTCTGCCCCACATTGGGCACAAAAAAAACCCTAAATAACCTGGTTCATATATCTGGCCTCACATCGGGCACCATAAAAACCCCCAAAAGACCTGACTTACTGATCTGGCCTCACATTGGGCACCACAAAAGAAACTAAAGACCTGGCTCACACATCCGGCCTCACATTGGGCACGTTGGGCCTCCTGCAGCAGGACATGTACTAATACTTAATGACTATCATATTATCTTACATTATATTATCAGTATATTTTATTAAATCATTTAATAAATGAAATCCTGATATTAATGATATAACGGCTCCTTGTATATCTGCACGGCGTTCAGCTTCATACGATAAATGAGAGATGAATTCAGAGCGATCGTTCTTCCTCTCTCCTCTTTTCTATAGTCAGGACTCTGCGGGTCTTAAAGAGGATCCAGTCCTGACGGGAACTTTTCTGCTCCTTGTGATGTCACACTTCTCTCTTCCCTTGTCCCTGTCTTTCTGAGCGTCTCACCTCCCCCGCTGTGCGCGCTCGGCGCCGTTCTCTATATAGAGAGGATGTTGGCAGGCGCTGTGAGCTGTACAGAGGAGAACGCTGGTATGAAAGACAGCCGGCGCTTAAAGGGAGCCTTTTCATTCACAATACCGGCAGCCTGGAATGTTGTCACCTGCAGGAGAGGGGGACACAGGTGACAACGTGAACGCAACAAGGGCGGGGGAGGGGAGAGTCGTGATATATCATCTGTAGCAAATTTATCAGCAGTCTTATTCTTCATTTAGTCATTAATGAATCAAGTTAAGATTTAGTAATTAATCAACTCAACATATAGTGATTAATGTGTTCAGTTACATTTCAATAATTAATGAATTCATAACCTTTCATTAACTTTATGAGTCTGATCCCGGGCGTGTCCCAATATACAGAAACATGATCATTCATCAGAAAAGCTCCGCCCTTTATCATTAAGAGAAGGTTTTTGATCTCCAATCAGTGACTCTGCCTAGGCTGAGATGATGTCATCACTCTGCTGCAGGTAGGAGGAAGCATTTCCTCAGTCTCCCCTCCCCTGGTGATCAGACTGTACATTGTAACTTTGTAGAAGGAGGAGGAGGAGGCATTTCCTCAGTCTCCCCTCCCCCAGTGATCAGCCTGTACATTGTAACTTTGTAGAAGGAGGAGGAAGCATTTCCTCAGTCTCCCCTCCCCCAGTGATCAGACTGTACATTGTAACTTTGTGAGGAATAGTGTCCTATCATCGGTGTCAGTGGAAGTAATAGTGCCCTATCATTGGTGTCAGTGGAAGTAATAGTGCCCTATCATTGGTATCAGTGGGAGGAGTAGTGCCCCATCATTGGTATCAGTGGGAGGAATAGTGTCCCATCATTGGTGTCAGTGGGGGGAATAGTGTCCCATCATTGGTATCAGTGAGAGGAATAGTGTCCCATCATTGGTGTCAGTGGGAGGAATAGTGCCCCATCATTGGTATCAGTGGGAGGAATAGTGCCCCATCATTGGTTTTAGTGGGAGGAATAGTGCCCCATCATTGGTATCAGTGGAAGGAATAGTGTCCCATCATTGGTGTCAGTGGGAGGAATAGTGTCCCATCATTGGTATCAGTGAGAGGAATAGTGTCCCATCATTGGTGTCAGTGGGGGGAATAGTGTCCCATCATTGGTATCAGTGAGAGGAATAGTGTCCTATCATTGGTGTCAGTGGGAGGAATAGTGCCCCATCATTGGTATCAGTGAGAGGAATAGTGTCCTATCATTGGTGTCAGTGGGAGGAATAGTGCCCCATCATTGGTATCAGTGGGAGGAATAGTGCCCCATAATTGGTGTCAGTGGGAGGGATAGTGCCCCATCATTGGTATCAGTGGGAGGAATAGTGTCCCATCATTGGTGTCAGTGTGAGGAATAGTGCCTCATCATTGGTATCAGTGAGAGGAATAGTACCCCATCATTGGTGTCAGTGGGGGGAATAGTGTCCCATCATTGGTGTCAGTGGGAGGAATAGTGCCCCATCATTGGTATCAGTGGGAGGAATAGTGCCACATCATTGGTATCAGTGGGAGGAATAGTGCCCCATCATTGGTATCAGTGGGAGGAATAGTACCCCATCATTGGTATCAGTGAGAGGAATAGTACCCCATCATTGGTATCAGTGAGAGGAATAGTACCCCATCATTGGTATCAGTGGGAGGATTAGTGCCCCATCATTGGTGTCAATGGGAGGAATAGTGTCCCATCATTGGTGTCAGTGGGAGGAATAGTGCCCCATCATTGGTGTCAGTGGGAGGAATAGTGCCCCATCATTGGTGTCAGTGGGAGGAATAGTGTCCCATCATTGGTGTCAGTGGGAGGAATAGTGTCCCATCATTGGTGTCAGTGGGAGGAATAGTGCCCCATCATTGGTGTCAATGGGAGGAATAGTGTCCCATCATTGGTGTCAATGGGAGGAATAGTGTCCCATCATTGGTGTCAGTGGGAGGAATAGTGCCCCATCATTGGTGTCAGTGGGAGGAATAGCGCCCCATCATTGGTGTCAGTGGGAGGAATAGTGTCCCATCATTGGTGTCAATGGGAGGAATAGTGTCCCATCATTATGCACTTTGTAGACCATTGGGTTAGAGAGAGGAAACAGTGAGAGCTGAAGGGGGCCTGGAGTCTGATACCTCAGAAGTGATTTTGACTTGGTGTGTTCCACAGTCCCTATACAGCAGAGCTCACACTGAGGCAAGGAGAAGCAGCACAAGGAGTTGTACTCCTAGGAGGAGAGATCATAATGACAGAGAGATGAGCTCATCAGTCTCCTCCTTTCCTTCCTCTGTGCTGGGGGGGCAGGTCCAGGACATTATGGACTCAACAAAATAAGTTGAATTATGCTGGCCATCTAGTGGCAGAAATAAGTACTTCAGGGGCAACCTCTGGATTGAAGGTGAATATTGCAAGCTGGGAAAGTGAGGAAGACCTGTAATGCCCCGTACACACGACCGGTTTTCCCGTTGGGATAAACTCCGAAGGTTTTTCCAACGGAATTCCGCTCAAGCTTATCTTGCATACACATGGTCACACTAAAATCCGACCGCCAAGAACGCGGTGACGTAAAACACTACGGCGAGCCGAGAAAATGAAGTTGTATGCCTCCGAGCATGTGTCAAATTGTTTCCGAGCATGCGTGGTTTTTATTCCGTCGGAAAAGCATACAGACGATCGGAATTTCCCCCGTGGGGCATACACATGGACAGAATATCCGATGAAAAGCTCCCGTCGGAAATTGAGCTGTCGCCTTTTTAAAAACTCAGTTTAGGTTGAAGGTCACCCTCGTCGTTTTAGCGTGGGTGGGGGGGAGGGGGGACGGGATTGAGCGGCGCGCGGAGAAAGTCTAAGGCCCCCGAAACGCATATTTGTAAATATTAGCCGGCGTCGGTATTCCGAGCTCTTTGCATGTCAGGCTTATTGGGTTCTTTGAAAGCGGAAAGATATTCTAATTCAATTACACAAGAAAGAGGAACGTTCGCTCCTAAAAGGGAATCGCTCTTTGCCGACACCATGAAAGCCGTCTGTGTAGTCGGTGATCTTTTCTGATCTGACTGTACAAACAGGCTTTGTTATGCCGAGTGGAAGCATCTAATCCCCGAGGAGGACGGCGAGGAGTGGCGGCCTGCGAAAGTACGGCGCGCCGCGCATTCACGTTACGCCATATTCGGTTGTAATTCCGGGATCGTTTAACCCTTTCAATACCGCCCCCCTTCCTGCCCAGGCCAGCTTTCAGCGCGGTCGCACTTTGAATGACAATTACTCGGTTATGCTACATTGTACCCAAGTGACATTTTTATCATTTTATCACACAAATAGAACTTTCTTTTTGCTGGTATTTAATCAACACTGCGGGTTTTTATTTTTTATTTTTTGCTAAATAAACAAAAAAAGACCAAAAATGTTGGGGGAAAAAACATATTTTTCTTTGTTTCTTTTATAAAATTTAGCAAATAAATAATCTTTCTTTCATAAATTGTATCTTGCTACATTTCCCTGGGGAAAATAACCCAAATCTGTGTATATTATTTAGTCTGTAGGAAAGTTGTAGAGTCCACGAACTACAGTGGTACCTTGGACTACGAGCATCATCCGTTCCAGAATCATGCTTGTAATCCAAAGCACTCGTATATCAAAGCGAGTTTCCCCATAGGAGTCAATGGAAACTCAGATAATTTGTTCCACAGTGACTGCTATTGCATGCAGTACCACATGTGGCCAGAGGTGATGGGAGGCACAAGAGACACCCGGAAACACTCAGAGACCGCTCAGAGCCGTTCGGATGTACTCGGAGCGGCTCAGAGACACTTGGGAATGGAGTGTTTCCAAGTGTCTCTGAGCGGCTCCGAGTGCATCCAAGTGTCTCCGAGTGTCTCCAAGCAGCTCCGAGTGTATCCAAGTGTCTCCGAGTGTTTCCGAGTGTCACCGGCGCCCCCACACCTCTGGCCAAATGCGGCACTGCACACCCATTGGCTTGAATCCTGCTCGACTTGCGAGACAACGCTCACAAACCGAGTCAGGATTTTTAAACAATAATAGCTTGTATTGAAAAACGCTCGTAAACCCGCGTTATTTGCAATCAGAGGAATTAGGCCTCTTTCACACTGAGGCGCTTGAAAAACTGCCAGTAAAACACTGAGCGCTTTTGAAGCGCTTTTCAGGCGCTTTTGAAGCGCTTTCAATTCATTTCAATGGAGAGGGGCCTGGTTCAGCGCACTGCCCCAGTGTGAAAGCATTCATTGATTTTAATGGAAATAAGTTTTCAGGCGCTTTTTTTAGCGTGAAAGCGCCTGAAAAGCGCCTCAGTGTGAAAGTGGTCTAACGGTATGGGAAATATATTTGAAAATCAATCAATCCTGATGTACTGATGGACTATCTCATTTCTTGAGGTCTGAAAAAGCCAGGACAGTACAAATACCCCCCCAAATGACCCCTTTTTGGAAAGTAGACAGTCCAAGGTATTTAGTAAGAGGCATGGCAAGTTTTTTTGAAGTTGTAATTTTTTGTCACAAGTTTTTGGAAAATGAAGAAATTAAAAAATAAATAAATAAAATTGTATTTATTTTTTTACATACTGTCACCAGTGCAGTACAGCATCAACATATAACTGTGTGGTGTGATCAGGGACACCAACTGGTGACAGTATATAAAAAAAATAGTTTTTAAATTAAATTTTCTCTTTTAATATATAAATATATATATATAAAAAATAAAATTCACTGCTATAAGCAATCATAATGTGTAGGAAAAAAAAAACTCCTTAAAAAATTAAATTAAATATATATATATATATATATATATATATATATATATATATATATATATATATATATATAATTCCGATTTATTTATTTATTTTAATATATAAATATATATTTTTTCTTTTTCACACTGTGATCAGAGCAATACAGTGTTACCATAAAAACATTGTACTACTCTGGGGAAATGATCAGGAGTTTTTTTGTTTTTTTTCTTTACACATTATGATTGCTTATAGCAGTGAATTTTATTGCTATAAGCAACCATTTTTACTGAATGAAACTGATTCATTCAGTGACTTTCATTGTGATTAGCTGCGATTGTCCAAAGCTAATGGTACGGATGGGCTGTGATTGGCCCGATCTGTGCCATGTGATCACTGTGACCAATCACAGCTAGCAACACAATTGTATACAATGAATGGCATGAAAGGAAGCCATGCATTGTTTACAACTGTCATGTGATCTGCTGTGATTGGTCACAGTGATCACAAGGTACTGGCAGCGGGCCGGTATAGTGATCAGTTATCGGCTATGTGTGGTGGACACAGTCAGTGACCGGCGTGTTCTGGGAGGACGCCGTACGGCGTCCATTTAGAACGACAAAAGTCCCGCCCGGTCTTTAGCAAAATTTAGTAAAACACAAAATGATGGCCACTAGATGGAGTTGAGATGCTCAGGAAAATATATATGTATTTGTAACAAAAGATACAATGTAACAGTTCTAGAGAACACTAGAGGGAATAAGCAAAATACATGTAAGAATTGTCACATTGTATCTCTTGTTATGTATTTCCTGTGCTCCTCAGCTCCATCTAGTGGCCACAATGCAACATTTTACCCATAATAGATGAACGTTCATTCAGAAGAGAAAATAACCCGAAAGAACGTTTGTTATTTGCCTAATTTGCACAGATTGAGTTTACATGGAAATTTCACAGGATGAATGGCTATGCAATGACCCCTTAGTCATCAGATTTGCCCAATCTGCTCTCTCCTCCTGTCAGCATTATATTTACTTGGAGTTCAGCTTTAAAGGCAGATAGACACTAATGAATACAGGTCTGTATTTATGAATATGTCCTTTAGGCAAGCAGTATAAGCACCTAAATTCAATTTGGTATTAGTCCCGGTACAGCAGAGCTCAGACGGGGAGCCAAACAGATATGCTGCAGTGCATGGGGAATTCTGATAGAAGGAGAGAGCAGAGTGACAGAGAGATGAGCTCATTGGTCTGCTGCTTCTCTTATCATTGTCCGGCCACAGGCTGGGGGGAGGGACAAGACCTGTAAGTGTTACTGAACATGCAGCAGAGGAACATCAGGTCTCCTGTCTTGCCAGCCTTGGCTGTAGTGTGTGGCAGAGCTGTGCAAATCTCAGGACTGGATGGACAGACATCCTCTGGCGGGGTAAAGCCGCCCCTATGTCTGTAATCAGCTGTTTGCCTGAAGCTCAGATTTAGGTAGAACCGCGGCCATACCAGCTAAGTACAAGTTCCGTGCCATTTGTGGTTAACTTGTAACGGTGAAGACAAGAAAGTCCTGCGTATGGGGGGGGCCTCGTTCAGAATTCCGCTGAATATTTCATCATACGGCCAATTTATAAATATTTCCTTTTATATTAATCCTCATTTGTCGGTGTTATGGGTCAGGATGACCCCCCGGCGCTATCAGGCGCGGTATGGTGCCGCACCAAGCGGGTGATTCGGCTCACTATAGAAATGTCTGCGCGTCATGTGATTGCGGTCCGGGAATATCTGAAGCCCATCGCCTCCGGCCAATTCAATCAATAAGTATACATTGGTTTTTGTTTTAGTTTTTATTCTGCGCATTTCGTACCGCGGGGCTTATTAAATAGATATAATCCTACCGCCGGCCCTCCGGTGAGGAAGAAACGGGTTGTTACCGGTCGGTGTTATCAGGAGGATCGATGGACTTACCGGGAAGCTGAATTCCGGGCTGATAGAAGAAAAGTATACATACATTATATACTGTAGTTACCAGCGGCAGCCCACGGGCGCCGCCTTCCCTATCCATGTATCCGACCCCCTGATCTACATATCAGTGGCATCCTGTCCATAGAGGGCGCACGGGGGCCGCCTTCCCTATCCATGTATCCGGCCCCCTGATCTACATATCAGTGGCAGCCTGTCCATAGAGGGTGCACGGGCGCCGCCTCCCCTATCCATGTATCCGGCCCCCTGATCTACATATCAGTGGCATCCTGTCCATAGAGGGTGCACGGGGGCCGCCTTCCCTATCCATGTATCCGGCCCCCTGATCTACATATCAGTGGCATTCTGTCCATAGAGGGTGCACGGGCGCCGCCTCCCCTATCCATGTATCCGGCCCCCTGATCTACATATCAGTGGCAGCCTGTCCATAGAGGGTGCACGGGCGCCGCCTCCCCTATCCATGTATCCGGCCCCCTGATCTACATATCAGTGGCATCCTGTCCATAGAGGGTGCACGGGGGCCGCCTTCCCTATCCATGTATCCGGCCCCCTGATCTACAGACCAGTGGCAGCCTGTCCATAGAGGGTGCACGGGCGCCGCCTCCCCTATCCATGTATCCGGCCCCCTGATCTACATATCAGTGGCAGCCTGTCCATAGAGGGTGCACGGGCGCCGCCTCCCCTATCCATGCATCCGGCCCCCTGATCTACATATCAGTGGCATCCTGTCCATAGAGGGTGCACGGGCGCCGCCTCCCCTATCCATGTATCCGGCCCCCTGATCTACATATCAGTGGCATCCTGTCCATAGAGGGTGCACGGGCGCCGCCTCCCCTATCCATGTATCCGGCCCCCTGATCTACATGTCAGTGGCATCCTGTCCATAGAGGGTGCACGGGGGCCGCCTCCCCTATCCATGTATCCGGCCCCCTGATCTACATGTCAGTGGCATCCTGTCCATAGAGGGTGCACGGGGGCCGCCTCCCCTATCCATGTATCCGGCCCCCTGATCTACATGTCAGTGGCATCCTGTCCATAGAGGGTGCACGGGGGCCGCCTCCCCTATCCATGTATCCGGCCCCCTGATCTACATGTCAGTGGCATCCTGTCCATAGAGGGTGCACAGGCGCCGCCTCCCCTATCCATGTATCCGGCCCCCTGATCTACATGTCAGTGGCATCCTGTCCATAGAGGGCGCACGGGGGCCGCCTCCCCTATCCATGTATCCGGCCCCCTGATCTACATATCAGTGGCATCCTGTCCATAGAGGGCGCACGGGGGCCGCCTTCCCTATCCATGTATCCGGCCCCCTGATCTACATGTCAGTGGCATCCTGTCCATAGAGGGTGCACGGGGGCCGCCTCCCCTATCCATGCATCCGGCCCCCTGATCTACATATCAGTGGCATCCTGTCCATAGAGGGTGCACGGGCGCCGCCTCCCCTATCCATGTATCCGGCCCCCTGATCTACATATCAGTGGCATCCTGTCCATAGAGGGTGCACGGGGGCCGCCTCCCCTATCCATGTATCCGGCCCCCTGATCTACATATCAGTGGCATCCTGTCCATAGAGGGCGCACGGGGGCCGCCTTCCCTATCCATGTATCCGGCCCCCTGATCTACATATCAGTGGCAGCCTGTCCATAGAGGGTGCACGGGCGCCGCCTCCCCTATCCATGTATCCGGCCCCCTGATCTACATATCAGTGGCATCCTGTCCATAGAGGGTGCACGGGGGCCGCCTTCCCTATCCATGTATCCGGCCCCCTGATCTACAGACCAGTGGCAGCCTGTCCATAGAGGGTGCACGGGCGCCGCCTCCCCTATCCATGTATCCGGCCCCCTGATCTACATATCAGTGGCAGCCTGTCCATAGAGGGTGCACGGGCGCCGCCTCCCCTATCCATGCATCCGGCCCCCTGATCTACATATCAGTGGCATCCTGTCCATAGAGGGTGCACGGGCGCCGCCTCCCCTATCCATGTATCCGGCCCCCTGATCTACATATCAGTGGCATCCTGTCCATAGAGGGTGCACGGGCGCCGCCTCCCCTATCCATGTATCCGGCCCCCTGATCTACATGTCAGTGGCATCCTGTCCATAGAGGGTGCACGGGGGCCGCCTCCCCTATCCATGTATCCGGCCCCCTGATCTACATGTCAGTGGCATCCTGTCCATAGAGGGTGCACGGGGGCCGCCTCCCCTATCCATGTATCCGGCCCCCTGATCTACATGTCAGTGGCATCCTGTCCATAGAGGGTGCACAGGCGCCGCCTCCCCTATCCATGTATCCGGCCCCCTGATCTACATGTCAGTGGCATCCTGTCCATAGAGGGCGCACGGGGGCCGCCTCCCCTATCCATGTATCCGGCCCCCTGATCTACATATCAGTGGCATCCTGTCCATAGAGGGCGCACGGGGGCCGCCTTCCCTATCCATGTATCCGGCCCCCTGATCTACATGTCAGTGGCATCCTGTCCATAGAGGGTGCACGGGCGCCGCCTCCCCTATCCGTGTATCCGGCCCCCTGATCTACATATCAGTGGCATCCTGTCCATAGAGGGTGCACGGGGGCCGCCTCCCCTATCCATGTATCCGGCCCCCTGATCTACATGTCAGTGGCATCCTGTCCATAGAGGGTGCACGGGGGCCGCCTCCCCTATCCATGCATCCGGCCCCCTGATCTACAGACCAGTGGCATCCTGTCCATAGAGGGTGCACGGGCACGCCTCCCCTATCCATGTATCCGGCCCCCTGATCTACATATCAGTGGCATCCTGTCCATAGAGGGTGCACGGGCGCCGCCTCCCCTATCCATGTATCCGGCCCCCTGATCTACATATCAGTGGCATCCTGTCCATAGAGGGTGCACGGGGGCCGCCTCCCCTATCCATGTATCCGGCCCCCTGATCTACATGTCAGTGGCATCCTGTCCATAGAGGGTGCACGGGGGCCGCCTCCCCTATCCATGTGTCCGGCCCCCTGATCTACATGTCAGTGGCATCCTGTCCATAGAGGGCGCACGGGGGCCGCCTCCCCTATCCATGTATCCGGCCCCCTGATCTACATATCAGTGGCATCCTGTCCATAGAGGGCGCACGGGGGCCGCCTTCCCTATCCATGTATCCGGCCCCCTGATCTACATATCAGTGGCATCCTGTCCATAGAGGGTGCATGGGCGCCGCCTCCCCTATCCATGTATCCGGCCCCCTGATCTACATGTCAGTGGCATCCTGTCCATAGAGGGTGCACGGGCGCCGCCTCCCCTATCCGTGTATCCGGCCCCCTGATCTACATATCAGTGGCATCCTGTCCATAGAGGGTGCACGGGGGCCGCCTCCCCTATCCATGCATCCGGCCCCCTGATCTACATATCAGTGGCATCCTGTCCATAGAGGGCGCACGGGGGCCGCCTTCCCTATCCATGCATCCGGCCCCCTGATCTACATGTCAGTGGCATCCTGTCCATAGAGGGTGCACGGGCGCCGCCTCCCCTATCCGTGTATCCGGCCCCCTGATCTACATATCAGTGGCATCCTGTCCATAGAGGGTGCACGGGCGCCGCCTCCCCTATCCATGTATCCGGCCCCCTGATCTACATATCAGTGGCATCCTGTCCATAGAGGGTGCACGGGGGCCGCCTCCCCTATCCATGCATCCGGCCCCCTGATCTACAGACCAGTGGCATCCTGTCCATAGAGGGTGCACGGGCACGCCTCCCCTATCCATGTATCCGGCCCCCTGATCTACATATCAGTGGCATCCTGTCCATAGAGGGTGCACGGGCGCCGCCTCCCCTATCCATGTATCCGGCCCCCTGATCTACATATCAGTGGCATCCTGTCCATAGAGGGTGCACGGGGGCCGCCTCCCCTATCCATGTATCCGGCCCCCTGATCTACATGTCAGTGGCATCCTGTCCATAGAGGGTGCACGGGGGCCGCCTTCCCTATCCATGTATCCGGCCCCCTGATCTACATGTCAGTGGCATCCTGTCCATAGAGGGTGCACGGGCGCCGCCTCCCCTATCCGTGTATCCGGCCCCCTGATCTACATATCAGTGGCATCCTGTCCATAGAGGGTGCACGGGGGCCGCCTCCCCTATCCATGCATCCGGCCCCCTGATCTACATATCAGTGGCATCCTGTCCATAGAGGGTGCACGGGCGCCGCCTCCCCTATCCATGTATCCGGCCCCCTGATCTACATGTCAGTGGCATCCTGTCCATAGAGGGTGCACGGGGGCCGCCTCCCCTATCCATGTATCCGGCCCCCTGATCTACATGTCAGTGGCATCCTGTCCATAGAGGGTGCACGGGGGCCGCCTCCCCTATCCATGCATCCGGCCCCCTGATCTACATATCAGTGGCATCCTGTCCATAGAGGGTGCACGGGCGCCGCCTCCCCTATCCATGTATCCGGCCCCCTGATCTACATATCAGTGGCATCCTGTCCATAGAGGGTGCACGGGGGCCGCCTCCCCTATCCATGTATCCGGCCCCCTGATCTACATATCAGTGGCATCCTGTCCATAGAGGGTGCACGGGGGCCGCCTTCCCTATCCATGCATCCGGCCCCCTGATCTACATGTCAGTGGCATCCTGTCCATAGAGGGTGCACGGGCGCCGCCTCCCCTATCCGTGTATCCGGCCCCCTGATCTACATATCAGTGGCATCCTGTCCATAGAGGGTGCACGGGGGCCGCCTCCCCTATCCATGCATCCGGCCCCCTGATCTACATGTCAGTGGCATCCTGTCCATAGAGGGTGCACGGGGGCCGCCTTCCCTATCCATGTATCCGGCCCCCTGATCTACATGTCAGTGGCATCCTGTCCATAGAGGGTGCACGGGCGCCGCCTCCCCTATCCGTGTATCCGGCCCCCTGATCTACATATCAGTGGCATCCTGTCCATAGAGGGTGCACGGGGGCCGCCTCCCCTATCCATGCATCCGGCCCCCTGATCTACATATCAGTGGCATCCTGTCCATAGAGGGTGCACGGGCGCCGCCTCCCCTATCCATGTATCCGGCCCCCTGATCTACATGTCAGTGGCATCCTGTCCATAGAGGGTGCACGGGGGCCGCCTCCCCTATCCATGTATCCGGCCCCCTGATCTACATGTCAGTGGCATCCTGTCCATAGAGGGTGCACGGGGGCCGCCTCCCCTATCCATGCATCCGGCCCCCTGATCTACATATCAGTGGCATCCTGTCCATAGAGGGTGCACGGGCGCCGCCTCCCCTATCCATGTATCCGGCCCCCTGATCTACATATCAGTGGCATCCTGTCCATAGAGGGTGCACGGGGGCCGCCTCCCCTATCCATGTATCCGGCCCCCTGATCTACATATCAGTGGCATCCTGTCCATAGAGGGTGCACGGGGGCCGCCTTCCCTATCCATGCATCCGGCCCCCTGATCTACATATCAGTGGCATCCTGTCCATAGAGGGTGCACGGGCGCCGCCTCCCCTATCCATGTATCCGGCCCCCTGATCTACATATCAGTGGCATCCTGTCCATAGAGGGTGCACGGGGGCCGCCTCCCCTATCCATGTATCCGGCCCCCTGATCTACATATCAGTGGCATCCTGTCCATAGAGGGTGCACGGGGGCCGCCTCCCCTATCCATGTATCCGGCCCCCTGATCTACATGTCAGTGGCATCCTGTCCATAGAGGGTGCACGGGCGCCGCCTCCCCTATCCGTGTATCCGGCCCCCTGATCTACATATCAGTGGCATCCTGTCCATAGAGGGTGCACGGGGGCCGCCTCCCCTATCCATGCATCCGGCCCCCTGATCTACATATCAGTGGCATCCTGTCCATAGAGGGTGCACGGGCGCCGCCTCCCCTATCCATGTATCCGGCCCCCTGATCTACATATCAGTGGCATCCTGTCCATAGAGGGTGCACGGGGGCCGCCTCCCCTATCCATGTATCCGGCCCCCTGATCTACATGTCAGTGGCATCCTGTCCATAGAGGGTGCACGGGCACGCCTCCCCTATCCATGTATCCGGCCCCCTGATCTACATATCAGTGGCATCCTGTCCATAGAGGGTGCACGGGGGCCGCCTCCCCTATCCATGTATCCGGCCCCCTGATCTACATGTCAGTGGCATCCTGTCCATAGAGGGCGCACGGGGGCCGCCTCCCCTATCCATGTATCCGGCCCCCTGATCTACATATCAGTGGCATCCTGTCCATAGAGGGTGCACGGGGGCCGCCTCCCCTATCCATGTATCCGGCCCCCTGATCTACATATCAGTGGCATCCTGTCCATAGAGGGTGCACGGGGGCCGCCTTCCCTATCCATGCATCCGGCCCCCTGATCTACATATCAGTGGCATCCTGTCCATAGAGGGTGCACGGGGGCCGCCTCCCCTATCCATGTATCCGGCCCCCTGATCTACATGTCAGTGGCATCCTGTCCATAGAGGGCGCACGGGGGCCGCCTCCCCTATCCATGTATCCGGCCCCCTGATCTACATGTCAGTGGCATCCTGTCCATAGAGGGTGCACAGGCGCCGCCTCCCCTATCCATGTATCCGGCCCCCTGATCTACATATCAGTGGCGTTGGACCATCAATTACAGTGGCGGGGCTCTAATAGGCTTCAGAAAAGGGTGGCCTTGGGGCGCCGAGCATTGCGCTCCGATCCCACCCTGGTGTGTGACCATAGTGAATGAATTTTCACACTAAAGTTCCTCCCCGCCAATCAGGAGGTAGGTCGTTAAATCTGTTTCCCATAGTTACATAGTTATATAGTTACATAGTAAGATAGTTACATAGTAAGATAGTTAGTTACATTGTTGGATAGTTACAGCGTTAGATAGTTATACAGTGACAAACGTATCTAGTTACATACTGTAGTTATATAATTATATAGTTACATAGTTATATAGTTCCATAGTTCCATAGTTCCATAGTAAGATAGTTATATAGTTACATAGATATATACAGTAGTTATATAGTTACATAGTTATATAGTTATATAGTTACATAGTTATATAGTTATATAGTTACATAGTTATATAGTTACATAGTTACATAGTTCCATAGTAAGATAGTTATATAGTTATATAGTTACATAGATATATACAGTAGTTATATAGTTACATAGTTATATAGTTATATAGTTACATAGTTATATAGTTACATAGTTACATAGTTATATAGTTCCATAGTAAGATAGTTATATAGTTATATAGTTACATAGATATATACAGTAGTTATATAGTTACATAGTTATATAGTTATATAGTTACATAGTTATATAGTTACATAGTTACATAGTTATATAGTTCCATAGTTATATAGTTCCATAGTTATATAGTTACATAGTTACATAGTTACATAGTTCCATAGTTATATAGTTCCATAGTAAGATAGTTATATAGTTATATAGTTACATAGTTATATAGTTCCATAGTAAGATAGTTATATAGTTATATAGTTACATAGTTATATACAGTAGTTATATAGTTACATAGTTATATAGTTACATAGTTACATAGTTATATAGTTACATTGTTGGATAATTACAGCGTTAGATAGTTATATAGTTACAAACGTACCGGTATCTAGTTACACGCTGTAGTTATATAGTTACATAGTTATATGGTTATAGAGTTAGATATTTGCATAGTTAAATAGTTATGTAGTTCCATAGTTTTCTAGTTACTGAGTTAGATAAGTACAGGGTTACATAGTTATATAGATAATTACATAGTTATAAAGGTACATGGTTACATAGTTATATATCAGCCTCTTGGTCCTGTACAGCGGGGCTGTAGTGTGAGAGAAAGAAGGAGACAATTTGTGCCGACAACGAGCATGCTGATAGGAGGAGAGGGCAGAGCATCTGAGAGATGAGCTCATCAGTCTGCTGCTTCTCTTTTCACTGTCCAATCACAGGCTGGGGGAGGGACAAGACCTTTAAGTGTTAACTGCAGCGGAGGAAGGTCAGGTTTTCTGCGTGTCTGCAGCTCAGAGTACATTGTCGGCACATCTTGATGGTGAAATGAATAAATCCCTGTGCGCATGTGCGGGGCTTCCGTCATTCTCCACCGGCCAATCAAGACAGGTGAAGGCTCAGCATGCGCAGGAAGACGTTGATGCCTGTGGAGGGGGAGGGGTGGTTGCGGACTTTAGTTCTGCTTTAAGTAGGACCCCGGCCAGAAAGCTAATAATAAGCCAAAGTTCATTCATGTCAATTGATTTTCCATGTTTGGTTAAATTGTAACCATGGAAATAACAAAGTTCAGTTTACAGAATGGCAGTTGATTAGTTCTTTTTAATAGATTTTGACTGAAAAGAATGGCATTGTACAGCAATTATACAGAGAAAAAAGAAAAGAGAGTAATTATGAGCATGGCCTAAAGATTTTCTATTTCCCGTTCCCACTTGTATTTTCACAAAATGGAAAACTGAAAATTGCCTAAATATAACGTGCCGACGTATTTGCTATCAATGCCAATTTTTTATACATGTATGCACGCATTTAAAAAAAAAAAACCAAAGAAACAAAAAAAAAAAAACAAGACATAAACAAACAACAACCCCAAACTAAAACAAACAACAACAACAAACAACCAACAAACCAAAAAAGAAAAGAAAGAGAAACAAAAAAAAGGGGGGGGGGGAGAAGTTGAATCCCTCCTCTGCACTTGAAAACATTTAAAACCCCAAGATCGGCGTTTTTGAATGCTTTAGATTTTTTTTTTTTAAATGGCGCCGATGGCATCCAGGGTAAACCAGAAGTGATGTCATGTCATCACCTCCGGGTTACCATAGTGGAGAGCCGAGCAAAGCCGGTCCCGGCTTTGGCTGTCTGGCCAGCTGGCGGACATGCTGGCTGGTCGCTCGGGTCTCCTGGTGGGACGGGAGAACCCAAACAAGCCGCGGAAGGCGGCGAGAGGAGGGGGGGACGTCCCCTCCCGCTGCTTCTTAAAGCAATCCAGCAGCTAGTTAGCTGCTCTGATTGCTTTTACAAGAGAGTCGACCATGCCTGCAGCTGCCCCGGTACAACCACTTGAGGTCAATTGGCCTACTAGGTATGTGATTTGGCGGCAAATGGATATATAACATTTTCCTGCAGCATCTCTTTAAAATGTCTCCTTAGGACTCACCTCCACCTCTCCGCGATACAAAGACTCGCGGAGGAGAGTCTTGAAAGCCTCACGATCAGATCTTTATTTATTTATAATGTCAGATGGGAAATTCCTGAGCATGTAAGTCTGACAGCGAATAACAGATCCGTATACTTCAGAACAAAAGAAACATCAGAAATATCGCGTCCGGGTCCGTCCACGCCTCCGCCCCCCGCCAACACCTCCAGGTGCACGTCCTGCTCGCCCCAATAGAATATTCCCCATAAAACCACGGAAGGAAGAATTCCAGCATAATTTTGTTTATTTCATTCCATAAAACGGGAGATCACTGACGCGTTTCATTCCATAGAGTGAGTCCTTGAATTCTAAATCCCCCATTTACAAGAAGTCCACCGTTCTTCCCGAGAACAAGCTGCAACCAACTGCCAGTGATTAACCAGTTCCCACCCGGCCTATAGCAGAATAAAGGGCAGGCGGGCCTTTCGTCCCTCCGGGTGGACGTCATACGACGTCCTCCCCTTGTTGCAGTGCACACGTGCCTGCACGGACGCGCAGCACGGCGATCAGTGGTGAGCTAGGTCCCTCGGACACATCGCATCACCAAACAGGGTAAAGAGTCGATGGCATTGGCTCTTTGCCATGTGATCAGCTGTGTTCAATCATAGCGGATCAAATGTAAACAAATGCTGGTTATCGGCATTTCCTTCCCTCAGCGCTGTCAGTGTCTGCTGATGAGCGACTTTCCAGTTACAGGGGACATTGACACTGATCATCAGTGCAGCCCTATAAGAGCAGCATATTAGTGCCCATCAATGCCGCCTTATCGCTGCAGCCTTATCAGTGCCCATCAGTGCAGCCACATCAGTGCCCATCAGTGCAGCCTATCAATGCCCTTCAGTGCAGCCTCATCAGTGCCCATGAGTGCAGCCTCATCAGTGCCCATCAGTGCAGCCTATCAATGCCCATCAGTGCAGCCTATCAATGCCCATCGGTGCAGCCTATCAGTGCCCATCAGAGCCACCTTTTCATTGCAGCCTCATCAGTGCCCATCAGTGCAGCCTATCAATGCCCATCAGTTCAGCCTATCAGTGCCCATCAGTGCCACCTTATCAGTGCACCCTCATCAGCGCACATCAATTCAGCCTATCAGTGCCCATTGGTGCCCATCAATTCAGCCTATCAGTGCCCATCAATTCAACCTATCATTTCCTATAAATTCAGCCTCATCAGTACCCATCAGTACAGCCTCATCAGTGCCCATCAATTTAGCCTCATAGGTGCCCATCAATTCAGCCTATCAGTGCCCATCAATTCAGCCTATCAGTGCAGCTTGATCAGTGCCCATCAATTCAGCCTATCAGTTCCCATCAATTCAGCCTTATCAGTGCCCATCAATTCAGCCTTATCAGTGCCCATCAATTCGGCCTCATCAGTGCCCATCAGTGCAGCCTCATCAGTGCCCATCAATTCAGCCTATCAGTGCCCATCAGTGCAGCCTCATCAGTACCCATCAATTCAGCCTACCAGTGCCCATCAATTTAGCCTCATCAGTGCCCATCTGTGCAGCCTCATCAGTACCCATCAATTCAGCCTACCAGTGCTTATCAATTCAGCCTATCAGTGCCCATCAATTCAGCCTACAAGTGCCCATCAATTCAGCCTATCAGTGCCCATCAGTGCAGCCTTATCAGTACCCATCAATTCAGCCTCATTAGTGCCCATAAATCAGTGAAGCCTCATCAGCGCATATCAGTAAAGATTTTTTTTTTATTATTTGCAAAAACAGAAACTATAAAAAAAAAAAAATTCAACATTTTCTGTCTTTTTTTTTTGTTTGCTTAGCAGAAAAAAAAAAAAAAAACCCAGTGCTGATTAAACACCACCTAAAGAAAGCTCTATCTGTCTCCAAAAAAAAGAGAAAATATATAGATTGTGTACAGTGTTTCATGACCGCGCAATTGTCATTCAAAGTGTGAGAGCGCTGAAAAGCGTAAAATTAGCCTGGGCAGGTAGAGGGTGACAGTGCCCGGTATTGAAGGGGTTAAAGCCCCCAAAACTGTGATTTTATATCAGCTCACCGACTCTTAGATGTATCTGCATTAAAGGAGAAGCTCCACTCATCGAAGAATTGGTAAGCTGATATAAAATTGATATTTTATGTGATTTACCCCCCCCCCCCTCCTGCCCCCCCCATTCACATATAATCTCATATGAGCGATCGGCCCTGGAAGCAGACTGCCTGAGACTGAATATTCAGACTTTTGCGTGATCCAGGATGTGACAGGTTCTCTTTAAGGCCAGGCCGCAGTTGTAGGAGAAGGGTCCGGGACGCAGGTCAGCGCAGAGAGGGCACATCATTGACCCGATTGATCAGACCGCCCCCCCCCCCCCAAGCATGTCTCCCCACCCGTCTCTCCTCCTCTATCAATATTCCCACAAATTAGATTCCTGGGAGCTTTTAGTGGCCACACATGTCTGGATTCACCGGAAGCCAAAATACGCCAACAATTCCGTAAATGCCATTAAAGAAAAAAAGCAGACAGACCCGTGTAGATGTGTAAGATCCCCGTCACCTTCAACCTTTGTATCTAGCTACCCCCCCCATGCTATATGGGCGAGACTCCCCATTTCTGAATCTTCATTTATTTTTATGTTGGTTGAAAAGGCCTGGCTCGCTCTAATTTATCCCAAAGGTGTTCTATCAGGTTGAGGTCAGGACTCTGTGCAGGCCAGTCAAGTTCCACCACCCCAAACTCGCTCATCCATGTCTTTATGGACCTTGCTTTGTGCACTGGTCCAAATCATTTGGTGGAGGGGGGATTATGGGGTGGGGTTTTTTTTTCAGGGGTTGGGTTGGCCCCTTAGTTCCAGGGAAGGGAACTCTTAAGGTGTCAGAATACCAAGACATTTTGGACAATTTCATGCTCCCAACTTTGTGGGAACAGTTTGGGGAAACCCTCTTGGGCATGGAGGTCACCAGAGCTTCACAGGTTGCCACCGGAGTCCTCTTCCCCTCCTCCATGATGACATCACAGAGCTGGTGGATGTTGGAGACCTTGCGCTCCTCCACCTTCCGTTTCAGGATCCCCCACAGATGCTCAATAGGGTTTAGGTCTGGAGACATGCTTGGCCAGTCCATCACCTTCACCCTCAGCTTCCTTAGCAAGGCAGTGGGGGTCTTGGAGGTGTGTTTGGGGTCGTTATCATGTTGGAATACTGCCCTGCGGTCCAGTCTCTGAAGGGAGGGGATAATGCTCTGCTTCAGTATGTCACAGTACATGTTGGCATTCATGGTTCCCTCAATGATTTGTAGCCCCCCAGTGCCGGCAGCACTCATGCAGCCCCAGACCATGACACTCCCACCACCATGCTTCACTGTAGGGAAGACACACTTGTCTTTGTACTCCTCACTAGGGATGAGCTCGGTGTTCGAGTCGAACATACGTTCGACTCGAACATCGGCTGTTCGATCGTTCGACGAAGATCGAACGATTTGGGCCGTTCGCGCCTAATTCGAGTGACGCGAACGGCCCACAATGCACTACGCCATCGCAGTGTCATCCAGGCGCTGTGATTGGCCAAGCATGCACTGTGACCCCGCATGCTTGGCCAATCACAGCGCCGGCAGCGAGGAGAGCAATGATTGGCCACAGGCAGGATGCCTGTGGCCAATTATTGCTGAGGGTGTTTAGTACACGCCCCACACTATAAAAGGCCACCAGCACGGCGGCCTAGTGTAGTGTGTTCCGGAGCAGGGAAAGAGAAGCATAGGCAGGGACAGTGACATTTTTCTTTCTTGCTTAACCTGGATTCCTTTAGTTTAGGGAAAGAGAAGGATAGGTAGGGAGAGTGTCAGTGTGTTTTACTGTGCGAATCCTTGTTTCTAGGGACAGGGAAGGACAGTGAGGGAAATTCTCCTTGTGCTATACTGTGCTAAAGCATTGATCATCAACCATCTTTAAAAAAACATTTTTTCTAGAGACAGAAAACTATAGGTAGGGAGAGTGTCAGTGTGTTTTACTGTGCTAATCCTTGTTTGTAGGGACAGGGAAGGACAGTGAGGGAAATTATCCTTGTGCTATAGTGTGCTAAAGCATTGATCATCAACCATCTTTAAAAAAACATTTTTTATAGGGACAGAAAACTATAGGTAGGGAGAGTGTCAGTGTGTTTTACTATGCTAATCCTTGTTTGTAGGGACAGGGAAGGACAGTGAGGGAAATTCTCCTTGTGCTATAGTGTGCTAAAGCATTGATCATCAACCATCTTTAAAAAAACATTTTTTCTAGGGACAGAAAACTATAGGTAGGGAGAGTGTCAGTGTGTTTTACTGTGCTAATCCTTGTTTGTAGGGACAGGGAAGGACAGTGAGGGAAATTCTCCTTGTGCTATACTGTGCTAAAGCATTGATCATCAACCATCTTTAAAAAAACATTTTTTCTAGGGACAGAAAACTATAGGTAGGGAGAGTGTCAGTGTGTTTTACTGTGCTAATCCTTGTTTGTAGGGACAGGGAAGGACAGTGAGGGAAATTCTCCTTGTGCTATACTGTGCTAAAGCATTGATCATCAACCATCTTTAAAAAAACATTTTTTCTAGGGACAGAAAACTATAGGTAGGGAGAGTGTCAGTGTGTTTTACTGTGCTAATCCTTGTTTGTAGGGACAGGGAAGGACAGTGAGGGAAATTCTCCTTGTGCTATACTGTGCTAAAGCATTGATCATCAACCATCTTTAAAAAAACATTTTTTATAGGGACAGAAAACTATAGGTAGGGAGAGTGTCAGTGTGTTTTACTGTGCTAATCCTTGTTTGTAGGGACAGGGAAGGACAGTGAGGGAAATTCTCCTTGTGCTATACTGTGCTAAAGCATTGATCATCAACCATCTTTAAAAAAACATTTTTTCTAGGGACAGAAAACTATAGGTAGGGAGAGTGTCAGTGTGTTTTACTGTGCTAATCCTTGTTTGTAGGGACAGGGAAGGACAGTGAGGGAAATTCTCCTTGTGCTATACTGTGCTAAAGCATTGATCATCAACCATCTTTAAAAAAACATTTTTTCTAGGGACAGAAAACTATAGGTAGGGAGAGTGTCAGTGTGTTTTACTGTGCTAATCCTTGTTTGTAGGGACAGGGAAGGACAGTGAGGGAAATTCTCCTTGTGCTATACTGTGCTAAAGCATTGATCATCAACCATCTTTAAAAAAACATTTTTTATAGGGACAGAAAACTATAGGTAGGGAGAGTGTCAGTGTGTTTTACTGTGCTAATCCTTGTTTGTAGGGACAGGGAAGGACAGTGAGGGAAATTCTCCTTGTGCTATACTGTGCTAAAGCATTGATCATCAACCATCTTTAAAAAAACATTTTTTATAGGGACAGAAAACTATAGGTAGGGAGAGTGTCAGTGTGTTTTACTGTGCTAATCCTTGTTTGTAGGGACAGGGAAGGACAGTGAGGGAATTCTCCTTGTGCTATAGTGTGCTAAAGCATTCCTCATCAACCATCTTTGAAATCCTTGTTTTTTGGACAGTCAGGGAAATTGTCATTGTGCTATTCTGTGCGAAAGCAATCATCCTCAACCATATTTAGAAATCCTTAAGTAAAGGGACAGAGAAGGACACCTGAAGGTAGCCCTTATTGCTTTTTTCCCATCTCCCTGCAGGCCATCCATTAGAATGTCTGGAAGGCAAACAAGGAGAGGCAGACAGTCAGGAGGCAATAAAAGAGGGCAAACAGGCTCTGTGTCTGGGGGCAACAGTGCTGGTCGTGGACGCGGTGCATTGTCATCAGCACATGGCCATGGGACATGCTTGTCCTTCTTTTCGGCAGCTGGACATGTTGAGCCACATCATGCCGAAGACTTGGTAGAGTGGATGACCAAGCCCTCCTCCTCCTCCTCATCCTCTCTCACCCAGGCTCAGGGTACTGGCAAAGCAGCTGCCAAAGCGTCCTCTTCCCTGGTATCAATGTCATCATCAGTCACTCCTTCCCTAGACCCACCATGTCCTCCTCCTGAGGAGTCCCCCGAACTGTTTGAGCACAGTGTTGGGTACATGCTCCAGGAGGATGCCCAGCGTTTCGAAGGGTCTGATGATGAAACCCAGCTACAGGAAGGCAGTAGCGTGAGAGCAGACAGAGGGGATGCTCAAGAAGGACACCAATCTGGCAGTCATGTTCCAGCAGCTGCAGCATACTGCCAGATTGGCTCCAGTGATGAGGAGGGAGGGGATGATGAGGTCACTGACTCCACGTGGGTGCCTAATAGGAGAGAGGAGGAGGAGGAGGATGAGGAGGAGGCACATCTCCAACGAGGCAGGATGCCCTTTGGTGGCCAGCGTAAGGGCAGTACACCGACGGAATCACACCGCAGAGCTCCGCCTGTGCAGGGCGCTGCCTCTGCCCGTCATTCAAAAAGTTCTTTGGTGTGGGCCTTTTTTGAGGCTAGTGCATCAGATCGCACAGCTGCTGTTTGCAACATATGTCTCAAGCGTATATCGCGTGGCCAAAACATCAGCCGCTTGGGTACCACATGCCTGACCAGACATATGTTGACCTGCCATGCAGCTCGTTGGCAAGCCTACCTCAAAGACCCACACCAAAGAACAAAGCGGACCTCTCCTTGCACCGCATCAGCTGGGATCTCCAACCCCACTATAACTTCAGTCCTCTCTGAAACATGCACTGAGAGGAATGAAGGTGTAGAATTAGGTGTGTCACAGCCAAGTACTTGCGGCCACTCTGCTAGCAGTACACCGACGTCCGATTCTAGCAGGCAAATTTCCCTGCCCCAGCTGCTGGACCGTCGAAAGAAGTTCACTCCCAGCCATCCACATGCCCAGCGGTTGAATGCTAGCTTGGCTAAATTGCTAGCGCTTCAACTGCTGCCTTTTCAGTTGGTAGACTCGGCCCCCTTCCGTGAGTTTGTGCAATGTGCGGTTCCTCAGTGGCAGGTTCCCAAACGCCACTTTTTCTCACGGAAGGCGATTCCGGCTCTCTACAGGCATGTGGAAGGCAATGTCTTGGCCTCGCTGGACAGGGCGGTCTGCGGTAAGGTGCATATTACCGCTGACTCATGGTCCAGCAGGCATGGACAGGGACGTTACCTTTCTTTCACGGCCCATTGGGTCACTCTTTTGGCAGCTGGGAAGGATGCAGGACAAGGTGCAGTAGTGTTGGAGGTTGTTCCACCGCCACGCCTCCAAAATGCTACTACTGGTTGTGACACACCTCTCTCCTCCACCCCCTCCTCTTCTTCTTCCTCCATGGCCTCTTCCTGTGCTTTGTCCTCTGAACCAGCGGTGCTCCGTAGCCGTTCAAGGGGCTACGCAAGTACGCAGGCAAAAAGATGCCATGCCGTGCTTGCGCTGGTGTGTTTGGGGGACAGAAGCCACACTGGGGCAGAGGTCCTGTCTGCTCTGCAGGGCCAGGCCGAGAGGTGGTTGACGCCACGCCAGCTTAAGCCAGGAATGGTGGTTTGCGACAATGGCACCAACCTCCTCTCCGCCCTCCGACAGGGACAACTGACCCATGTGCCCTGTGTGGCTCACGTCCTTAACCTGGTGGTGCAGCGGTTCTTGGGCAGGTACCCGGGCTTACAGGATGTCCTGAGGCAGGCCAGGAAAGTCTGTGTGCATTTCCGCAGATCTTATAATGCCAGTGCTCGCCTGGCTGAGCTGCAAAAGGAGTTGAACCTGCCCAAGAACCGCCTTATATGTGACATGCCCACCAGGTGGAACTCAACGTTGGCCATGCTGCAGCGGCTGCACACGCAGCAGAGGGCCATCAATGAGTACCTGTGCGACTACGGCACCAGGACAGGGTCAGGGGAGCTTGGGTTTTTTTCTCTACGCCAGTGGGGCATGATCAGGGATGCATGCACTGTCCTGGCACCATTTGAGGAGGCCACGAGGATGGTGAGCAGTGACAATGCATGCATCAGTGACACTGTACCTCTTGTCCACCTGTTGGAGCACATGCTGCGTGGAATAATGGACAGGGCACTTGAGGCAGAACAGAGGCAGGAAGAGGAGGACTTCCTTGCCTCTCAAGGCCCCCTTTACCCAGACAGTGTTCCTTCTGTCCCACCCATCGCACAGGAAGAGGAGGAGGAGGAGGAGGAGGAGGAGGAGGATTGTGTCAGCATGGAGGTGGAGGCTGGCACTCAGCATCATCAGCAGCAGTCTTTTAGGGATGATTTACAGTCCCAAGAAACCAGTGGACTTGTACGTGGCTGGGAGGAGGTGGCTGCGGATCATGTCGTCCTTAGTGACCCAGAGGACTCCGGACCGAATGCCTCAGCTAACCTACGCTGCATGGCCTCCCTGATCCTGCAAAGTCTGCGGAAGGATCCTCGTATTGTTCGGATCAAGGAGAGGGACCATTACTGGCTGGCCACTCTCCTTGATCCACGGTACAAGGGTAAGGTTGCGGACCTTATGTTACCGTCGCAGAGGGAGCAGAGGATGAGACAACTCCGGGAGGCCTTGCAGAAAGGTCTGTGCAACGCGTTCCCAGAGACTGGGAGGTTACAAACTCCTGGTCCTGGACAACGAGTTGCTGAGGCTTCGGCCAGTCAAAGAAGGAGCGGTGGGGAAGGTGGCCGTCTGACCGATGCGTTCAGACAATTCTTTAGTCCGCAGCCCCAAAGTATGATTGGTTCCAGCAACCATCGCCAGCGTCTGATATACATGGTGCTGGAATACCTAGGGGCAAGGTCAGACTTGGACACCTTCCCCACCGAAAGTCCTCTGGCTTACTGGGTCTTGAGGATGGATCACTGGCCAGAGCTTGCACAGTATGCAATTGAGCTACTGGCCTGTCCTGCATCCAGCGTTCTTTCGGAACGCACATTCAGTGCTGCTGGAGGATTTGTCACGGATCACAGGGTGCGCCTGTCCACCGACTCGGTTGATCGACTGACTTTCATCAAGATGAACCAGTCTTGGATCACCACCAGCTACCACACACCTGATGCTGATATAACAGACTAATTGATTTTAACATGTCACATCCCTTCAAGACTGATGCTGATGCTGAGTGCCTGTGCTGTTATGTTGACTGGCTATCCTCCTCCTCCGAGTCCTCAATGATACGATTGATGATGATAGCTTGGAAGATCATTTTTGTTTATGGGTGCCGCCACCAGTGGCTAAGGCCCAATTTTTCAGCCCCTGTTTAACAGGGGCGTGTAATTACAATTTTTGAAGCAATACTTTGCAACAGGGCTCATTGCTGTGCTCCAAGTACAGTATCTGTGAGGGGTTGGAGTGTTGTGCCACCAGTGCCTAAGGCCCAATTTTTCAGCCCCTGTTCAACAGGGGCATGTAATTACAATTCTTGATCTAATAATTCACAGCAGGGCCCATTCCTGCACCCACCAAGAGTAACTCTGAGGGCTTACAGTGTTGTGGCACCAGCACCACCATCAAAGGCCCAATTTTTACTACCACTGTTCAACAATTATATGTAATTAAAATTCCTGATATAATAGTTGACAGCAGGGCGTTCCAGCACCAACCAAGAGTAACTGAGTGCTTACAGTGTTGTGCCAACACCAACAACTAAGGGGCCTATTTTGCAGAGTATATACGGCAGGTCCCTACTTTCAAACATCCAACTTACAAACGACTCCTACTTGCAAACGAAAGAAGACAACAGGAAGTGAGAGGAAATCTACCCCTAGAAAGGAAAATTCTCTCCTGTAAGAATAAATATGGGAGAAAGGGGTCTCATCTGTACTGATGCTTTATCAGCAATCCTTGTTTCAAGAAAAACACCACATTTCAAAAACAGTTGTCATTGGGACGCAAAGTGAGGTGAAATGTTCTGAACAGGGGCACAGACAGCAAAACAAATGTTACAGGGGTGATAACCCTTACCTATGTTTTCCAAAAAGTTTAAAAATAGATTTTTGGTCTGGAGCTACACTTCAACAATGTACCTGTTCAAAATTACAAACAGATTCTACATAAGAACAAACCTACAGTCCCTGTCTTGTATGCACTGCCTGTATACGGCTGTTCAGAGTATATAGGGCCTTTTTTATTTTATGTGCGGGGTTCCCCTTAATATCCATACAAGACCCAAAGGGGCTGGTAATGGGCTGGGGTAGGGGGGGGGGGGGTCATGGGGTAGCTATGCCATTTTTCTTAAAGATTTTCATCCATATTACCGGGACCAGACATTACATTAAAGCCGCAAGCAGTTTTAAATGGCTTTTTTTTTCCTTTAGAAGTGTCATTTTGTGCAGGGACAGTTCTAAACACGGGAAACACGTGGCACTTCACAGGCATACTTTAGACACCCCCCAGGTACGATATTTAAAGGAATATTTGACTTTTTTTTTTCACTTTATGCATCATTAAAATGACTGCTCCCGAAAAATGACCGTTTTTAAAACTTCTTTTTGCATTGATACATGTCCCCTGGTGCACAACCCGGGTTCCCAAACCCTTTTTAGGACAATAACATGCATAATAGTTGTTATAATTAGCACTTTAGAATTCGAACGTTCGCATCCATTGTATTTAATAGGGTTCTAATGTTCGTACGAACTTTCGGTCCGTTCGCGGGTTCTGGTGCGAACCGAACCCGGGGGTGTTCGGCTCATCACTACTCCTCACCTGGTTGCCGCCGCACACGCCTGACACCATCTGACACCAAATACGTTTATCTTGGTCTCATCAGACCACAGGACACGGTTCCAGTAATCCATGTCCTTAGTCTGCTTCTCTTCAGCAAACTGTTTGCGGGTTTTCTTGTGCATCATCTTTAGAAGAGGCTTCCTTCTGGGATGACAGCCATGCAGACCAATTTGATGCAGTGTGCGGCGTATGGTCTGCGCACTGACAGGCTGACCCCTCCACCCCTTCAACCTCGTCAGCAATGCTGGCAGCACTCATACGTCTATTTCCCAAAGACAACCTCTGGATATGACGCTGAGCACGTGACCTCAACTTCTTTGGTGGACCATGGAGAGGCCTGTTCTGAGGGGAACCCGTCCTGTTATACCGCTGTATGGTCTTGGCCACCGTGCTGCAGCTCAGTTTCAGGGTCTTGGCAATCTTCTTATAGCCTCGGCCATCTTTATGTAGAGCAACAGATCCTCAGAGAGTTCTTTGACATGAGGTGACATGTTGAACTTCCAGGGACCAGTATGAGGGAGTGAGAGCGATAACACCAAATTTAACACACCTGCTCCCCATTCACACCTGAGACCTTGTAACACTAACGAGTCACATGACACCGGGGAGGGAAAATGGCTAATTGGGCCCAATTTGGACATTTTCACTTGGGGGTGTACTCACTTTTGTTGCCAGCGGTTTAGACATTAATGGCTGTGTGTTGAGTTATTTTGAGGGGACAGCAAATTTACACTGTAAGGCGCGGTTCACATAGGGGCAACTCGGTCGCCTGACGAGACGCGTCCCGCTCTGTACTATGGAACCGTTCTAATAGGAGCGACTCGGGTCGCTCCAACTCAGAAAAAGGTTCCTGTACTACTTTTGGGGGCGACTCGGGGCGACTTGCATTGACTTCTATACAGAAGCCATTATGCAAATCGCCTCAGGCGGGCGTCTCAAGTCGTCTTGAGATCGCGCCGCGGAGTCGCCCCCAAAGTCGTGCCGCCCCTGTGTGAACCGGGCTTTATACAAGCTGTACACTCACTACTTTACATTGTAGCAAAGTGTCATTTCTTCAGTGTTGTCACATGAAAAGATAGAAGAAAAGATTTACAAAAATGTGAGGGGTGTACTTACTTTTGTGAGATACTGTCCATATACCTTCCAGAGCCAATTTACCTATCAGCATGTCTTTGGAGATGGGGGAGGAAACCCCACAGGGAGAACATGCAAACTCCATGCAAATAATGTTGGGATTCGGAGTGATGACCGTAGTGCTGCCATGGCAGGAGTGCTAACCACTAAGCCACACCACGTGATCGATCATTAACCTGCTCCTCCCCGATATGTTTTGCTATAGAGGTGTATATATATAGTATATATGTAACGAGTTTTCTGTAGGAAGACATTGTGTGCAGAGAAGATGGACGGCGTCTTTGGAGTTTTTGAAAGCTTATAAAATCTCGGGTTTTCTTATCTCGGTGTGACATTGGAGGATCGGCGGGGGAAAAGCTCACGCCATCTTTTGCCGGAAGGGATCTAGATGGAGGGGGGAGGGGGGGGAGAACATTAATTTGAGAAGACGCCTTGGGGCGCTGGGTGACGGCGGGAGGCCGTCATGACTCGGCTCGGGAGGCGTAATAACTACTTTAATGTTCTGGCCGGGCGCACACAAAGACGGCTTAATCCGGTTAACACCCGCCAAGCCCAATCCGATTAACGGCTCGCAATCTGATCAGCGCCGCTGTCATCTGATAGACGGCGAAACGGCTCTTCCTCCGCCATATGTCCCGCAGATCCTGGCCGGACTTAACGCTTCCGCTGCCAATATGGAAGACAGACGGAAACTAACAATTACAAATTTAGTAACATTGTTTTTTTTGTTTTGTTTTTTTCACCTTTTTATTACTTGAACTTAATGAATTTGTGTCTTTTTAAAATCAGGCTATGTAACCTACATCGAGTTTCTTATTTTTTTTATTCTTTTTTTTTTTTTTTAAATGCAGAAATAGTGAAATAGTTAAAAAAAATAAAAATACTTTTTTTTTAATGCAGAGCAAAACTAAGTAAATAAAAAAAAATTAAAATAGTTAAAAATAAAAAACTTTTATTTTTATTTTTTTAATGCAAAGTAAATTAAAAAAAGTGAAATAGTTAAAAAAAATACTTTTTTTTTTTTTTTTTTTGTTTTTTTTTTTTACAATGCAGAGCAAAACTAAGTAAATAAAAAAAGTGAAGTAGTTAAAAAAATTAAAATACTTTTTATTTTATTTTTTATTCTTTTTTTTAAAAAAATGCAGAGCAAAACTAAGTAAATAAAAAAAAGTGAAATAGTTAAAAAAAAACTTTTTTCTTTTTTTTTTTACAATGCAGAGCAAAACTAAGTAAATTAAAAAAAGTGAAGTAGATAAAAAAAATAAAAATACTTTTTATTTTATTTTTTATTCTTTTTTAAAAAAAAATGCAGAGCAAAACTAAGTAAATAAAAAAAAAGTGAAATAGTTAAAAATATATACTTTTTATTTTATTTTATTTTTTATTTTTTAATGCAGAGCAAAACTAAGTAAATAAAAAAGTGAAGTAGTTAAAAAAAATAAAAATACTTTTTATTTTATTTTTTATTCTTTTTTTAAAAAAAAATGCAGAGCAAAACTAAGTAAATAAAAAAAAGTGAAATAGTTAAAAAAATATACTTTTTATTTTATTTTTATTTTTTATTTTTTAATGCAGAGCAAAACTTAGTAAATAAAAAAGTGAAGTAGTTAAAAAAAATAAAAATACTTTTTATTTTATTTTTTATTCTTTTTTTAAAAAAAAGTGAAATAGTTAAAAAAAAATTGTTTTTTGTTTTTTGTTTTTTACAATGCAGAGCAAAACTAAGTAAATTAAAAAAAGTGAAATAGTAAAAAAAAAATACTTTTTTATTTTTATTTTTTTTTCTTTTTTTTTAATGCAGCGCAAAACTAAGTAAATAAAAAAAAGTGAAATAGTTAAAAAAATATACTTTTTATTTTATTTTTTTATTTTTTAATGCAGAGCAAAACTAAGTAAATAAAAAAGTGAAATAGTTAAAAAAATAACTTTTTATTTTATTTTTTGTTTCGTTCTTATTTTGTTTTTTTAATGCAGAGCAAAACTAAGTAAATAAAAAAAAGTGAAATAGTTAAAAAAAAAAAATGTTTTTTGTTTTTTGTTTTTTACAATGCAGAGCAAAACTGTAAACTGTAAATAAAAAAAAGTGAAATAGTTTAAAAAACTTTTTATGAACGGCTCGCAATCTGATCAGCGCCGCTGTCATCTGATAGACGGCGAAACGGCTCTTCCTCCGCCATATGTCCCGCAGATCCTGGCCGGACTTAACGCTTCCGCTGCCAATATGGAAGACAGACGGAAACTAACAATTACAAATTTAGTAACATTGTTTTTTTTGTTTTGTTTTTTTCACCTTTTTATTACTTGAACTTAATGAATTTGTGTCTTTTTAAAATCAGGCTATGTAACCTACATCGAGTTTCTTATTTTTTTTATTCTTTTTTTTTTTTTTAAATGCAGAAATAGTGAAATAGTTAAAAAAAATAAAAATACTTTTTTTTTTAATGCAGAGCAAAACTAAGTAAATAATAAAAAAATTTAAATAGTTAAAAATAAAAAACTTTTTTTTTATTTTTTTAATGCAAAGTAAATAAAAAAAAGTGAAATAGTTAAAAAAAATACTTTTTTTTGTTTTTTTTTTACAATGCAGAGCAAAACTAAGTAAATAAAAAAGTGATGTAGTTAAAAAAATAAAATACTTTTTATTTTATTTTTTATTCTTTTTTTTATGCAGAGCAAAACTAAGTAAATAAAAAAAAAGTGAAATAGTTAAAAAAAACTTTTTTTTATTTATTTATTTATTTATTTATTTTTTAAATGCAGAGCAAAACTAAGTAAATAAAAAAAAGTGAAATAGTTAAAAAAATATACTTTTTATTTTATTTTATTTTTTTATTTTTTAATGCAGAGCAAAACTAAGTAAATACAAAAATTTAAATAGTTAAAAATAAAAAAACTTTTTATTTTATTTTTTAATTTTTTTAATGCAAAGTAAATAAAAAAAAGTGAAATAGTTAAAAAAAACATTTTATATTTTTTTTGTTTTTGTTTTTTTGTTTTTTTTTACAATGCAGAGCAAAATTAAGTAAATAAAAAAGTGAAGTAGTTAAAAAAATTAAAATACTTTTTATTTTATTTTTTATTCTTTTTTAAAAAAATGCAGAGCAAAACTAAGTAAATTAAAAAAAAGTGAAATAGTTAAAAAAAATACTTTTTTCTTTTTCTTTTTTTTTCTTTTTTTTAATGCAGCGCAAAACTAAGTAAATAAAAAAAAGTGAAATAGTTAAAAAAATATACTTTTTATTTTATTTTTTTATTTTTTAATGCAGAGCAAAACTAAGTAAATAAAAAAGTGAAATAGTTAAAAAAATAACTTTTTATTTTATTTTTTGTTTCGTTCTTATTTTGTTTTTTTAATGCAGAGCAAAACTAAGTAAATAAAAAAAAGTGAAATAGTTAAAAAAATATACTTTTTATTTTATTTTATTTTTTTATTTTTAATGCAGAGCAAAACTAAGTAAATACAAAAATTTAAATAGTTAAAATAAAAAACTTTTTATTTTATTTTTTATTTTTTTTAATGCAAAGTAAATAAAAAAAAGTGAAATAGTTAAAAAAAACATTTATATTTTTTTTGTTTTTGTTTTTTTGTTTTTTTTTACAATGCAGAGCAAAATTAAGTAAATAAAAAAAGTGAAGTAGTTAAAAAAATTAAAATACTTTTTATTTTATTTTTTATTCTTTTTTTAAAAAAATGCAGAGCAAAACTAAGTAAATAAAAAAAAAGTGAAATAGTTAATAAAACTTTTTTTTTTTTTTTTTTTTTTTTTTACAATGCAGAGCAAAACTAAGTAAATTAAAAAAAGTGAAGTAGTTAAAAAAAATAAAAATACTTTTTATTTTATTTTTTATTCTTTTTTAAAAAAAAAATGCAGAGCAAAACTAAGTAAATAAAAAAAAAGTGAAATAGTTAAAAATATATACTTTTTATTTTATTTTATTTTTTTATTTTTTAATGCAGAGCAAAACTAAGTAAATAAAAAAGTGAAGTAGTTAAAAAAAATAAAAATACTTTTTATTTTATTTTTTATTCTTTTTTTTAAAAAAAAGTGAAATAGTTAAAAAAAAAATTGTTTTTTGTTTTTTGTTTTTTACAATGCAGAGCAAAACTAAGTAAATTAAAAAAAGTGAAATAGTTAAAAAAAAAATACTTTTTATTTTTCTTTTTTTTTCTTTTTTTTAATGCAGCGCAAAACTAAGTAAATAAAAAAAAAAGTGAAATAGTTAAAAAAATATACTTTTTATTTTATTTTATTTTTTTATTTTTTAATGCAGAGCAAAACTAAGTAAATAAAAAAAGTGAAATAGTTAAAAAAACTTTTTATTTAATTTTTTGTTTCGTTCTTATTTTGTTTTTTTAATGCAGAGCAAAACTAAGTAAATAAAAAAAAGTGAAATAGTTAAAAAAAAAAAATTGTTTTTTGTTTTTTACAATGCAGAGCAAAACTAAGTAAATTAAAAAAAGTGAAATAGTTAAAAAAAAAATACTTTTTTCTTTTTCTTTTTTTTAATGCAGCGCAAAACTAAGTAAATAAAAAAAAGTGAAATAGTTTGAAAAACTTTTTATTTAATTTTTACTTATTTTTGGGGGGGGGGGTTTAGTTTTTTTTTTACAATGCAGAGCAAAACTAAGTAAAAAAAAAGTGAAATATATAATACTGGTCAAAGTCAGTAAAGGGTTAACAATCTCAGACTTTATCTTCTGGAAGCTGAACCCTGGACACAAAAACTTCCATTAAAATATATCGCACAATAGCAAACAAAAAGGATAGAATATACTTTGTGTGCACTTAACGGCTTTACAAACCCAAATATCACCATGTAAAAAGTACAAGTGACATCATCAGCGGGCTGCACTTAGTCTAGGCAAAGAGTAGAGCTGTGGGAGGGGCCCAGCAGGCCACACCCACTACAGGCTGCCTGCTGAAAACTACAAGACGGGGCGGAGACTAGACCAGACCCCCTGCACAAGGAGGGAGAGCAGCAGGGAGCGGTCTTTATTACAGGAAGATTGTGCGCAGAGTGGAAGAGGGAGAAAGCAAGCAGACAGGAAGAAGCATTTCCTCAGTCTCCCCTCCCCCAGTGATCAGACTGTACATTGTAACTTTGTAGAAGGAGGAGGAGGCATTTCCTCAGTCTCCCCTCCCCCAGTGATCAGACTGTACATTGTAACTTTGTAGAAGGAGGAGGGAGCATTTCCTCAGTCTCCCCTCCCCCAGTGATCAGACTGTACATTGTAACTTTGTAGAAGGAGGAGGAGGCATTTCCTCAGTCTCCCCTCCCCCAGTGATCAGACTGTACATTGTAACTTTGTACAAGGAGGAGGAAGCATTTCCTCAGTCTCCCCTCCCCCAGTGATCAGACTGTACATTGTAACTTTGTAGAAGGAGGAGGAAGCATTTCCTCAGTCTCCCCTCCCCCAGTGATCAGACTGTACATTGTAACTTTGTAGAAGGAGGAGGGGGCATTTCCTCAGTCTCCCCTCCCCCAGTGATCAGACTGTACATTGTAACTTTGTAGAAGGAGGAGGAAGCATTTCCTCAGTCTCCCCTCCCCCAGTGATCAGACTGTACATTGTAACTTTGTAGAAGGAGGAGGAAGCATTTCCTCAGTCTCCCCTCCCCCCAGTGATCAGACTGTACATTGTAACTTTGTAGAAGGAGGAGGGAGCATTTCCTCAGTCTCCCCTCCCCCAGTGATCAGACTGTACATTGTAACTTTGTAGAAGGAGGAGGAAGCATTTCCTCAGTCTCCCCTCCCCCAGTGATCAGACTGTACATTGTAACTTTGTAGAAGGAGGAGGAGGCATTTCCTCAGTCTCCCCTCCCCCAGTGATCAGACTATACATTGTAACTTTGTAGAAGGAGGAGGGAGCATTTCCTCAGTCTCCCCTCCCCCAGTGATCAGACTGTACATTGTAACTTTGTAGAAGGGGGAGGAGACATTTCCTCAGTCTCCCCTCCCCCAGTGATCAGACTGTACATTGTAACTTTGTAGAAGGAGGAGGGAGCATTTCCTCAGTCTCCCCTCCCCCAGTGATCAGACTATACATTGTAACTTTGTAGAAGGGGGAGGAGACATTTCCTCAGTCTCCTCCCCCAGTGATCAGACTGTACATTGTAACTTTGTAGAAGGAGGAGGAGTCATTTCCTTAGCCTCCCCTCCCCCAGTGATCAGGCTGTACATTGTAACTTTGTAGAAGGAGGAGGAGGCATTTCCTCAGTCTCCCCTCCCCCAGTGATCAGACTATACATTGTAACTTTGTAGAAGGAGGAGGAAGCATTTCCTCAGTCTCCCCTCCCCCAGTGATCAGACTGTACATTGTAACTTTGTAGAAGGAGGAGGAGTCATTTCCTTAGCCTCCCCTCCCCCAGTGATCAGGCTGTACATTGTAACTTTGTAGAAGGAGGAGGGAGCATTTCCTCAGTCTCCCCTCCCCCAGTGATCAGACTGTACATTGTAACTTTGTAGAAGGAGGAGGAAGCATTTCCTCAGTCTCCCCTCCCCCAGTGATCAGACTGTACATTGTAACTTTGTAGAAGGAGGAGGAGGCATTTCCTCAGTCTCCCCTCCCCCAGTGATCAGACTATACATTGTAACTTTGTAGAAGGAGGAGGGAGCATTTCCTCAGTCTCCCCTCCCCCAGTGATCAGACTGTACATTGTAACTTTGTAGAAGGGGGAGGAGACATTTCCTCAGTCTCCCCTCCCCCAGTGATCAGACTGTACATTGTAACTTTGTAGAAGGAGGAGGGAGCATTTCCTCAGTCTCCCCTCCCCCAGTGATCAGACTATACATTGTAACTTTGTAGAAGGGGGAGGAGACATTTCCTCAGTCTCCTCCCCCAGTGATCAGACTGTACATTGTAACTTTGTAGAAGGAGGAGGAGTCATTTCCTTAGCCTCCCCTCCCCCAGTGATCAGGCTGTACATTGTAACTTTGTAGAAGGAGGAGGAGGCATTTCCTCAGTCTCCCCTCCCCCAGTGATCAGACTATACATTGTAACTTTGTAGAAGGGGGAGGAGACATTTCCTCAGTCTCCCCTCCCCCAGTGATCAGACTGTACATTGTAACTTTGTAGGAGGAGGAGGCATTTCCTCAGTCTCCCCTCCCCCAGTGATCAGACTGTACATTGTAACTTTGTAGAAGGAGGAGGAAGCATTTCCTCAGTCTCCCCTCCCCCAGTGATCAGACTGTACATTGTAACTTTGTAGAAGGAGGAGGGAGCATTTCCTCAGTCTCCCCTCCCCCAGTGATCAGACTGTACATTGTAACTTTGTAGCAAGTCATGGTGAGAGGCTGCAGCAGGGGCTGATGTGTGTCAGACATTTGTAAACACACCTAAGAACTGCACAGGCACCAGGATTTACATGATTTTGTCTTCTGTGATCCAACATCTCAGTCCAGGAAGTAGATGGTGACCTTGGATGATGCCTGAATAAAGATGGCGCTGTCATTCTGGAGAGAAAATCTGCTTTGTCAGGGGGAGTCCTGTGATCTGTGAGGGAATACACACCTGGACGGGTCACCCTGACACATGACTTGCTATACATGTCACCTCTAATAAACATATCTGATGAGGGGTCCAAGTTATGTCTTCTCATCCACAGTAGACATAGAAAGGAAATCACTTCTAAGGTATAAAACCAATAAAGATGGCGGACGCCATGTGAGTGCTGGGAAGAATAACAGAACGCGTGCTGAACGGCGACCTTGAGATGCAGATAAACAATCCGGCGCCCGGGTGGGACCTGGACAGGTGTGCGCCGTTATCAGTGCGATGAGTGAAGGAGGAAGACGCAGCCAGCGGGGCGCTCGGGCCTTTCCACGCTGCCTGCCCTCACCTCTGGCGTCGCGCACGCCGAGCCAAATACGTGTTTGATAGTCCGCGGCGGGGAGGCATTGCGGCGCGCAGGATGCGTTTCAATAACACGGGCCGTTCCTGCGGTGGTCTTTGGCAGAGGCAGATGGTCAGGGGGCAGCAGAGCGGCGGGGGGGGGGGCTCTGTGAAGGCCGAGAACTGACAGGATTCTGGAGGAGATGAAAGAGGGCGAAGGATCCGCCGAGCCGGGGCGAGCGCCGCCGATGCCGACTCCTCGCTATGGAGGTTCAAAGGGGGTGTCCGGCCTTTAACGTGTTTTTTAGCAAAGAAAAGCGACTGCATTTAATCGTGGTGCCGCACATCATGTGATCTGATATGACACCGGCCATTTGATGGATTGACAGTTTGGTTGGGAGCACAAGAAAATGTGACAGTTGGCAATCCCGGCATTCCAGCAATGTAACAGTTTTCTTCGTTTATACCTCTAACTTGATGGATTTAGTTCCACTTTAAGGCAACCCAATGATGTATTAAGCTGCCATGAAGTGCACTTAAGGCGTTCTAAAGTGACCCCTCAGTCAATGTTGTCAAATGTCATTTTATCATTCCTGAGAATCCTGATAGGGAAATGACATATTTCATGTTTCTTATTAAGGTGGTCCTCACAAATGTCTTAAGTTCTAGATAGAAATATGGCACCCCTCCCCCTCCTCATCTCTCTCTTCTCCCTTTTATCCCTCCCTTATTCCCCCTCCCTCTCCCACCCCATCTTCTTCTCCCCCTCCCTCTCCCTCTCCCACCCCATCTCCCTCTCCCACCCCATCTTCTTCTCCCTCTCCCTCTCCCACCCCATCTTCTTCTCCCTCTCCCTCTCCCACCCCATCTTCTTCTCCCCCTCCCTCTCCCTCTCCCACCCCATCTTCTTCTCCCTCTCCCTCTCCCACCCCATCTTCTTCTCCCTCTCCCTCTCCCACCCCATCTCCCTCTCCCACCCCATCTTCTTCTCCCTCTCCCACCCCATCTTCTTCTCCCTCTCCCTCTCCCAGCCCATCTTCATCTCCCTCTCCCTCTCCCTCTCCCACCCCATCTCCCTCTCCCACCCCATCTCCTTCGCCCCCTCCCTCTCCCTCTCCCACCCCATCTTCTTCTCCCCCTCCCTCTCCCACCCCATCTCCCTCTCCCTCTCCCTCTCCCACCCCATCTTCTTCTCCCTCTCCCTCTCCCACCCCATCTTCTTCTCCCTCTCCCTCTCCCACCCCATCTTCTTCTCCCCCTCCCTCTCCCTCTCCCACCCCATCTTCTTCTCCCCTCCCTCTCCCTCTCCCACCCCATCTTCTTCTCCCTCTCCCTCTCCCACCCCATCTTCTTCTCCCTCTCCAACCCCATCTCCTTCTCCCTCTCCCTCTCCCACCCCATCTCCCTCTCCCACCCCATCTTCTTCTCCCTCTCCCACCCCATCTTCTTCTCCCTCTCCCTCTCCCAGCCCATCTTCATCTCCCTCTCCCTCTCCCACCCCATCTCCCTCTCCCACCCCATCTTCTTCTCCCCTCCCTCTCCCTCTCCCACCCCATCTTCTTCTCCCCCTCCCTCTCCCTCTCCCACCCCATCTTCATCTCCCTCTCCCTCTCCCTCTCCCACCCCATCTCCCTCTCCCACCCCATCTTCTTCTCCCCCTCCCTCTCCCTCTCCCACCCCATCTTCATCTCCCTCTCCCACCCCATCTCCCTCTCCCACCCCATCTTCTTCTCCCCCTCCCTCTCCCTCTCCCACCCCATCTTCATCTCCCTCTCCCTCTCCCACCCCATCTCCCTCTCCCACCCCATCTTCTTCTCCCCCTCCCTCTCCCTCTCCCACCCCATCTTCTTCTCCCCCTCCCTCTCCCACCCCATCATCTTCTCCCCCTCCCTCTCCCACCCCATCTTCCTCTCCCTCTTCTTTTTCCCCTCCCTCTGTCTCTGCTTCTTCCCCCTCCCTCTATCTCTCCCCCTCCCTCTCCTCCCCCCCACCTCTTCCTCTCCCCTGCCTGTTCCTCCCCATCCTCTTATTCCTCCTTGTCCTCTCTTTCTTCCTTTCCCTCTTCAACTCCCTCTCTCCCTCCCTCCCTCTTCCTCTTCCTTTTCTTCTCCCCCTTCATCTTCTTCTCCCTCTACCTCTTTCTCTCCCCCTCACTCTGCCTCTTCCTTTCCCTCTTTCTTTTCCTCCCTTTTTCTCTCCCTCTTCCTCTCCCCTCTCCCTCCCTTTTGTTCTCCCCCTCCCTCTCCCTCTCCCCCCCCCTCTGCCTCTTTCTCTCCCCTCTCTCTTCCTTCCTCTCCCTCTTTCTCTCCCCCCCTCTGCCTTTTCCTCTCCCCTTTCCTCTTCCTTTTCCTCTCCCTCTTCCTCTCCCCTTTCCTCTCCCTCTTCCTCTTCCTCTCCCCTTTCCTCTCACTCTTCCTCTCCCCCTCACTCTGCCTCTTCCTCTTTCTTTCCCTCTTCCTCTCCCTCTTTCTCTCCCCCTCCCTCTTCCCCTCTCCTTCCTTCTGCCTCTTCCTCTCCCCCTCCCTCTCCCCTTTCCTCTCCCTCTTCCTCTCCCCTCCCCTTTCCTCTCCCTCTTCCTCTCCTTCTTCCTCTCCCTCTTCCTCTCCTCCTCACTCTGCCTCTTCCTTTCCCTCTTCCTCTCCCTCTTTCTCTCCCCTTCCCTTTCCCTCCCCCCTGCCTTTTTCTCTCCCCCTCTCTCTTCCTTCCTCTCCCTCTTTCTCTCCCCCTCTGCCTTTTCCTCTCCCCTTTCCTCTCCATCTTCCTCTCCCTCTCCCTCTTCCTCTCCCCTTTCCTCTCACTCTTCCTCTCCCTCTCACTCTGCCTCTTCCTCTTTCTTTCCCTCTTCCTCTACCCCTCCCTCTTCCTCTCTCCTTCCTCCTGCCTCTTCCTCTCCCCCTCCCTCTTCCTCTCCCCCTTCCTCTCCCCTCCCCCTTCCTCTCCCCTTTCCTCTCCCTCTCCCTCTTCCTCTCCCCTTTCCTCTCACTCTTCCTCTCCCTCTCACTCTGCCTCTTCCTCTTTCTTTCCCTCTTCCTCTACCCCTCCCTCTTCCTCTCTCCTTCCTCCTGCCTCTTCCTCTCCCCCTCCCTCTTCCTCTCCCCCTTCCTCTCCCCTCCCCCTTTCCTCTCCCTCTTCCTCTCCTTCTTCATCATCCCCCTTCCTCTCCCTCTTCCTCTCCTCCTCACTCTGCCTCTTCCTTTCCCTCTTCCTCTCCCTCTTTCTCTCCCCCTCCCTCTTCCTCTCCCCCTCCCTCTTCCTCTCTCCTTCCTTCTGCCTCTTCCTCTCCCCCTCCCTCTTCCTCTCCCTCTTCCTATCCCTCTCCCCCTCCTTTTTCCTCTCCCCCTCCCTTTTCCTCTCCCCTTTCCTCTCCCCCTTCCTCTCCCTTTTCATCATCCCCTTTCCTCTCCCTCTTCCTCTCCCCCTCACTCTGCCTCTTCCTCTTCCTTTCCCTCTTTCTCTCCCCCTCCCTCTTCTTCTCCCTCTTTCTCTACCTCTTCCTCTCCCATCCCCCTCCCTCTTACTCTCCCTCTTCCTCTTCCCCTTCCTCTCCCTCTCCCTCTGCTGCTCCCTCTCCTCCTCCATTTCCCCCTCCTTTTTACTCTCCCTCTGCCTCTTCCTCTCCTCCTCCCGCTTCCTTTCCCCTTCCTCCTCATTCTGCCTCTTCCTCTCCCCTTTCCTCTCCCCCTTCCTCTCCCTCTTCATCAACCCCCTTCCTCTCCCTCTTCCCCTCACTCTTCCTCTCCCTCTTTCTCTCCCCTCCCTCTTCTTTTCCCTCTTTCTCTCCCTCTTCCTCTCCCCCTCCCCCTCTCCCTCCCTCTTACTCTCCCTTATCCTCTGCCCCTCCCTCTGCCTCTTCCTCTTCCCCTTCCTCTCCCTCTCCCTCTGTCGCTGCCTCTCCTCCTCCCTTTTACTCTCCCTCTTCCTCTCCCCCTCCCGCTTCCTTTCCCCTTCCTCCTCATTCTGCCTCTTCCTCTCCCCCTCCCCCTTGCCCCCCCCTCTTTCTCTCCTTCTCCCCCTCCCTCTCTCCAATACACTCAGCACAGGATGCATCTATGACAACCTAGGCTCAGAGGAAGGCAGTTAAATGACTGAGGACATCTAGTGGCTGAAAGCAAATACTGCAGAGGAGAGCTCTGAATTAAAGGTGAGTGTTGCAGCAAATGCAATGTCTTTTATTTTGATTTTTTTATTATGATAGGACTATTCCATTTTATTGATTTATTTTTTAAGTGCTTTTGTAATTTGATTAATTGTGGCCAATGTTGTTGAAGCCACCTGAGTAAGGGTTATTAGACTTACGCCCCATACACACTATTAGATTTTCTGCAGATTTTTGGTCTTCAGATTTTACCAAAACCATCTAATATGAGGTCAAACCTTAAGAGTTTCAATTCGTATGCAATCAGGCCGGCCCTTGCACTACATGGTTTTGGTAAATCTGAAAACAAGGATCTGCAGAAAATCTAATAGTGTGTATGGGGCTTTAGTCGGTTGTACGGCTGTGTCGGTTGTACGCAGGCTTTGCTGGGATGTCCTGTTACAAAGCCCGGCATAGTTGAGAGTTATGGCGGCTCCCCGTATTAAATGTCTATTTTCACAAGAAGACAGCAAATTATAAACCTGCAAGCTTAAAGTCATTCAAATAAAAGCTGACCTTAGTCTATTGTGATTTTCCCTTAAAAGGACGTATTTGTACCGTCAGTTACGTCTGCAGGCGAAGAAAGGATCTGAAGGGGGGGTTAATAAATCATGAATCAGGTGACTGTGACATTGTGTGTGTCCTGATGACAATAGGACCAGCACCCCCCCCCCCCCCTCCTTGTAATCCCAGCGTCAATATTAATTAGAGGCAGCTCCGGGGAGGACATAATAAAAGGAGGTATCGGAATAATGGCTGGGAATTAAACGACTCATTTATCTGGAGGGGAAGTCAGGCGAGCGACGAGAGATTCTCCCTGACAGGCAATTGGCATTGCTTGCTAAAACAGCTCGCTAAATCAACTGCCCTCCCATGGGCCAATCAACTTATAGGGCCTGGGTGGCCCCTCTTCTGCCAGAAAGGCCATTGCATTAGATGGCACCATGCATCTAAATAGCAGGGCCGCCTTTTTTAGCGTGGGCCCCCTTCCTTTGCAAAATTTACATGAGAGAATTTTTGAAACAGTGTTTCAGCAAGGGGGAGGGGGGTCCGAACTAATTATGGGGCATAAGTTCGGTTTTAATACAGTCTGAAGCAGAGGGGGGGGGGGGGGTCAGCAGCCAGTTAATTAGCTGTTTATCTGTTTATTGTATCAATGTGCTGGGTAGTTTGCAACCTTGTGTTTTGCTTGGGGGCGGGAAATGTGTGTTACATACTCCTGACCCCTGCTCTGTGCAATACATACTCCTGACCTCTGCTCTGTGCCTTACATACTCCTGATCTCTGCTCTGTGTGTTACATACTCCTGACCTCTGCTCTGTGTGTTACATACTCCTGACCCCTGCTCTGTGTGTTACATACTCCTGACCTCTGCTCTGTGCCTTACATACTCCTGACCTCTGCTCTGTGTGTTACATACTCCTGACCTCTGCTCTGTGTGTTACATACTCCTGACCTCTGCTCTGTGTGTTACATACTCCTGACCCCTGCTCTGTGTTTTACATACTCCTGACCTCTGAACTACATTACTTACTCCTGATCCCTGCTCTGTGCGTTACATACTCCTGACCTCTGCTCTGTGTGTTACATACTCCTGACCTCTGCTCTGTGCCTTACATACTCCTGACCTCTGCTCTGTGTGTTACATACTCCTGACCTCTGCTCTGTGTGTTACATACTCCTGACCTCTGCTCTGTGTGTTACATACTCCTGACCTCTGCTCTGTGTGTTACATACTCCTGACCCCTGCTCTGTGTTTTACATACTCCTGACCTCTGAACTACATTACTTACTCCTGATCCCTGCTCTGTGCGTTACATACTCCTGACCTCTGCTCTGTGTGTTACATACTTCTGACCTCCGCTCTGTGTGTTACATACTACTGACCTCTGAACTACATTACTTACTCCTGATCCCTGCTCTGTGCGTTACATACTCCTGACCTCTGCTCTGTGTGTTACATACTCCTGACCTCCGCTCTGTGCGTTACATACTACTGACCTCTGAACTACATTACTTACTCCTAATCCCTGCTCTGTGCGTTACATACTCCTGACCCCTGCTCTGTGCGTTACATACTCCTGACCTCTGCTCTGTGCGTTACATACTCCTGACCTCTGCTCTGTGTGTTACATACTCCTGACCCTTGCTCTGTGTGTTACATACTCCTGACCTCTGCTCTGTGCGTTACATACTCCTGACCTCTGCTCTGTGCGTTACATACTCCTGACCTCTGCTCTGTGTGTTACATACTCCTGACCCTTGCTCTGTGCGTTACATACTACTGACCTCTGAACTACATTACTTACTCCTGATCCCTGCTCTGTGCGTTACATACTCCTCCTGACCCCTGATCTGTGCGTTACATACTACTGACCTCTGAACTACATTACTTACTCCTGATCCCTGCTCTGTGCGTTACATACTCCTCCTGACCCCTGCTCTGCGCGTTACATACTACTGACCTCTGAACTACATTACTTACTCCTGATCCCTGCTCTGTGCATTTCATACTACTGACCTCTGCGTGTTAATATTACTGACCCCTGCTCTGTGCGTTACATACTCCTGACTCCTGCTCTGTGTGTTACATACTACTGACCCCTGCTCTGTGCCTTACATGCTCCTGACCCCTGCTCTGTGCGTTACATACTCCTGACCCCTGCTCTGTGCGTTGCATACTCCTGACCCCTGCTCTGTGCGTTGCATACTCCTGACCCCTGCTCTGTGCGTTACATATTACTGACCCCTGCTCTGTGCGCTACATACTACTGACCTCTGAACTGCATTACTTACTCCTGGCCACTGCACTCTGCATTACATACTAGTAACCTCCAAACTCTGCGTTACTTACTCCTGCACTTTGCACTACATACTACTGACCTCAGAAGAACTCTGTGTTACATACCATTGACATTTGAACTCTTTGTTACTTACTCTTGACTCTTGCACTGTCCATTACTCTTGACTCCTGCAATGTGCATTACATACTACTGACCACTGAACTCTGCACTACTTACGCCTGTTCTCTGAACTGTTCGTTACTCACTCCTGACCCCTGCTCTGTGCATTACTTCCGACTGATCTTCTGAGCTGTGCGATACTTCTAAATCCTGCACTGTGCATTACATAATACTAACCATTGAACTCTGGGTTATTACTCCTGACCCCAGCACTGTACGTTACTCCTGATTCCTGTACTGTACGTTACTCCTGATTCCTGCACTGTACGTTACTCCTGATTCCTGCAGTGTGCGTTACTCCTGATTCATGCACTGTGGGTTACATACTCCTAACCCCTGCACTCTGTGTTGATTACTTCTTACTCTTGCACTGTGCATCACATACTAGTATTTCCCCTCTGCACTCTTTGTATTATTGTATCCACTTTCACCAATGCTGGGGGTTGTTAATGTATTCAGGGACACCAATGCAGGGGGTTATTTTTGCATCCATTGACTCCAATGCTGGGGGTTATTATTGCATCCATTGACTCCAATGCTGGGGGTTGTTAATGTATTCACGGACACCAATGCTGGGGGTTATTATTGCATCCACTGACACCAGTGCTGGGGGAGGGGGTTATTATTGCATCCACTGATACCAGTGCTGGGGGTATTATTTCATCCATTGACTCCAATGCTGGGGGTTATTATTGCATCCATTGACTCCCAATGCTGGGGGTTATTATTGCATCCATTGACTCCAATGCTGGGGGTTATTGCATCCATTGACTCCAATGTTGGGGGTTATTATTGCATCCATTGACACCAGTGCTGGGGGTTATCATTGCATCCATTGACTCCAATGCTGGGGGTTATTGCATCCATTGATACCAGTGCTGGGGGTATTATTTCATCCATTGACTCCAATGCTGGGGGTTATTATTGCATCCATTGACTCCCAATGCTGGGGGTTATTATTGCATCCATTGACTCCAATGCTGGGGGTTATTGCATCCATTGACTCCAATGTTGGGGGTTATTATTGCATCCATTGACACCAGTGCTGGGGGTTATCATTGCATCCATTGACTCCAATGCTGGGGGTTATTGCATCCATTGACTCCAATGCTGGAGGTTATTATTGCATCCACTGACACCAGTGCTGGGGGTTATCATTGCATCCATTGACTCCAATGCTGGGGGGTTATTATTGCATCCACTGACACCAGTGCAGGTTTTTTTTATTGCATCCATTGACTCCAATGCTGGGGGTTATTATTCAATGAATTGACTCTAATGCTGGGGGTTATTATTGCATCCACTGATACCAATCCTGGGGGATATTATTGCATCCACTGTCACCAGTGCTGGAATTGTTTGCAAACACTGACACCAATGCTGGGGGGTTACTATTACATACACCATAAGCAATACTAGGAATTACTGTTGCTTATTTTACCACCACTTTCCCTCCAGTGTGCAGAGAAAATATAGCAGGACCAACATTTTTTGGGTAAGGGGAACATTCATTCATCATACAATTCGAATAGGCTGCCTAACTTGATGTAATGTTCTTTGATAGACCAAAACGAGCTGCTAATGTGGGGGGGGGGTGTCTATAATTTTTAAGTTGACCACCCCTGCAGTAAATGATGCAGCTGTGTTGAAGTCATCGCCAGCCATCCAAATAATCCAATGGAGACCGATTCAGCGTGATTTTCATTGAGTTTCTGCAGGATGGCAGCCTCTTGTCGCCAGCAGTTCTTTGTATTCCCCACCACCGTTTCCAGTAGATGAAGATGATGGAGTTGGGAACCAAGGAACACAACAGCCTAAATTTTTCCCAAACTTGAGGCCCTTCAGGGAGCCACCGGAAGGACAAGCTGTATCCACTGCATCAGTTTAAATGATCAGTGAATGTGTAAAGATGATACATTGTCCTCCTTTGTTAGTCATTGTTATGTAGAATTTACAATATATGACCTCCTTGTCCATTGATAGTCAGAGCGGTACGATAACACGGGAAATATATTCCACAAACGCGGTATTATCGTCTCTATCCTTGTCATTTGTCTTCTTACATTTCCATGGCTGAGATTCTTTTCCCATTTCTGTCCCTTATCTTTCCCCCGGGACTGCCCTCCCCCTGTTCCTCTGCCCGTCCCCGTCCCCCCCCACCCTTTGCCATGGCACATACATTTCTATCCTGTCCCTGTCTCGGCTCTCCCTTCACACTCAATTTTTCTTCGTTGACTGTCAATCAGCTCGGTATCTCCCGCCGCATCCAAGCCGCTCTTAAACCTTTACGTCTACGTGACCTTCAGATGTGATGGCAATATGTGGCTAGGAGGCCCGGACTCTGGGCTAATGCCTTCCGCTGTACATACTGGAAAATGTTTAAGTATGGAGCCTTCTGCAATTTTGTACAGAACTGTGCGCGATACGCTGTACTGGTTTACCCCGTTCATACTGTATGTAAGTTTACTTTTCGCTATCTATATGTAGCGGGGGTCCTAAATTTAGGGATTGTTATGCTAAATTTAGGGGTGATTCGAGTGGTAGTTGGCTCGAATCTTTCAATTTACTGGACTCTGCCTTGCTACTGTTTCACCTGGTGTGCAGTTCCCCTAAGAAGTACGGGTGGCGCTGTCGCTTGAACTCGGGGTTGAACCACAGGTGATGGAGTGGCGATTGGGTGTCCTCTCTCGGCAGCCATGCAGTGGGTGTGGTCTACCTGCTGTGCATGCCAGGAGAGGGTACAAAAGGGGCGGACGCCATGGGAGGGAGAGCAATTCCCGGGGCTAATGCCCGGAGGGAAAACCTACGGTCCAAGTTCAAGTGCATGGCCCTCCAGGCCATGGGGCCATATGCGCTTCAGTCCCAGGCACCTTTAGTCCTGGGACTGCAACTTCAGCTCTGGGCCCAGCACCTTTAGCTGGAGCCCACTTCGGGAGGAGGAATCCCAGGGTGCCGCCTTGCTAGGGGACCCGCATCTGGAAGAGGAGGCTGGGGGAGGACCGTTCCGAAGGACTGGTGAGAGATCACAGTGAAGGAAGGGGCCCAGTAACTCTTCGGAGGGATGTCATCTATCCGAAAAGGGATCTAAACAACGGGACCAGTAGGAGGTTCGGGACACTATAGATTCTGTGGCAGAGGATCTCCTGAACGCATCCATTAGGGAATCTGATAGACTGTTCAAGCTACATGCCGGCTGCTAGTGCCCTTGGGTGACTATCCGGGTGAGCTATACCCACTCGGGATTGAGTGACGAAGAATCCAGGAGTGTTTGAATTGATCTGTCTTCCTAACACCTTTTCTCTCTTCTCAACTTTGTGGATGTTCATGCATAGGGAAAAATAAACTCTACGTTGGAGTGGCTACTGGTGTGGACCTTGAAGTTACTTGGGGTATAGAGACCTTGTCCTTACATTCTAGGGACAGAAACCAGCTTTGAGGGGAACCTCGCTACAAGACCCGTAAGTTAAAACAAGTGTGCTTAACCTCTGCAAACCAGGGGGTACGGGCACGGTGGGGACTGTGTGCCTTTTTCTCCTGTGAGCGAGCCAAGGACAGAGGGGAGAAAGAGGGCCGGTTGCTACATATATACAGTATATGAATTATAAAAACGACTGCGCCACCAAATAATATTGGCAAGCTCCTAGCACAACAATTAGACAAATTGTGCAATGTGAATGAAGGATAAAGTGCAGCGCTAAATGAATATATGTCCAAGTAAGCAAACAATTAAAGTGACAGTGCAACACTATAATCAGGCCAATGACTGGCACCCGTAACATGTGTAAAATACTGATGATGTAGAATTGATGATGTAAAAGTTTACAAAGCAATAATAAATCACAATGTCCATCAGACTAAATCTAAAAAAGACGTAGGCAGGGCTTTTTTTCAGCGGGAACGCGGGGGAACGCAGTTCCGGAACCTCCAGCACTGAATGTATACACTATAATGGCAAGGTGTACTGGGTCGTGCTACAGTGTCCATTAATGCTGGGAGATCTATTGTTGCTGGAGGGGTATCTATTTTTGCAGGGGGGGTGTTATTGTTGCTGGGGAGGCCTATTGTTCTATTGTTGCTGCTGGGAAATCTATTGTCTCTGGATGGGATCTATTTTTGCTGGGGGTGGGTCTTATGTTACTGGGGGGGGGTCAATTGCTGGAAGGGATCTACTGTCGAGGGAGCGGCCTATTGTAGCTGGTTGTTGGAGGGTCTATTGATACTGTCTGTTGGTGAGAATCAGTTTTTGCTGCTGGGGGCTATTGTTGCTGGGGGGATATTTTGTTGTGGATGGTCCATTGTTGCTGTGGAGCTCTATGGTTGCTGGGGGGGGGTTGCGGCGCATCTATTGTTGGCTGCATGGGGTCTATTTTACTGCTTTTCTTGTTATGATTAACAAATTCCATACAAATTACATAGTACCACAAATGTTACATAGTTCTGTATTCTCTAAAAGGGACGGTACTGGGAGGTGGGTAGGGGGTGGAACCAAGGGACAGTGCTCGGAGGTGGGTAGGGGGCGGAGACAAGGGGTAACTCCAAAAGGGGGAGTTCCTGCACCTATTCTCTAAGAAAAAAAAAAGCCCTGTATATATATATATATACACATACACACACAGTATATATACAGTGCATATGGATAAAAGTGATATACACACAGGGCTTTTTTTCTCAGACAATAGGTGCAGGAACTCCCCCTTTCTGAGTCACCCCTTTTCTCCGGCCCCTACCCACCTCCCCCAGTACCATCCCTTTTAGACAATATAGGACCAAGTATCATTTTGTGGTGCTAAGTAATTTGTATGGAATTTGGTAATGATATCAAGAAAAGCAGTAAAATAGATCCCCTGCACCCAGCAACAATAGATCCCCCTAACAACAATGGACCACCCACAACAAAATTTCCCCACCAGCAACAATAGACTCCTGGCCATTAATAGACTCTCTGGCTGCCATCAACAATAGACCCCTCCCCCAACAGTAAATCTCTTTCAGCAACTACTGACCCCCCAGCAACATAAGACCCCCCCCAGCAACAATAGGTCCCCCACCAGCAACAATAGACCTCCCCAGCAACAATAGACCCCCCTGCAAGAATAGATCCCCAGCAGTGAGCATCAATACCCTGCAGCACACCCCAGCACCCCTTGCAATTACATACAGTCAGTCCAGGAGGTGCCGGAACTGCGTTCCCCCGCGTTCCTGCTGAAAAAAAGCCCTGTATATATATACACACACACCCGTTGTATGTGCTGTATATATTACCTTTATCCATAGGCACTGTATACTGTATCGCTACATATATATATATCAGCTTTATCTGTAGGCAGTGTTTGAATGAGGATCTCATGTGGGCCTTGCGTATTTTTCAATGGTCCATATTATTAGCGGCTTGTAAATGTCTTCCAATTCACCTGTTGCCCGAGGTTGTTGTGAGCTGCACTGTTAACAGGCAGGACCAAAGACGGGCAGCCAAGTGTTCAACTGTAAAATGATAAAAAATAAAAAATGGGTTCTGAATATACCTGGGAGGATGAACATCGAATATGGGTAGAAAATTGCTTAAAGGTGAACGTTCTCCTCCAAGACCCGTGATCCCTCACAGCTCGATGCGCCCGAATCCCGCGTGAAATCCTCGCCCCATCTTTGATCTTTTAGCCTTTCTTTACACTCAGAAAGAGATTAATGTCACCCAAGGAGGCTTTAGATTGCAGTTGTGCATTAGCCTCTGTCACCTCGGCCTGGGAAGCTCCTCCATGAATCACCGGCTCCTCTGGAAGAGCTCCGTACCTCTTTGGCCCTGAACTTGTCATATCTCAAGCTTGGGAGCGAAACCTCTTGTAGAGCCAGTTCTCGCCTCCATGCCTTTCGAAATATGACCCACCGCTATCATTTTTTACAGCCTGACATCATGGAGAAAAAGAAAAACATAACCGAGTCGATGGAAGCTGTACAAAATGTCTGAAAATCTGCAGAGCAGGGCGGCCAGTTTGTGTCTGGTAGACCCAAGTTAGAAGCTTGGGTTGCCACCCGACCAGCTTTGGCCTGGCCTGGATGGTAAAAATAGGATTTGTTGTCAGAAGCTGTCAAAAGGCCGGAAACTGTATAGTCATACTTAGTAACTTACTGGTTCCATCCCGGCAATGCTGGCTTTTTCCTTCTGTTATTAGCTCTTTTCCAGCCCCGCTGAGTTTTCTGGCTTTTCCATAAGTCTAGATGGCGGTGAGGTCGATCTGCACCATCACTTAGTGACATTTTGTCTATGTCTATATACTTGAAAGCCTGAGAACTGAGCCAGGCCAATAATGGTCTAGTAGACAATAGCCAGTTTGTGTCCAGTAGACCAATGTTACAAACTTGGGTTGGGTTGCAGCCTGGCCAGCTTTGGCCCGGTCTGGATGGTAAAAATGGGACTTTTTTTCAGAAACTACCATAAGGCCAGAATTTTTTTTCCCAGACATGGTGGAAACCTTCGCCCACTCCTCAAAATCATCAGCAAACAGGACTTGTGCTACCACTCATACGCTGACGACACCCAACTCTACGTTTGTATCACCGGAAAAAAAGACCAATATCACGGACTGGAAAATTGCCTCACATTGATCGATGATTGGATGACTGAGAGTTCCCTCAAACTTAATGGATCCAAAACAGAACTTCTTCTCCTCCACGCAAACCGAAAGACAAAAACTAAGACTTCTTGGACACCGCCCACCATTCTTGGACAGACCATCACTCCGAGCACCAAAGTCAAAAGCCTCGGAGTCATCTTTGACTCGGAGATGTCGATGGATGCACAAATAGGATCAGTAGTTAGTGGATCTCACCATCTCCTCCGCCTGCTGCGTAGACTCATCCCCTTCATCCCGGAAGAGGACATAGCAGTAGTAGTTGGAACAATCATCAACTCCCGACTCGACTACGCAAACTCCCTCTACATAGGACTACCTAAATATCAGATTTTGTGGCTACAAGTCGTCCAGAACACGGCAGCCAGACTGGTAATGGGGAAAAAAACCTTGGGAATCCGTCACCCCATCCCTGAGGACCCTTCATTGGCTAACCGTAAAGGATCGGGTCACATTCAAGATCCTCTGCCTCACCCACAAGTGCACACAAGGAAACGCTCCTCAATATTTATGCAAGAAGATAAAACACTACACCCCATATCGCATTCTCCGATCAACTAACCAAAACCTCCTCCACATCCCCAAGTCCCACTACAAATCAAAGGGAGAAAGAAGATTTGCAGTCCAAGGACCACGGCTATAGAACACTCTACCCACGGACATCCACATGGAAGAAAACCATCGGGCCTTCAGGAAAAAACGTAAGACCCACCTCTTCTGAAGATTTAGGACGTCCATGGAGGCAAAGCGCCTTGAGGCGATTTAGTTTGCATTTGTAGTGCTATACAAGTAATTCACTCACTCACCCAGTCTACATGGCGGTGAGATCAACCTGCACCATCACTGAGTGACATTTTGCCTATTTTCACATTCTCAAAAGCCAGAAAACTGAGCCAGGCCAATAACTAAAGCAAAATGCCTGCATTGTCTGGGCCGATCTGGCAAATTCCCAAGAATGAACTTTGGGTTTCCACCGGGCTTATGATAGCTTATATATACGTATATATTTTCACATCATTGTTAATGTAACCTTCTTGTTCACAGGTGTCAAACACAAGGACCGCGGGCCGAATCCGGCCCTCCAGGCCATTTCATGTGGCCCTCGCACCTCTCCTGCAGCTGCAGGAGAGCTCCAGCCCTCCTCTGGTCCTACTCCAGACCCCTACTTTCTGCTTTCAAGCAATGCATCCAGCTTCTTCCCAGCAGCAGCATAAGGAAAGGGGGGTGCACTGTGATGTAAGGGAGAGTGAGGGACTCAACGTCTGATGGTGGGGGGGCTCTTGACATCTAATGCCTTGAGGCGATTTAGTTCGCATTTGTAGCGCTATACAAGTTACTCACTCAAGGGGAGGGGATGCGCTGGACATCTAATCTTACAGATACAACCAGCCCTTTGAGGGCAATCATAATGCTGATGCGGCCCACAATGAAATTTAGTTTGACACCCCTGTCTAGTTGGGTATGGTAGCCCAATTTGCAAGTTTTATGGGATGGTTGGTCTGTTATGTTCCGTGATGTTGCATCCAGGGCCTTAGCATTTCAAGGAATCTGTCCAGAAGTCTGAAGCTGATATTGATAGAATAGGGGGTTTTCCTGGTCAAGGACAGATCTGAGTCTTTCATATCGGTGTTGTGCTCAAAGTCCACAGTCAATTGGCAAGCCAGCATTGTGAGGCCAGATCCGGTAAGTTCCCAGGTATGAATATTAGGTCTCCACCTTTTCTGTAAAAAAATACCGGCCTTATGATGGATTTTATATATATATATATATATATATATATATATATATATATATACACAGTATATTTTCACATCATCATTCATGCGACCTTCTAGTTGTTGGGTATGGTTCGTGGGTTTCCCGGGACGGTTGGTCCATTATCTTTTGCAATGTTGCATCCAGGGCCTTAGCATTTCAATGGAATCTCTCTGGTGTAGACTGGGAGCCTGGAGCTGATATGGAGAAAATAGGGGGTTCCTGTTCAAGGGCAGATCTTCACATCTTCCATATCGGTGTTATGCTCAAAGTCCATGGTCTCCATCTTGGAGCTCACTTTAGTCAGGGCCTCCTTCCTTGGCAAGCAGATAGGCTGGCGCTTTGCTCTGGGGGGCACTGAACATGGTACTGGAAGGTGGCAGGCTCAATAGAGAAGTTCTACATTTATTTCTGATAGGTACAACTGCCATGTGATAGTGTTAAAGTCCCAGTTTACCCTCAAGGTAGTGCAAAGCCGGTCTACTGTGCAACCAGGTCTACGGTCTCATGTGAGACCAGGTCTACGGTCTACTGTGTGACCAGGTCTGCAGTCTATTGTCTATGGCCTACTGTGCGACCAGGTCTACAGTCTCATGTGCGGCCAGGTCTACGGTCTCATGTGCGACCAGGTCTACAGTCTCATGTGCGACCAGGTCTGCTGTCTATTGTGCGACCAGGTCTGCTGTCTATTGTGCGACCAAGTCTACAGCCTAATGTGTGACCAGGTCTACGGTCTACTGTGGGACCAGGTCTACGGTCTACTGTGCGACCAGGTCTATGGCCTACTGTGCGACCAGGTCTATGGTCTCATGTGCGACCAGGTCTATGGTCTGTTGTGTAACCAGGTCTATAGTCTACTGAGCAACCAGGTCTGCTGTCTATTGTGCGACCAGGTCTACAGCCTAATGTGTGACCAGGTCTACGGTCTACTGTGCGACCAGGTCTACGGTCTACTGTGCGACCAGGTCTATGGCCTACTGTGCGACCAGGTCTATGGTCTCATGTGCGACCAGGTCTATGGTCTATTGTGTAACCAGGTCTATAGTCTACTGAGCAACCAGGTCTATGGTCTACTGTGCGACCACGTCTATGGTCTACTGTGTGACCACGTCTATGGTCTACTGTGTGACCAGGTCTATGGTCTACTGTGTGACCAGGTCTATGGTCTACTGTGTGACCACGTCTATGGTCTACTGTGTGACCACGTCTATGGTCTACTGTGTGACCACGTCTATGGTCTACTGTGTGACCACGTCTATGGTCTACTGTGTGACCACGTCTATGGTCTACTGTGTGACCAGGTCTATGGTCTACTGTGTGACCACGTCTATGGTCTACTGTGTGACCACGTCTATGGTCTACTGTGTGACCACGTCTATGGTCTACTGTGTGACCAGGTCTATGGTCTACTGTGTGACCACGTCTATGGTCTACTGTGTGACCACGTCTATGGTCTACTGTGTGACCACGTCTATGGTCTACTGTGTGACCACGTCTATGGTCTACTGTGTGACCAGGTCTATGGTCTCATGTGCGACCAGGTCTATGGTCTACTGTGTGACCACGTCTATGGTCTACTGTGCGACCAGGTCTATGGTCTCATGTGCGACCAGGTCTATGGTCTATTGTGTAACCAGGTCTATAGTCTACTGAGCAACCAGGTCTATGGTCTACTGTGCGACCAGGTCTATGGTCTACTGTGTGACCACGTCTATGGTCTACTGTGTGACCACGTCTATGGTCTACTGTGTGACCAGGTCTATGGTCTACTGTGTGACCACGTCTATGGTCTACTGTGTGACCACGTCTATGGTCTACTGTGTGACCACGTCTATGGTCTACTGTGTGACCAGGTCTATGGTCTACTGTGTGACCACGTCTATGGTCTACTGTGTGACCACGTCTATGGTCTACTGTGTGACCACGTCTATGGTCTACTGTGTGACCACGTCTATGGTCTACTGTGTGACCACGTCTATGGTCTACTGTGTGACCACGTCTATGGTCTACTGTGTGACCACGTCTATGGTCTACTGTGCGACCAGGTCTATGGTCTACTGTGCGACCATCACTGATCCTGCACATGCACAACCTTCATATACATATATTTTCATGCCTATTCATACTTGTATATAAAATATAGAATACAATGAGGATGGATGGACAGACCTTGGGACTCAAGTGTGAAAATGTCCTCCAAAAAACTGAAAGGCCACTTTTGGGTGGAACCGGCTTTTTCTAAATTAAAGCCAATGTTGCTGCGGCTGGTGCATTACATGCAATCAGGAGCATCTGGTCTATGAATCCGTATGCTTTTTGTGCCTTTCGCAGCCTACATATTTATGGTAGCTCGCCCCCCCCCCCCTCCCTACAGGTGCCACCTTGCCCGGGGTGGTAAGTGATAGCTCCTGCTCTAGCAGATTTACTGCTGCCACTTGCGGAGAGTTGAATGTCAGCTCTCCTCCCGGGACCCCCGCTCCCTGCTCTAATCACAGCCTGCCTTCCCTGCAGACCCCGGCTGTGTCATTGCCAACAGATGCCTGCTAGTAATGACTATTGATTACCCTAATTATGTCACCGGGACGCAGCGGGCTGGGAGGCCACATGGGCCCGCGCCTGTAGATTGAGCCGCGTGCGAGACTTCATATAGGTGTCTTCCCCCCGTCACCCTGGGCGAAATTCCAGACTAATGGCATGCCGTCCCTGTCACTCTTATTTACCCGAATACAGAGGAACCGCCGCAACGGACAACGAGCCCCAGAAATAGCGCCAGGAAAATTGTATGGGAAACTGTTGCAAAAAAGTCACAAATTGCAACAAATAATCTAATATATTGCAGGGACCCTACTTTATAAGGAGTCCTGCAGTCTATCAGTCTGGGGGAGGGGAGACTGAGGAAATGCTTCCTCCTTTTTCTACAAAGTTACAATGTGCAGTCTGATCACTGGGGGAGGGGAGACTGAGGAAATGCCTCCTCCTCCTTCTACAAAGTTACAATGTACAGTCTGGTCACTGGGGGAGGGGAGACTGAGGAAATGCTTCCTCCTCCTCCTACAAAGTTACAATGTACAGTCTGATCACTGGGGGAGGGGAGACTGAGGAAATGACTCCTCCTCCTTCTACAAAGTTACAATGTACAGTCTGATCACTGGGGGGAGGGGAGACTGAGGAAATGCTTCCTCCTCCTTCTACAAAGTTACAATGTACAGTCTGATCACTGGGGGAGGGGAGACTGAGGAAATGCTTCCTCCTACCTGCAGCAGACTGATGACTGACTGAAGCTCATGGACATATGTTTTATTACTAGGAGTCGATCGTTTCCTCCATAGAAGAGAAGTCGGTTGGTACCTTTTCATTGAGAGCGGCGCTCGGCCACAGAGCCGTCCTCTCCGCCGTATGGAAGGACAAAGATTTTAATAAACGATTATTACTGCGGTCCGGCCTGATTGCGCAGCGAGTAATTTTTGGTATTAACTGTTGGAAATCGCTGGCGTGGCGGCTCGGCGCTTAATGACGATCATTCCTCCATTCCTGATTGCGGGAGAGGTGGCGGCTCGGCGCTCGCTGTTGGCATTAAGCCCCCGTCACCTCCGGCACAATGACAGGGGAGCGCGCCGATGGCCGCCTTTGATGGGCATTCCCTGTAATAAAGGAGCCTTATTATTTTCATTATCTGTGTCATTATGACAATTTCAGGCAATTATGGCCGTCAGCTGGATAGCGAAAGAGCGCCGGCCGGGCGGAGAGAGGAGGAGGGGGGAAGAGAAACATAGAGAAAGGTGATACATTGTATACATAGAGAAAGGTGATACATTGTATACATAGAGAAAGGTGATACATTGTATACATAGAGAAAGGTGATACATTGTATACATAGAGACAGGTGATACATTGTATACATAGAGAAAGGTGATACATTGTATACATAGAGACAGGTGATACATTGTATACATAGAGACAGGTGATACATTGTATACATAGAGAAAGGTGATACATTGTATACATAGAGAAAGGTGATACATTGTATACATAGAGACAGGTGATACATTGTATACATAGAGACAGGTGATTCATTGTATACATAGAGACAGGTGATACATTGTATACATAGAGAAAGGTGATACATTGTATACATAGAGAAAGGTGATACATTGTATACATAGAGAAAGGGGATACATTGTATACACAGAGACAGGTGATACATTGTATACATAGAGAAAGGTGATACATTGTATACATAGAGAAAGGTGATACATTGTATACATAGAGAAAGGTGATACATTGTATACATAGAGAAAGGTGATACATTGTATACATAGAGAAAGGGGATACATTGTATACATAGAGACAGGTGATACATTGTATACATGGAGCAAGGTGATACATTGTATACACAGAGAAAGGTGATACATTGTATACACAGAGAAAGGTGATACATTGTATACATAGAGACAGGTGATACATTGTATACATAGAGACAGGTGATACATTGTATACATGGAGCAAGGTGATACATTGTATACACAGAGAAAGGTGATACATTGTATACACAGAGAAAGGTGATACATTGTATACACAGAGACAGGTGATACATTGTATACATAGAGAAAGGTGATACATTGTATACATAGAGAAAGGTGATACATTGTATACATAGAGAAAGGTGATACATTGTATACATAGAGACAGGTGATACATTGTATACATGGAGAAAGGTGATACATTGTATACATGGAGAAAGGTGATACATTGTATACATAGAGACAGGTGATACATTGTATACATAGAGACAGGTGATACATTGTATACACAGAGAAAGGTGATACATTGTATACACAGAGACAGGTGATACATTGTATACATGGAGCAAGGTGATACATTGTATACACAGAGACAGGTGATACATTGTATACATAGAGAAAGGTGATACATTGTATACATAGAGACAGGTGATACATTGTATACATAGAGACAGGTGATACATTGTATACACAGAGAAAGGTGATACATTGTATACATAGAGAAAGGTGATACATTGTATACATGGAGAAAGGTGATACATTGTATACATAGAGAAAGGTGATACATTGTATACACAGAGAAAGGTGATACATTGTATACATAGAGAAAGGTGATACATTGTATACATAGAGAAAGGTGATACATTGTATACACAGAGAAAGGTGATACATTGTATACATAGAGAAAGGTGATACATTGTATACACAGAGAAAGGTGATACATTGTATACATAGAGAAAGGTGATACATTGTATACATAGAGACAGGTGATACATTGTATACATAGAGAAAGGTGATACATTGTATACACAGAGAAAGGTGATACATTGTATACATAGAGAAAGGTGATACATTGTATACACAGAGAAAGGTGATACATTGTATACATAGAGAAAGGTGATACATTGTATACACAGAGAAAGGTGATACATTGTATACATAGAGAAAGGTGATACATTGTATACATAGAGAAAGGTGATACATTGTATACATAGAGAAAGGTGATACATTGTATACATAGAGAAAGGTGATACATTGTATACATAGAGAAAGGTGATACATTGTATACATAGAGAAAGGTGATACATTGTATACATAGAGAAAGGTGATACATTGTATACAGAGAGAAAGGTGATACATTGTATACAGAGAGAAAGGTGATACATTGTATACATAGAGAAAGGTGATACATTGTATACATAGAGAAAGGTGATACATTGTATACAGAGAGAAAGGTGATACATTGTATACATAGAGAAAGGTGATACATTGTATACACAGAGAAAGGTGATACATTGTATACAGAGAGAAAGGTGATACATTGTATACATGGAGAAAGGTGATACATTGGGGGTTATTTACTAAAGGCAACTCCACTTTGCACTACAAGTGCAGTCGCTGGAGATCCGAGGGGGACATGCAAGGAAAATAAAAAACAACATTTTAGCTTGCACATGATTGGATGATAAAATCAGCAGAGCTTCCCCTCATTTCAGATCTTCCCCTCAGATTTACAGCAACTGCACTTCCAAGTTCACTTTGTACTTGTAGTGCAAAGTGGATTTTCCTTTAGTAAGTAACCCCCAAAATCTCTGAGGAACGTTTCCCACACCTTGTTGTATTTCTGCCATGAAGAATGAAGGCAAAAGGAGGTCCAACCCGCTACTAGCAAGGAGGACCTAATAAAGTGTCCGGTGAGATATATATATGTTGCTGCATTGCGCATTTTACTGTCTGTCGCCACAAGTGTGAATGAGCCCCCAATGAGGAATCCACAAAAAAATTGCATGGAAAGTGCAGGAAGTTCAAACCAAAGTGCAACCGACTGTCCAATGTCCTCCAACATCCTCCATAGTCCTCCAATGTCCCCATAGTCCTCCAATGTCCTCCATAGTCCTCCAATATCCTCCATAGTCCTCTATAGTCCTCCAATGTCCTCTATAGTCCTCCAATGTCCTCCATAGTTCTCCAATGTCCTCCATAGACCTCCATAGTCCTCCAATGTCCTCCATAGTCCTCCAATGTCCCCATAGTCCTCCAATGTCCTCCATAGTCCTCCATAGTCCTCTATAGTCCTCCAATGTCCTCTATAGTCCTCCAATGTCCTCCATAGTTCTCCAATGTCCTCTATAGTCCTCTATAGTCCTCCAATGTCCTCTATAGTCCTCCAATATCCTCCATAGTCCTCCAATGTCCTCTATAGTCCTCCAATGTCCTCCATAGTTCTCCAATGTCCTCCATAGACCTCCATAGTCCTCCAATGTCCTCCATAGTACTCCAATGTCCCCATAGTCCTCCAATGTCCTCCATAGTCCTCCATAGTCCTCTATAGTCCTCTATAGTCCTCCAATGTCCTCTATAGTCCTCCAATGTCCTCCATAGTTCTCCAATGTCCTCCATAGACCTCCATAGTCCTTCATAGTCCTCCAATGTCCTCCAATGTCCTCCATAGTCCTCCAATGTCCCCCATAGTCCTCCAATGTCCTCCATAGTCCACCAATGTCCTCTATAGTTCTCCATAGTCCTCCAATGTCCTCCAATGTCCTCTATAGTCCTCCAATGTCCTCCATGGTCCTCCAATGTCCTCCATAGTCCTCCAATGTCCTCCAGTGTCCTCCAATGTCCTCTATAGTCCTCTATAGTCCTCCAATGTCCTCCATACTCCTCCATAGTCCTCCAATGTCCTCTATAGTCCTCCAATGTCCTCCATTGTCCTCCATAGTCCACCAATGTCCTCTATAGTCCTCCATAGTCCACCAATGTCCTCCATAGTCCTCCATAGTCCTCCAATGTCCTCCATAGTCCTCCAATGTCCTCCATAGTCCTCCATAGTCCTTCAGTGTCCTCCAATGTCCTCCAATGTCCTCTATAGTCCTCCAATGTCCTCCATAGTCCTCCAATGTCCTCCATAGTCCTGGCCGCACTAATCTGCCAGAAAACTATGTAGTGCGTCGCGCCGTTGCGGAGGTCCAGGGCCTTCAGTGTAGCTCCCTTTGGAATAAAACAAGGCGGCTCCCCAAGTGTAGAGTGAAGGTCGCGAGAGACGATCTCCGGTGAGAAAATCCGTCCAAATCCCGTTTTATTCCTCAGAGCTGATTTGTCGAGTGGAGGGATTTGTTGGAATGCAGATAACTGAGCCTCGCCGCACCTGGCGGGATTTACAGATTTTCCATCTACTTGACAGATGCAGCCGAGGAGATCCAAACCACAGCAAGGTCACATCCACCACGCCGCAGGTCATCGCTACAAACACGCCGCAGGTCATCGCTACAAACACGCCGCAGGTCATCGCTACAAACACGCCGCAGGTCACATCCACCACGCCGCAGGTCATCGCTACAAACACGCCGCAGGTCACATCCACCACGCCGCAGGTCATCGCTACAAACACGCCGCAGGTCATCGCTACAAACACGCCGCAGGTCACATCCACCACACCGCAGGTCACCGCTACAAACACGCCGCAGGTCACATCCACCACGCCGCAGGTCATCGCTACAAACACGTCGCAGGTCATCGCTACAAACACGCCGCAGGTCACCGCTACAAACACGCCGCAGGTCACCGCTACAAACACACCGCAGGTCACCGCTACAAACACACCGCAGGTCACAGCTACAAACACACCGCAGGTCACAGCTACAAACACGCCGCAGGTCACCGCTACAAACACACCGCAGATCACCGCTACAAACACACCGCAGGTCACCGCTACAAACACACCGCAGGTCACAGCTACAAACACACCGCAGGTCACAGCTACAAACACGCCGCAGGTCACCGCTACAAACACACCGCAGGTCACCGCTACAAACACACCGCAGGTCACCGCTACAAACACACCGCAGGTCACCGCTACAAACACACCGCAGGTCACAGCTACAAACACACCGCAGGTCACCGCTACAAACACACCGCAGGTCACCGCTACAAACACACCGCAGGTCACCGCTACAAACACACCGCAGGTCACCGCTACAAACACACCGCAGATCACAGCTACAAACACACCGCAGGTCACCGCTACAAACACACCGCAGGTCACCGCTACAAACACGCCGCAGGTCACCGCTACAAACACGCCGCAGGTCACCGCTACAAACACACCGCAGGTCACCGCTACAAACACACCGCAGGTCACAGCTACAAACACACCGCAGGTCACCGCTACAAACACACCGCAGATCACCGCTACAAACACGCCGCAGGTCACCGATACAAACACGCCGCAGGTCACCGCTACAAACACGCCGCAGGTCACCGCTACAAACACACCGCAGGTCACCGATACAAACACACCGCAGGTCACCGATACAAACACGCCGCAGGTCACCGCTACAAACACACCGCAGGTCACCGCTACAAACACACCGCAGGTCACCGCTACAAACACGCTGCAGGTCACCGCTACAAACACACCGCAGGTCACCGATACAAACACACCGCAGGTCACCGATACAAACACGCCGCAGGTCACCGCTACAAACACACCGCAGGTCACCGATACAAACACGCCGCAGGTCACCGCTACAAACACACCGCAGGTCACCGCTACAAACACACCGCAGGTCACCGCTACAAACACGCTGCAGGTCACCGCTACAAACACGCCGCAGGTCACCGCTACAAACACACCGCAGGTCACCGCTACAAACACACCGCAGGTCACAGCTACAAACACACCGCAGGTCACCGCTACAAACACGCCGCAGGTCACCGCTACAAACACGCCGCAGGTCACCGCTACAAACACGCCGCAGGTCACCGCTACAAACACGCCGCAGGTCACCGCTACAAACACGCCGCAGGTCACCGCTACAAACACGCCGCAGGTCACCGCTACAAACACACCGCAGGTCACAGCTACAAACACGCCGCAGGTCATCGCTACAAACACGCCGCAGGTCACCGCTACAAACACGCCGCAGGTCACCGCTACAAACACGCCGCAGGTCACCGCTACAAACACGCCGCAGGTCACCGCTACAAACACGCCGCAGGTCACCGCTACAAACACGCCGCAGGTCACCGCTACAAACACACCGCAGGTCACCGCTACAAACACACCGCAGGTCACCGCTACAAACACACCGCAGGTCACCGCTACAAACACGCCGCAGGTCACAGCTACAAACACACCGCAGGTCACAGCTACAAACACACCGCAGGTCACAGCTACAAACACACCGCAGGTCACAGCTACAAACACGCCGCAGGTCATCGCTACAAACACACCGCAGGTCACCGCTACAAACACGCCGCAGGTCACCGCTACAAACACACCGCAGATCACAGCTACAAACACACCGCAGGTCACCGCTACAAACACACCGCAGGTCACAGCTACAAACACACCGCAGGTCACCGCTACAAACACACCGCAGGTCACCGCTACAAACACGCCGCAGGTCACCGCTACAAACACGCCGCAGGTCACCGCTACAAACACGCCGCAGGTCACCGCTACAAACACACCGCAGGTCACCGCTACAAACACACCGCAGGTCACCGCTACAAACACGCCGCAGGTCACAGCTACAAACACACCGCAGGTCACCGCTACAAACACACCGCAGGTCACCGCTACAAACACACCGCAGGTCACCGCTACAAACACGCCGCAGGTCACCGCTACAAACACACCGCAGGTCACAGCTACAAACACACCGCAGGTCACCGCTACAAACACGCCGCAGGTCACCGCTACAAACACGCCGCAGGTCACCGCTACAAACACGCCGCAGGTCACCGCTACAAACACACCGCAGGTCACCGCTACAAACACACCGCAGGTCACCGCTACAAACACACCGCAGGTCACAGCTACAAACACACCGCAGGTCACCGCTACAAACACGCCGCAGGTCACCGCTACAAACACGCCGCAGGTCACAGCTACAAACACACCGCAGGTCACCGCTACAAACACACCGCAGGTCACCGCTACAAACACGCCGCAGGTCACCGCTACAAACACACCGCAGGTCACCGCTACAAACACACCGCAGGTCACCGCTAGACATGTGTAATTCGTTTAGTTCCGAATTCGTTTTTTAACGAATTTCGACAAATTCGTTAATTCGGAAATATCCGAATTAACGAAAACTCATTTAACGAATTTTAACGAATATTCGTAAATTCAAATTTACGAATGTACGAATTTACGAATATACGAATTTACCAATGCACGAATTTACGAATGTACAACTATCCGGAAATTCGTAAATTTGAATTTACGAATTTCCGAATATTCGTACATTCGTAAATTTGTAAATTCGGAAATCTGAAATAATAATTAACTAATAACTTAACTATTACTAACTATTCAATTATAGGTATTGTAATTTCCTTTCAAATTTGGCTGTTAGTGAACTTAACGAAGTTACGAATTGTTTTCCGACATAATGAATGCCGTATCTAAACGAATGGAACGTAATGAATTAATAATAATAATAAATAACAATAATAATAATAAAAACGTTTTATTATTATTATTATTAATTTGTTCCGTTCCATTTGTTTAGATGCGGCATTTGTTATTTCAGGTTATGCGTAACTTCAGATAAATTTGTATTCGTTACGTTCGCTAACAGCCAAATTTGAAAGGAAATTACAACTATAATTTAATAGTTATTTTTTCAGATTTTCAAATTTTCGGGTTTTCGAAAATATCGAATTTCCAAATTTCCGAAATTACGAATGTATAAATTTACGAATGTACAAATTTACGAATGTACGAATTTACGAATGTACAAATTTACGAATGTACGAATTTACGAATGTATAAATTTACGAATGTACAAATTTACGAATGTATAAATTTACGAATGTACAAATTTACGAATGTACAAATTTACGAATGTATAAATTTACGAATGTACAAATTTACGAATTTACGAATTGCGATCATAACGAATGACCCGAAAAACGAAAAAAAAAACTAATGAAACGAAAACTAACGAATTTTTTGGCAGTGCACATGTCTAGTCACCGCTACAAACACGCCGCAGGTCACCGCTACAAACACGCCGCAGGTCACCACTACAAACACACCGCAGGTCACCGCTACAAACACACCGCAGGTCACCGCTACAAACACACCGCAGGTCACCGCTACAAACACGCCGCAGGTCACCGCTACAAACACACCGCAGGTCACCGCTACAAACACACCGCAGGTCACCGCTACAAACACACCGCAGGTCACCGCTACAAACACGCCGCAGGTCACCGATACAAACACGCCGCAGGTCACCGCTACAAACACGCCGCAGGTCACCGCTACAAACACACCGCAGGTCACCGCTACAAACACGCCGCAGGTCACCGCTACAAACACACCGCAGGTCACCGCTACAAACACACCGCAGGTCACCGCTACAAACACGCCGCAGGTCACCGCTACAAACACGCCGCAGGTCACCGCTACAAACACACCGCAGGTCACAGCTACAAACACGCCGCAGGTCATCGCTACAAACACGCCGCAGGTCACCGCTACAAACACGCCGCAGGTCACCGCTACAAACACGCCGCAGGTCACCGCTACAAACACGCCGCAGGTCACCGCTACAAACACGCCGCAGGTCACCGCTACAAACACGCCGCAGGTCACCGCTACAAACACACCGCAGGTCACCGCTACAAACACACCGCAGGTCACCGCTACAAACACACCGCAGGTCACCGCTACAAACACGCCGCAGGTCACAGCTACAAACACACCGCAGGTCACAGCTACAAACACACCGCAGGTCACCGCTACAAACACGCCGCAGGTCACAGCTACAAACACACCGCAGGTCACCGCTACAAACACACCGCAGGTCACCGCTACAAACACGCCGCAGGTCACCGCTACAAACACGCCGCAGGTCACCGCTACAAACACGCCGCAGGTCACCGCTACAAACACGCCGCAGGTCATCGCTACAAACACGCCGCAGGTCACCGCTACAAACACGCCGCAGGTCACCGCTACAAACACGCCGCAGGTCACCGCTACAAACACACCGCAGGTCACCGCTACAAACACACCGCAGGTCACCGCTACAAACACGCCGCAGGTCACCGCTACAAACACACCGCAGGTCACCGCTACAAACACACCGCAGGTCACCGCTACAAACACGCCGCAGGTCACCGATACAAACACGCCGCAGGTCACCGCTACAAACACGCCGCAGGTCACCGCTACAAACACACCGCAGGTCACCGCTACAAACACGCCGCAGGTCACCGCTACAAACACACCGCAGGTCACCGCTACAAACACACCGCAGGTCACCGCTACAAACACGCCGCAGGTCACCGATACAAACACGCCGCAGGTCACCGCTACAAACACGCCGCAGGTCACCGCTACAAACACACCGCAGGTCACCGATACAAACACGCCGCAGGTCACCGCTACAAACACGCCGCAGGTCACCGCTACAAACACGCCGCAGGTCACAGCTACAAACACGACGCAGGTCACCGCTACAAACACACTGCAGGTCACCGCTACAAACACGCCGCAGGTCACCGCTACAAACACACCGCAGGTCACCGATACAAACACACCGCAGGTCACCGCTACAAACACACCGCAGGTCACCGCTACAAACACACCGCAGGTCACAGCTACAAACACACCGCAGGTCACCGCTACAAACACACCGCAGGTCACCGCTACAAACACACCGCAGGTCACCGCTACAAACACACCGCAGGTCATCGCTACAAACACGACGCAGCGGTTCAATATTGAGTTGGCCCCGCCCTTTGCAGCTATAACAGCTTCAACTCTTCTGGGAAGGCTGTCCGCAAGGTTTAGGAGTGTGTCTATGGGAATGTTTGACCATTCTTCCAGAAGAGCATTTGTGAGGTCAGGCACTGATGTTGGATGAGAAGGCCTGGCTCGCAGTCTACGCTCTAGTTCTTCCTAAAGGTGTTTTATTGGGTTGAGGTCAGGACTCTGTGCAGGGCAGTCACGTTCCTCCACCCCAAACTCGCTCATCCATGTCTTTATGGACCTTGCTTTGTGCACTGGTGCGCAGTCATGTTGGAACAGGAAGGGGTTATCCCCAAACTCTTCCCACAAAGTTGGGAACATGAAATTGTCCAAAATGTCTTGGTATGCTGAGGCATGAAGAGTTCCCTTCACTGAAACTAAGGGGCCAATCCCTGAAAAACAACCCCCACACCATAATCCCCCCTCCACCAAATGATTTGGACCAGTGCACAAAGCAAGGTCCATAAAGACATGGATGAGCGAGTTTGGGATGGAGGAACTTGACTGGCCTGCACAGAGTCCTGACCTCAACACGATTTTAAATAAAGGTTCTTCCGCCCCTAGATCAGTGAGCTCACGTCGGGAGCACTTCTAGTTTACCTGTTCTACCCCTCCTATATTTTCAAGCAGACTCAACTGAATTCATTACCTTGTGATCCAGCTTCACTGGTTGTTACCATTTAGGCAGCCAGGCTGCCTGCACCATGGAGACGCATGACATTGTGCAGCCCAGCCAGCCGCCTGTGTCCTACCAACCAAAAATGCTGTGCAGCTGATCTCCTGCATCCTAGCAACCTCTGATGTCATGCAGCCTGGCTGCCCATGTACTTGCAACCAAAGGTACTGTGCAGCCCAGCTGCCTGTGTCCTAGCAACCAAAGATACTATGAAGCCGGTCTCCTGCATCCTAGCAGCCAAAGATGGCCTGGCTACCTGTGTCCTAGCAACCAAAGATGTCGAAAAAGCTGATCTCCTGCATCCTAGCAACCGGTGATGCTGTGAAGCCAAGCTGCCTGTGTCCTAGCATCCAAAAAATGCTGTACAGCCAATCTCCTGCATCCTAGCAACCAAAGATGCTGTGCACAGCCCTGCTGCCTGTGTCCTAGCAACCAAAAAATGCTGTACAGCCAATCTCCTGCATCCTAGCAACCAATGATAATGTGCAGCCTGGCTGCCTGTGCCCTAGCAACCAAAGATGCTGTGCTGCTGATCTCCTGCATCCTAGCAACCAACAATCCTGTGCAGCCTCACTGCCTGTGTCCTAGCTACCAAAGATGCTGTGCAGCCAATCTCCTGCATCCTAGCAACCAATGATGCTGTGCAGCCCAGCTGCCTGTGCCCTAGCAACCAATGATGCTGTGATGCTGATCTCCTGCATCCTAGCAACAAATTATGCATTTTTCTGCATCTCTTTGGGGCTAACGCACTTTAATACATTTGGGCATTGATGCCTTTGATGCAGTTGAATAGATTTATAAAATTTGGCACAGCCGTGACCTTTCGTAGCTCACGGGAATCATTTGAGAAGGATAGGAATGGTCCTGCGACAACCGCGCACGTACAGGTCCCACACCACGCAATGATCCATGCACTTTTCTCTTCATACACAATGTAGCCAATAATATAAAAATCAATATATTATTATAGAGGAACAAAGACACTTGGGGTTCCAGGATGATGTAACTTGGGGCCCCAGAGCTGGAGCCAGCGGTCATTTAGGGGGCCCAGCGTGAGATCATTCAGCATATCCATACTAATAAAACCTTGCCTGGGAAAAAAAAAAACAAATCCCACAACACGCCGTCCTGAAAAATAATCTAATTGTGATCCATTAATTAATCTTTTTGATGCCGAAGTCACGGCGACGATTCCCTCCCGACTTTTAATTAAGAGCGTCCGCGCCCTTTATCCCGAGCGTTTGGCGTAAATTTAAAGGGAACCCCCCCCCTCTCCTAATCTAATCATGGCCACCCGCTGAGGCCTGACACGCCGGGGTTGGAGGAACGCCGCGTGAAATTTAATTTTCTCTGCTCATCGACTTCGCGAAGTTCATCGCCTCCCCGGAGTCATCGCTTCACGACACCTTTGCCACATATGAAGAATGCCCCGCGCATTGTCTGCCGCAGATGGGGGGGGTGTATCTCGGGCACCTAGGTAGGAGTGAGTTATGTACTAGCGCAGTCATTACGGATCTGGGAGCGAGCGCTGGAAATATGGTCTATGAGGCCCAAATAAAACGGGCAATTTGCAGGCTGACAATTGCCTGCGATGGAGCGCGGCGCGCACAGGCGGCTGCTATAAATGACTCGCGCCGGCTTCACGAGAGAACTCTAGACAGATGTGTTTAGTGACAAATTGGGATATGTGGGGGGTTTGGCTTGCTGTGCGTTTACAGATGGGGCCCTGCGTACCCTATGTGTATGGCAGACGAGGTGTAAGGGGCCACAGGGAGGTCACTTCCATTTTTAACCAAGGGAACATGCACTTTACCACAAAGCATGCTGGGTTGTTGGGGAGCTTTGGATTCTGATGCTGGTGGAGGATGACTTGTAAATGCGTTCCTATATTTGCCTGAAGTATTGACAGATCCTTGAAGAACTCTATTGTCTATGTTTGGGGTCATACCCCCCCATCAGGATCATAACCCCCCATCAGGATCATAACTCCCCATCAGGATCATAACTCCCCATCAGGATCATATTCCCCCATCAGAATCATAACCCCCCATCAGAATCATAGCCCCCCATCAGGATCATATTCCTCATCAGGATTATAGCCCCCATCAGGATCATATTCTCCATCTGGATCAAAGCCCCCCATCAGGATCATAACCCCCATCATGATCATATCCCCCCATAAGGATCATTTCCCCCCATCAGGATCATAGCCTCCCATCAGGATCATAGCCTTCCATCAGGATCATAACCCCCCCCCCATCAGGGTCATAACCCCCCATCAGGATCATAGCCTTCCATCAGGATCATAACCCCCCCCCCCATCAGGGTCATAACCCCCCATCAGGATCAAAGCTCCCCATCAGGATCATATCCCCATATCAGGATCAAAGCCCCCCATCAGGATCATAACCCCCCATCAGGATCATATCCCCTCATAAGGATCATAACCCCCATCAGGATCATAGCTTCCCATCAGGATCATATCCCCCCCATCAGGTTAATAGCCCCCCCATCAGGATCACAGCTTCCCATCAGGAACATAACTCCCCATCAGAATTATAGCCTTCCATCAGGATCATAACCCCCCATTAGGATCATATCCCCCATCAGGATCAGAGCCTCCCATCAGGATCATATCCCCCCATCAGGATCGGAGCCTCCCATCAGAATCATATCCCCCCCATCAGGATCATAGCCCCCATCAGTATCATAGCCCCTCCCTCAGGATCATATTCCCCATCAGGATCATATTCCCCATCAGGATCAGAGCCTCCCATCAGGATCATATCCCTCCATCAGGATCAGAGCCACCCATCAGGATCATATCCCCCCATAAGGATCATAACCCCCCATCAGGATCACAGCCTCCCGTCAGGATCATATCCCCCCATTAGGATCATAGCCCCCCATCAGGATCATAACTCCCCATCAGGATCATAGCCTCCCATCAGGATCATAGCCTTTTATCTGGATCATAACCCCCCATCAGGGTCATAGTCCCCCATCAGGATCATAGCACCCCATCAGGATCATAACTCCCCATCAGGATCATAACTCCCCATCAGGATCATAACCCCCCATCAGGATCATAGCCTCCCATCAGGATCATATCCCCCCCCATCAGGATCATATCCCCCAATCAGGACCATAGCCTCCCATCATGTTCAGTGCCCGGGGCAGTAAAACGGGGTAGGATGGGGAGTAAATATATTTAACATTAGGCTAATCCAAGTGGGGAGGGTTTAAAAGAGTTAAAAGTGAGGCTTATTTTTTTCCATTGACACCAACGGTGGGTCTTATTTTATCCCACTGACACCAATAATGATTCTTATTTTACTCCACTGACACCAATGATGGGATCTATTTTATCCCACTGACACCAATGATCAATGATGGGATCTATTTTATCCCAGTGACACCAATGGTGGCTCTAAATTTATTCCACTGATACCAACAATGGGGCCTACTTTATCCCACAGACACCAACAATGGGACTTATTTTATCCCAGTGATACCAATGATGGGACTTATTTAATTGCAGGGACACCAACAGTGGGACTTAGAGTGACACCAGCTATAGCCCTTATTTTATCCCACTGACAGCAACGATGGGACTGAATGATTTTATCCCAGTGACACCAATGCTGGTTCTTATTTTTTTTTTATTGATACCAACAATGGGGCCCATTTTATCCCACTGACACCAACGATGGGACTTATTTTATTACAGTGACACACCAATGATAGGACTTATTTTTTTTTAAATATTCTTTATTTATATTTCAAAAAGGGATACATACAATACATCGTTTATACATTTTCCATTACATTTCTATTCATATTATTTTCCTCATCCCATTCCATTAATTAGATCCTCTCACCTCTAAACCTCAATGTCAATGGGTTCCCTTCCCTTTTGGCCTTCACGTGTCTCCCTGTGACAGGAGGGACACATAAAGTTCCTTTCCTCTATTAAACGTCTTTGATTCTCACGCCCTTGTTTTCTTCTCCCTTACATTTTTATCCATTCCCCCTCTACCTCCCTCCCAAATCAAACCCCAAAAAAGAAAGAAAGAAAAAAAGGAAAAGAAAAAAAAAAAAAAAAAAAAAAAAAATTAAATAGATAAGTAGATAACTAAATAAATCTCTCTCTCCCCTCCTCACCCCAACCTCCTCCCCCGTTAGGTAAACCATAACCTCCTCAATACTTCTCTGGCTAGGTGGACGGACTTACTTCCCCATTAATCTTTTCCCTTCTTCTGTCTGCGTAAATTTTTCCCATGTTGACCAGATTTTAATATGTTGCTCTTTTCTGTCTTGGGCCGAGGCCACCAACTCCTCTATCGCCCCCACTTGTCTGACCCTGTTGAGCCATTCTGCGATTGTTGGAGGGCTAGAGCTTTTCCAGCATCTCGCTATACACGCCTTAGCCTCATTGACCAAGTGACATAATACTGACTTTTTATAGGTCTGTGTGGGTATTTGCGTTATATGCAATAGGAAAAAACCCGGATCGACCGGCACCGGGTAAGGCTCAATTTTTTGAGCGATCCTTCCTACCTCTAGCCAGTATTGTCTGATCTGAGGGCATGTCCAATATATATGGAACAAAGTTCCCCGCTCCCCCTTACATCGCCAGCACTGATCTGATGCATCCGGGTAGAACCTTCCTAATTTTGATGGTGTATAATACCACCTCATCAGTAGTTTATAATTTAATTCTTGCATTTTAGTGCATATTGATGAGTTTAATGCCAAATATATTATCTTCTGGTATTGAGCTGGTGTAAAGGTCTTATTTAGGTCCCTTTCCCATTTTCTAAATACTGGCAGCTCAAAATTCTCTGGTGGGGTCATTAACATCGTATATATTTTAGATATTATTCGGTTGGTGGGTTCCTTCTCCTCACAGTATGTTTCAAACCTAGTTAGTTCCCGTTTAAAATTACTCATTGGGCCCAATGTCTCCAGGTAATATCGAAGTTGTATTGCCTGCCAGTGTTCTACTTCAAATTGACCTCCTGATTTCGTCAGGTCTACCATTGTGGGCCAAGTTTCGGATTGCATAAAATGCGATACCTGAGTATAGCCCTTCTCTCGAAGTCTCCGAAATGCTCTTGTCTCCATCCCTGGATCAAAGCTTGGGTTTCCCAATATTGGATATAATGGGATAGGACTTATTTTATCCCATTGACAATCAACAATGGAGCTTATTTTATTTTACCGACACCAATGATAGGACCTTTTTTTATCTCACTGTCACCAACGGTGGGGCTTATTTTATCCCACTGACACCAATGCTGGGGTTTATTTGATCCCGCTTTCTCTTCAGTGTACCCCCAGGCGTGATTTTGTCTAAAACTACAAACCCTAAAAATGTGTAGCCACACCCACTTTTAACCACGCCTCTGGACTGAAAAATAAAATAAGATAGACAAGGATAAAAAAAATTAAAATCTTGCGGTTTTACATTGTGGATGGGGAGAGATGTGGAGAGGAGTAGAGTTATGCCTGGCGCCTCTAGTGGCGGAAGTTTGGCATTGAGAGGAAACATCAAAAGTTGACACAAGTAATACTTTTTATATGAAATTCGCTCATTTAAAACCTGTTCCAGGCTGAGCCTTTTGCCCTTATGTTCCAGGACCCAAATCCAACGGGCCCACTCCCCATAGTGGAGAAGCTTCGCTCTTGATCTGTGTTCCTCGGATGGCGCACGCAGCCCTCCCGCGGCAGCCGTTGTGTAGTACGCACGCACCTACCCGTACTCTCACTCCCTCTCCAATTAGATGCCTCTCCGCCATGCAAACAATACATCGGCATGGAAGCCGAATGCTAACAAGGTTCCCATAAATAATAAACACCGGCCTATCAAAAGCCTAGCACAGGCGCTAACGATGCCTATCTGTGCCTATATCTATAGAAGGCGGACATCACAGAACCTGGTGCGTCCTATGATGAATATGGTACAACGCGGAATGTGACAGAGGTGGGTGGGTGGTGGTGGTAGGGAGGGGGGACATCCAGGATAGAGGATGCTTGTAATCAGGGGTTACATCCTTTGAAATGACTTTACACGTTCCGTCCTTTGTAGCGGCTGCCTTTGCTGTAGAGTCAGAAGGGGATTGTTTAACCGCAGCGCTGCTAGACCCGCCAGGAGATCTACTCTGGGCCCAGCGAATCTCGAACACTGACAGCCTGTGATGTGTATTAGCTGGTCATGTTTTAGATGGTCATGTTGTGCCTGTGATCTTTGCCTTGGTTTTTTTTTCTTCGGGAACATAGTTGTATTAGAAGTCCTACTTGTCTTTTATGGATGGGACTTAAGTCCTCGCAGCCTGCGCCTGCTGCAATTAGCTGCTCCTGCTGGCTGCTGGTTGGGTCGGGGCTAACGATGCCTTCAAGGCAAAGTTTTTTTTTTTAAAGTTAGTTTAATGAAGGAGAAACTTGTTTTTCCCAATCTTTTAATGGCTGAGCTTGGGTTGGCCGCACCCCCTCCCAATTCCTGAGTCCCCTCCTTATTGGTTAATGAGGTCCGTTATGGCATTACAGTTTCTTTTGTAGCCTAAAAGTTTTCTTAAAGCAGATCTCCAGTCCCTGTCTTAGGTAGCTCTGCCCCATCGGCACCGTCATATCTGGCTTGTTCACAGATGTGAAGGAAGGGCTCTGCCCAGCCTTCAGGTCCTGGAAGAACCCTTCGCCTCATCTGCACTCATCAACCCATTCCCTAATCTTGGGGATCGTTGCCATCCTACAGTGCCTAGGAATCGGGTCTCGGCCTGCAGATTGGAGGTGGATCTTTTTGACCATTGTAACTGATCCAGGTATGATGGATAGTAAAGCTACTTTTGGTGTCTCTGGCCAGGCAGTACCTGTAATTTGGTGATATACAGCAGTTGAAAAATGGATATGAAAAGGATTTTCATCTTCCGAGATGGGGTGTCTTAGTTCCCTCTTCCAGTCTCTAATATAGTAGGGTCGTTTTGTGAACTTTTGTACTAGGTGCTTCTCAGTTGCCCACCTCAGAGCAAAACACTTGTCGGATTATCTTTAAAGGTGTTGAAGGGTGGGTACCCGGTTGGGATCGTACTTAATAATTTCCTTGGTCGACAATAGGGATGGGCCCGGTGCTCGATTCGAACCCATGTTCGAATCGAGCATCGGGCGTTCGCTCGCTCGTCGAGCCCAGAACTATTTGGGCCGTTCGCATCACATTCGTGTGATGCGAGCGGCCCCGCAATGCATTGCGGCCGGCGCGGCCGGCGCAGTGCATTGCTGGCTGATGATTGGCCAAGCATGCACTGTGACCCCGCATGCTTGGCCAATCACAGCGCCCGAAACTCGGAGAGCAATAATTGGCTACAGGCAGGACGCCTGTAGCCAATTACAGCTCAGGGGCTTTAGTACACGCCCCACCATTTAAAAGGCCGCCACGCCATCGGCCCCGGTCACATGAGTTCCGGCTTTAGGAGAGATTAGTCTGCTGATTCAGTCTTTGCTTGATACTGAAAGATTTGCTCTTCTTTGCTAAACCATTGGCTATTTCTTTGCTAAACCATTGCTACCTAAGTCATTGATCGTTCATTGCTGCTGATTGCACAGTTAGTGTGTTATTAGCTGCTGCTGGGGATTAGTCTGGTGCGTGCTTACTGTTAGTACAGTATTGCAGTAGTACCAACCGCAGTGCTGTTAGCACAGCATTGCACCCCAACAGCACCCATAGGACTTCTAGTGTGTTAGTGGCAGCAAACAGAGCTCCTATATTTTCTTCTCAGCAGCACCCATAGGACTTCTAGTGTGTTAGTGGCATCACACAGAGCTCCTATATTTTCTTCTCAGCAGCACCCATAGGACTTCTAGTGTGTTAGTGGCAGCAAACAGAGCTCCTATATTTTCTTCTCAGCAGCACCCATAGGACTTCTAGTGTGTTAGTGGCATCACACAGAGCTCCTATATTTTCTTCTCAGCAGCACCCATAGGACTTCTAGTGTGTTAGTGGCAGCAAACAGAGCTCCTATATTTTCTTCTCAGCAGCACCCATAGGACTTCTAGTGTGTTAGTGGCAGCAAACAGAGCTCCTATATTTTCTTCTCAGCAGCACACATAGTACCTATAGTGTGTTAGTGTCAGCACCCATAGGACCTACAGTGTGTTGTGAGCACACATAGGAGTTCTATTTTTTATACTATATACACTACCGACTACAATGGCTGGAAGACCGCCAAGGAGAGGCAGAGCGTGCCGAGGCAAGAACACAGGGCAGGCAGGCTCTGTTTCTAGAGACAACAGTGCTGGCCGTGGACGTGGTCGTGCATCGTCATCAGCACGTGGCCATGGGACACGCTTGTCTTTGTTTTCGGCAGCTGGACATGTGGAGCCGCATCATGCCGAAGGCTTGGTAGAATGGATGACCAAGCCCTCCTCATCCTCCTCATCCTCTCTCACCCAGGCTCAGGGTACTGGCAGAGCAGCTGCCAACGCGTACTCAATGGCATCATCAGCCACCCCTTCCCTAGACCCACCATGCCCTCCTGAGGAGTCCCCCGAACTGTTTGAGCACAGTGTTGGGTACATGCTCCAGGAGGATGCCCAACGATTCGAAGGCTCGGATGATGATACCCAGCTTGAGGAAGTCAGTAGTGTGCGCGCAGAGAAAGGGGATGCTGAAGGACAGCAATCTGGCAGTAGTGTTCCACCAGCTGCAGCTTACTGCCAGGTTTGCTCTAGTGGTGAAGAGGGAGGGGATGATGAGGTCACTGACTCCACGTGGGTGCCTGAAGGGAGAGAGGAGGAGGAGGAGGAGGATGCAGCGTCACATGTCCAACGAGGCAGGATGCCCCCTGGAGGCCAGCTAGAGGCCAGCACAGCAACTGTACCACACCGCAGAGCTCCGCCTGTGCAGGGCGCTGCCTCTGCACGTTATCACAAAAGTTCTTTGGTGTGGGCCTTTTTTGAGACGAGTGCATCAGATCGCACCACTGCTATTTGCAATATTTGTCTCAAGCGTATCTCGCGTGGCCAAAACATCAGCCGCTTGGGCACCACAAGCATGAGCAGACATATGTCGACCTGCCATGCAGCTCGTTGGCAAGCACACATAAAAGACCCACACCAAAGAACAAAGCGGACCTCTCCTTGCTCCTCATCAGCTGGGATCTCCATCCCCACTATATCTTCAGTCCTCTCTGAAAGCTGCTCTGAGAGGACTGAAGGTGTAGAATTAGGTGTGTCACAACCAAGTACTTGCAGTACACCGACGTCCGATTGTAGCAGGCAAATTTCCCTGCCCCAGCTGCTGGACCGTCAAAAGAAGTATACTCCCAGCCATCCACATGCCCAGCGGTTGAATGCTAGCTTGGCTAAATTGCTAGCACTTCAACTGCTGCCTTTTCAGTTGATAGACTCGGCCCCCTTCCGTGAGTTTGTTCAATGTGCGGTTCCTCAGTGGCAGGTTCCCAAACGCCACTTTTTCTCACGGAAGGCAATTCCGTCTCTCTACTGGCATGTGGAAGGCAATGTCCATGCCTCGCTGGACAGGGCGGTCAGCGGTAAGGTGCATATTACCGCTGACTCATGGTCCAGCAGGCATGGACAGGGACGTTATCTTTCTTTCACGGCCCATTGGGTCACTCTATTGGTAGCTGGGAGGGATGCAGGACAAGGTGCAGTAGTGTTGGAGGTTGTTCCGCCACCACGCCTCCAAAATGCTACTACTGGTTGTGACACACCTCTCTCCTCCACCCCCTCCTCTTCTTCTTCCTCCATGTCCTCTTCGAGTGCTCTGTCCTCGGAACCAGCGGTGCTCCGTAGGCGTACAAGGGGCTACGCGAGTACGCAGGCAAAAAGATGCCATGCCGTGCTTGCGCTGGTGTGTTTGGGGGACAGGAGCCACACTGGGCCAGAGGTTCTGGCAGCTCTGCAGGGGCAGGCCGAGAGGTGGTTGACGCCACGCCAGCTTAAGCCAGGAATGGTCGTTTCTGATAATGGCACCAACCTCCTCTCCGCCCTGCGACAGGGGCAGCTCACCCATGTGCCCTGTATGGCTCACGTCCTCAACCTGGTGGTGCAGCGGTTCTTGGGCAGGTTCCCAGGCTTACAGGATGTCCTGAGGCAGGCCAGGAAAGTCTGTGTGCATTTCCGCCGATCTTATAATGCCAGTGCTCGGCTGACTGAGCTGCAAAAGGAGCTGAACCTGCCCAAGAACCGCCTAATATGTGACATGCCCACCAGGTGGAACTCAACGTTGGCCATGCTGCAGCGACTGCACACGCAGCAGAGGGCCATCAATGAGTACCTTTGCGACTACGGCACCAGGACAGGGTCAGGGGAGCTTGGCTTTTTTTCCCCACGCCAGTGGAGCATGATCAGGGATGCATGCACTGTCCTCTCACCATTTGAGGAGGCCACGAGGATGGTGAGCAGTGACAGTGCATGCATCAGTGACACTGTACCTCTTGTCCACCTGTTGGAGCATACGCTGCGTGGGATAATGGACAGGGCACTTGAGGCAGAACAGAGGCAGGAAGAGGAGGACTTCCTTGTCTCTCAAGGCCCCCTTTATCCAGACAATGTTCCTTCTGTCCCACCCATCACACAGGAAGAGGAGGAGGAGGAGGAGGAGGATTGTGTGAGCATGGAGGTGGAGCCTGGCACTCAGCATCAGCAGCAGCAGTCTTTTAGGGATGATGTACAGTCCCAACAAACCAGTGGACTTGTACGTGGCTGGGAGGAGGTGGCTGGCGATCATGTCATCCTCAGTGACCCAGAAGACTCCGGACCGAATGCCTCAGCTAACCTACGCTGCATGGCCTCCCTGATCCTGCAAAGCCTGCGGAAGGATCCTCGTGTTCTTCGGATCAAGGAGAGTGACCATTACTGGCTGGCCACTCTCCTTGATCCACGGTACAAGGGTAAGGTTGCGGACCTTATCTTGCCGTCGCAGAGGGAGCAGAGGATGAGACATCTCAGGGAGGCCTTGCAGAAAGGTCTGTGCAACGCGTTCCCAGAAACTGGGAGGTTACAAACTCCTGGTCCTGGACGACGAGTTGCTGAGGCTTCGGTCAGTAGCAGAAGGAGCGGTGGGGAAGGTGGACGTCTGACCGATGCGTTCAGACAATTTTTTAGTCCGCAGCCCCAAGGTATGATCGGTTCCAGCAACCATCGCCAGCGTCTGATATACATGGTGCAGGAATACCTAGGGGCAAGGTCAGACTTGGACACCTTTCCCACCGAAAATCCTCTGGCTTACTGGGTCCTGAGGATGGATCACTGGCCAGAGCTTGCACAGTATGCAATTGAGCTACTGGCCTGTCCTGCATCCAGCGTTCTTTCCGAACGCACATTCAGTGCTGCTGGAGGATTTGTCACCGATCATAGGGTGCGCCTGTCCACCGACTCGGTTGATCGACTGACCTTCATAAAAATGAATCAGTCTTGGATCACCACCAGCTACCAGACACCTGAAGCGGATATAACGGAATAATTTATAATGTCACATCCCTTCAAGACTGCCTATGCTGATGCTGAGTGACTGTCCTGTTATGTTCACTGACTATCCTCTTCCTCCTCCTCAATGATCCATGCCACCACACCAGTGCCTAAGGCACAATTTTTCAGCCCCTGTATAACAGGGGCGTGTAATTACAATTTTTTAAAAAGATGCTTCGCAACAGGTGTGACTGCTGTGCTCAGAGTACAGTATCTGTGAGGGGTTGCAGTGTTGTGGCACCAGCACCAGTGCCTAAGGCACAATTTTTCAGCCCCTGTTGGGGCGTGTAATTACAATTTTTAGGCAATGCTTTGCAACAGGTCTCATTGCTGTGCTCAGAGTACAGTATCTGTGAGGGGTTGCAGTGTTGTGGCACCAGCACCAGTGCCTAAGGCACAATTTTTCAGCCCCTGTATAACAGGGGCGTGTAATTACAATTTTTTAAAAAGATGCTTCGCAACAGGTGTGACTGCTGTGCTCAGAGTACAGTATCTGTGAGGGGTTGCAGTGTTGTGGCACCAGCACCAGTGCCTAAGGCACAATTTTTCAGCCCCTGTTGGGGCGTGTAATTACAATTTTTAGGCAATGCTTTGCAACAGGTCTCATTGCTGTGCTCAGAGTACAGTATCTGTGAGGGGTTGCAGTGTTGTGGCACCAGCACCAGTGCCTAAGGCACAATTTTTCAGCCCCTGTATAACAGGGGCGTGTAATTACAATTTTTTAAAAAGATGCTTCGCAACAGGTGTGACTGCTGTGCTCCAAGTACAGTATCTGTGAGGGGTTGCAGTGTTGTGGCACCAGCACCAATGCCTAAGGCACAATTTTTCAGCCCCTGTTTAACAGGGGCGTGTAATTACAAATCTTGATCTAATAGTTCACAGCAGGGCCCATTCCTGCGCCCACCAAGAGTAACTATGAGGGCCTACAGTCTTGTGGCAACACCGTCCACCACCACCACCACCACCAAAGGCCCAATTTTTCTGCCCTGTTCAACAGGTGCATGCAATTACAAATCTTGATCTAATAACTCACAGCAGGGCCCATTCCTGCACCCACCAAGAGTAACTGTGAGGGCTTACAGTCTTGTGGCAACACCGTCCACCACCACCACCACCACCACCAAAGGCCCAATTTTTCTGCCCGGTTCAACAGGTGCATGCAAGTACAAATCTTGATCTATTAACTCACAGCAGGGCCCATTCCTGTGCCCACCAGTCTTGTGGCTACACCAATATCTAATAGGGCAAATTTCTGCAGAGTATATACGGCAGGCCCCTACTTTCAAACATCCAACTTACAAACGACTCCTACTTGCAAACGGCAAGAGAAAACAGGAAGTGAGAGGAAATCTACCCCTAGGAAGGAAAATTCTATCCTGTTAGATTTAATTTGGGAAAAAGGTATCTCCTCTCTACTGATGCTTTATCACCAATCCTTGTTTCAATTAAAACCCCACTTTTCCAAAAACATTTGTCATTGGGACGGAAAGTGAGGTGACATGTTCTGAACAGATGTGCAAAGACAGCAAATGTTACAGGGGTGATAACCCCTCCCTATGTTCTCCAAAAAGCTTAAAAATTGATTTTTTTGGGATGTAGCTACACTTCATAATGTACCTGTTCAGATTCTACTTAAGAACAAACCTACAGTCCATGTCTTGTTTGCACCACCTATATACTGCTGTTCAGAGTATATAGGGTTGTAGGTATAGGGTTTTATTTTGGGTGCGGGGTCCCCCTTAGTATCCATACAAGACCCAAAGGGGCTGGGGTGGGGGGGGGGTGATGGGGTAGCCATGCCATTTTTCTCAAGGATTTTCAGCCATATGGCGGCCAGGACAAGACATGACATTAAAGCCGCAAGTGGTTTTAAATGGCTTCTTTTTTTCCTTTACAAATGTCATTTTGTGCAAGGACAGTTCTAAACACGGGAAACACATGCCACTTCACAGGCATACTTTAGACACCCCCCAGGTACCGTATTTAAAGGAAAATTTCACTTTTTTTTTTTTCACTTTATGCATCATTAAAATGACTGCTCCCGAAAAAACTTTAGTTTTTAAAATTTCTTTTTGCATTGATATATGTCCCCTGGGGCAGGACCCGGGTCCCCAAACCTGTTTTATAACATTAACATGCATATTGGCCGTTGTAATTAGCAATTTTGATTTCGAACGTTCGCGTCCATTATAACGAATAGGGTTCGAAAATTCGCGCGAACTTTCGGTCCGTTCGAAGGTTCTGGTGCGAACCGAACCCGGGGGTGTTCGGCTCATCCCTAGTCGACAATATGGAAAATTTAGAGGAGTCTGAGGAAGGACTGAAGCCTGGTTGGATTAGAGAAGTCAGTCCAAGTGCACCAAGTTTCCATGAACTTTGAGTGCCTGTTCCTGTAGGCTGGCTGTTTCTCAATCCTCATAATGTGGTTAAGCTCATCAATTTATTCCCAAATCTTGGGGATTGTTGCCATCCTTCAATGCCTAGAATCAAGGCTCGACCTACAGATAGGAGGATATGGAGGACGCCCCTTTTGACCATTGTAACTGATCCAGGTATGATGGATAATAAAGCTATTTTGGGGTCTCTGGCCAGGCAGTACCTGTAATTTGGTGAAAAAGTTGAAAAAAGGATCTGATATAGGAGCAGGACCACCAAACATGTAGTATATTACCACCCTCTTCCCTGCATCTCCAACACCGGTCAGGAATCAATAGAAACATCTTGTGTAACATAACAGGTCATCTGTACCATCTGGTTAGTAGTTTGTAGCTCCTTTGGCTAGCTATACTTAAAAGGTAAAAAAATAAGGATTTCTCCAAGTCATCTTCCAAGGGTGAGGAAGGGAGGGTACCCGGTTGGGACCCGGCTTCTTAATTCCCTCGGTTCACGGTCGGTATGCACAATTTAGAGGAGTCTGAGGAAGAACTGAAGTCTGGTTGGACTAGAGAAGTCAATCTAAGTGCATCAAGTTTCCATGAACTTCGGAGTGCCGTTCCTGTAGGCTGGCTGCTAACTCCTCCATCCCCATAATGTGATTAAGCCCTTTCCTGTATTTTCCAGCATCAGTCAGGAATCAATGGAAATCTTGCGTAACATAGAAGGGCATCTATACCATCTGGTTAGTAGTTTGTAGTCTCTTTCTTGTGTTTGGCTGGCAATACTCAACTTAAAGGTAAAGATTTCTCTGAGTCTTCCTCCAAGATAGGGTGTCTCAGTTCCCTCTCCCAATCTCTGATATTCAGTAGTAGAGTCAGTTTGTGAACTTTTATACTAGGTGCTGTCAATACCGACCTCAGAGCAAAACGTTTGTTGGTCTTGTATTTGGTAAGGAACGAAGGGTACCCGGTTGGGATCCGGTTTATTAATTTCCCTGGTTAGCGGTATGGACATTTTAGAGGAGTCTGAAGAAGGACTGAAATCTGGTTGGACTAGAGAAGTCAATCCAAGTCTCCATGAAATTTGAGTGCAGTTCCCGTAGGCTGGAGTTAGTTCCTCTAAAACATTCTTATGCCCTGTACACACAATAGGAATTTCCGACCATGTGGGCCCCATCGGAGAAATTCCGATGAATTCCATCGGAATTTTCAAATAGAACATGTTCTATTTTTTTCCGATGAAATTCCGTCGGAATTCTGATGGAAGTGTAGCGCCCACCCCATTTAGGGGTGCTATATACCCAAATTTAGGGACTGGTCTGAGATAGTAGTTAGGCTCAGACCGTTCTCAATTTATAGGTTGTGCTGCTTTATTTCCAGGATGGTATACTGGTGTGCAGTTCCCTGTGGCCTGTAGGTGGCACTGCCATAATGGGACAGGGTTGAACCACTGGTATTAGTGCTGTGCCTTTGGGTGTCCGCTTTCTGCAGTTGTACAGTGGGCGTTGTCAACCTGCTGTGCATGCCGGGAGAGGATACATAAGGTGCAGACGCCACCTGGGAGGGGTCTTCGTTCCAGAGTCGGAGTCCGGGTGCGTGGCGCATGGCCCTCCAGGCCATGGGGCCAAGTGTGCATCAGTCCCAGGCACCTTTAGTCCTGGGGCTGCATCTTCAACACTGGGCCCAGCACCTTTAGCTGGAGCCCACTTCTGGGAAGAGGAGTCCCAGGCAGGGCCGTCGGAACAGGACAGGCAAACCAAGCAACTGCTTGGGCCCCCTAGCTGGCCTGGGGCCCCAGCAGAGCTGCCCCCCCTCGCGCGATTGGCGGCCCCCTCCTCCCGCGATTTGGCGGCCCCCTCCTCCCGCGATTTGGCGGCCCCCCCTCCCGCGATTGGCGGCCCCCCACACCCGCGATTGGTGGCCCCCTCCTCCCGCGATTTGGCGGCCCCCCCCACCCGCGATTGGCGGCCCCCTCCTCCCACGATTTGGCGGCCCCCCCTCCCGCGATTGGCGGCACCCCCACCCGCGATTGGCGGCCGCCCCCACCCACGATTGGCGGGCCCCCCTCCCGTGATTGGCGGCCCCCCTCCCACGATTGGCGGCCCCCCTCCCACGATATTGGCGGCCCCCCCTCCCACGATTGGCGCCCCCTCCCGCGATTGGCGGCCCCCCTCTCGCGATCGGCGTCGATGTCCCGCGTTAGCACCCCCCCTTCTTTCTGAATTTAATTTTAATTCTCAATCTGCTTGGGGACCCCAAATTCCTTCAAACGGCCCTGGTCCCAGGGTGTCCCTCGCAAGGGAGCCCGCTTCTAAGAAGAGGAGGCCGGGGGAGGACCTTTCTGACGGACCGGTGAGAGTTCACGGTGAAGGAAGGGGCCTGGTAACTCTCTGGAGGGATTCTTCTATCCACCAAGGGCCTAGTGATGTGCTGCTGCTGGCACCTGTCCTTATGTACCAGAAGCTAAGAGGTTCGGGGTCTGATAGATTCTGTGGCAGAGAGTCTCCTGATCGCATCTAGGAAAATAACTTGATCAAACGTCCGAGAATCACTTCGGCTGCTAGAATCCACTTTGTAGGAGACTATCCGGGTGAGCTGAACCTACTCTGGGATAGAGTAGTGATTGTGCTATCCATTGTGCCTGGACTAACCTCCCAAACCTTGCTGTCCTGTCTCTTATCCACCCTTTTCCTATCTGCTGAACATTGAGAAAATAAACTCAACGTTGGAGTTTTAAAGTGGTGTGGACATTGGAATTACTTGGGGGGAATACCGAGACTTGTCCCTATATCCTAGGAGACGAGAACAAACTGACAGAAGAACCTAGCTGTGGGACCCAAATACATAACACTGCTTAACCTTCTCAACCAGGAGGGTACAGGCATATAGTACGGTGTGCCCTTTTCCTGCAATTGAGCCAAGGCAAGGGAAAAGGGTCCGTGTGCTACAGAAGTTTGATCGGAAAAAGGTCCGATCGTGTGTACGGGGCATTAGATTGACTTTAAATATGGGACATGGACATTCTCAGTAGAGGCAAGCCCACTAACGTATGGACATTGAAAGCCATCAGCAAGTTTCGTTCTTTTATCATGGGGCTTTTTATTGTTTTCTTCAGGTAAGTGGAGATCCACTTTAGGAGGTCACATCTGCACTTGATTAACACCTGAGTTTCACATTGTGGCTTTGGCTGAATGGTTCCACTGATAATTCCAGAGTGTGAGTGTCAGAAGGAAATGAATACTGTTTCACCCCGGCACACAAGTTAAGAATAGAATTTGCGGAGAAAATGTTATTTCCGCTCCTTTTGTATTTTCCGCTTGCCATTCTCGGTCGAGAGACGATGCAAATCACACAATCACAATCAGGGAACTGTGCAAAATAGCATAGTAAATCATAAACAAGTTTATTTTTATTTTAATGTAGTAAAGTGGACAGGGTGGGGGGCATAAGTTCAGATAGAAATCACAGGGAGTCGGGTACTAATGTCCTTCCATGGGCACTGGCATGGAAAACCACCATCCAGAAGATGGAAAAGCCGGTATGAGCAGAATCTCTGGTCTTGCCAGGAGCTGAGAGAAGTCCGTGGTGTATGTGCCCTTGGAAGTCCCAGAAATCTTCACAGTGGGGGGAGCTCACATGAGTTTATTATGGCACCAAGGTCACTAGTGCACACTTTTTTCACACCTGACCCTTGGGTGGGGCCTTTTGGCTGGGACCTGAGGAATTTGTATACCTGGTCGATGGGTCCGCCATTGAACAAAACAATGGCACTGGAACACTTTCCTTACCTCCCCTTTCCTATTTATGTTTGTTTGTTCCATATTGTTTTTGTTTTTTTTTCCACTTACACAGTCTGGCACTTACTTACCTGACGACTTACAGTAGGTGCTCGGATGTTCCTGGAAAGTCTTAGGAGGTGAGGGCACATGGCCTTTTTGGTTAGCTGTAGCTGCTGACTTTTACTATTTGGATACTTACCTGTCCAGGGATCTTGCGATGTCGGCACCCCAGCCGATTTCTCAGTCGGCTCTCGGGTGCTTCCGCCGCCATTCCTTGTAATGGACAGGGTGGGGGGCATAAGTTCAGATAGAAAGCACAGAGATTTAGATACTAATGTCCTTCCACGGGCACTGGCATGGAAAACCACCATCCAGAAGATGGAAAAGCCAGTATGAGCAGAAGCTCTCGTCTTGCCAGGAGCTGAGAGAAGTCCGTGGTGTATGTGCCCCCGGCAGTCCCAGAAATCTCCACAGTAGGGGGGGGGGGGAGCTCACATGAGTTTATTATGGCACCAAGGTCACTTTTTTCACACCTGACCCTTGGGTGGGGCCTTTTGGCTGGGACCTGAGGAATTTGTATACCTGGCCGATGGGTCCGCCATTGTACAAAACAATGGCACTGGAACACTTTCCTTACCTCCCCTTTCCTCTTTATGTTTGTTTGATCCATATTGAGTTTTTTTTTTTTTCCCACTTACACAGTTTGGCACTTACTTACCTGACTAGTAGGTGCTCGGACGTTCCTAGAAAGTCTTAGGAGGTGAGGGCACATGGCCAGCCGATTTCTCTCGGGTGCTTCCGCTGCCATTCCTTCTAATGGCAACCGTCATTGAAGTCTTGCGGCTTCACAGCCGGTTCCCTACTGCACATGCACAAAGTTTGCGCTGTGCTTTGTGAATGGCCTGGTGGCGGAGGAAGAAGGAGGGGGTCCAAACTTCCAGGATGCAAGGTCTTACGTAGGTGGGGACGGGTACCTGTCAAAAACAGGTACCTGCTCCCCCCTCGAAAGGTGCCATATATGGCAGAGGAGGGGGGGGAGGAAGCAAACAAGCAGAGCTTCCCCTTTTGGGTGGAGCTCTGCTTTAAGTTCCAGTAAAAAAAAATATATATTTTTTCTTTGCCGAGTCAGTTTGACTAGCGTCCAAAAAAAATTCAAAAAATGAGAATAAAAAAAAAAGCATTGGTGTAAAAAAAAAAAAAACAATGTAGCAAGAAACAAATGACAGAGATTTATAATAAAATACAATGTATACCGCTCTCTGCCAGTGTAACAATGTATTCAATGTTATGAGCATTCACAGATCCAACATTCAGATGTAGAGGAAATGTATAATACAGAATATCTAAAATGTGTCTAAAGAGGTAAATGATAAAAAAATATATAATTGTATAAAACATTTTTCAAAAAAATTAAAGTGCAAATAGTTTGTGTTCTCACCAGTCACTGGGTAATGCATTGCTCTGGATGGGTACTTATTATGATGCTTATGAGCTGCCCAACCTTTATGGTAGAAATGCCAGCAAACAATCAGTCCTCATGAATGAGAATTCAAATGTCCAATCAACAGGCTGGGGGTTTGTTGGTGGCTGGAGCAATGTATTTTTTTTTAGGCAAATTTCACCTAAGCTTCTCAATAAGTGAGATTTAAATAAAAAAAAATTCAGGCTTTGAAATCAGTAATTTAATACAGCTAATTCAATTTCACTAAAAATCCCTCTAATCTTCCCTTTAAAAGAGACGACATAACAGAACAGCTTGCTTTGCAGTTTCCTTTGTCCGATTGAAACCATGAATTTGGCCTTTTCATAAGGGAGCAGTCACAGCAGTAATGACCTATTGAGATCTAGAACAAGCTTCTTGCAGAACAACTTATGGTGATACAATCTTTCACAAGTGAGCTGGGGACTAGAGCGCCACCTGCTGGCTGGGTAGAAGATTGCATATTATTATTACTGTTAGTACCTTGGATTACAAGCATAATTTGTTCCAGAAGCATGCTTATAATCCAAAGCACTCGTATATCAAAGCGGGTTTCCCCATAGGAATCAATGGAAACTCAGATAATTTGTTCCACAGTGACTGCTGGTGTATGCAGTACTGTATGTGGCCAGAGGTGCGGGGGCGCCGGTGTATGCAGCACCGCATGTGGCCAGAGGTATGGGAGCGCCGAAGACACTCGGAGACTCCAAAGTGTCTTCAAGCGTCTCCGAGTGTCACAGGTGCCCTCACACCTCTGGCCACATGCGGTACTGCATACCCCAGCGGCTTGAATCCTGCTAGTCTTGCGAGACAACGCTCACAAATCGAGTCAGGATTTTTTTTTTTAAATAGCTCGTATTGCGAAATGTTTGTAAACCGCGTTACTTGCAATCCGAGGTTTTACTGTATTATTAAATTATTATACAGAATTTATATAGCGCCAATAGTTTGCGCAGCGCTTTTCAATATTTGGGCAGACAGTACAGCTACAATACAATTTAATACAGGAGGAATCAGAGGGCCCTGCTCATTAGAGCTAACAATCTAATAATATTATTATTATTATGCCATGTTTCATATTCAACCAATTAAAAAAATAGAATATGTGATAAAATGTTAATTAAAAAAAAAATAATTAAACCCTATCCTAATTCTTCCTGTAGATTGCTTTAAAGTGGTTTTAAACCCTTCATATCCCCATTGAATTGACTGTCCTCAGGTGATACACGGAGATGATACAAATCCTCCTATATAAGTTGTACCTGTTTTTTCGGCAGTCTTCTCTTCTCTACATCCATTCAAAAGGCAGAATTTACAAGTTTGTCTGAGCGTTTAGAAAAAGGGGTCAGAGAGCTGAAGTTACACTCTGCAGAGCTCAGTGAGGAGAGCTCTGAGAGCTGATTGGAGGCAAGAGACACACCCAGGGCCGGATTTCTCACAAGGCCACCGAGACCAGGACTCGGGGCAGCACTGAGTGAAGGGGCGGCGCTGCCCGTCCTCCCGCGGCCGCCTCCCGCACTAATGTAGCTCCCGGCGCCGCGGCCGGCCTGCTGGAGCGCGGCGCCGGCACAGCAAATGCTACTGATCCTACTTGGCCTGGGGAGGGGAGTGACAGGCACCCCCATGACGGCCGATGACTGGCCAGAGTGGTGGAAGCGGAGCCTAATGCTCCGCCTACCTTTCCTCTGCACGCCATCACCTCCTCCCCCCCTGAGCGGGGAATATGAAGTGAGGTGAAGAAGAGAGGAGGGGAGAAAGAATGTATGGCAGCCCGATGGGGAACCCCCAGCAGCAGCACCAAGAAAAGCACCAGCCAGGTACTACTTCTTGATAATGCTCAGTGGATTCAATAAATATTCATAGCCATAGCATAAATAAACTGTAATAAAGTGATTTGTGAACAGCTGTTGCACAAATCACTGTATTACACTTTATTAATAATGATATCTATGGCTATGCATATTTATAATTTATTTAATCCACATTGAGCACTATATTTGATGCCTGGCACACACACACAATCGCACATGATAATGGCTTAAAAGTTTTTTAAGTCATCATCATGTGCGATTGTGCATGTGTGCCAGGCATCCAATATAGTGCTCAATATGGATTAAATAAATTATAAATATGCATAGCCATAGATATCATTAATAAAGTGTAATAAAGTGATTTGTGCAACAAGTTCATTAAACAGTCCACATTCAGTGAAAGTTCATGTACTGCAAACTTTGCAGTGCATTAACTTTCACTGAATGTGGACTGTTTAATGAGCAGGGGCTATTGATGGGTACATGAAGCTGCGTTTGATGGGTACATTAGCTGCGTTTGATGGGTACATTAGCTGCGTTTGATGGGCACATTAGCTGCATTTGATGGGCACAGTGGCTGCGTTTGATGGGCACAGTGGTGGCAATTGATGGCACAGTGGCTGCGTTTGATGGGCACAGTGGTGGCAATTGATGGCACAGTGGCTGCGTTTGATGGGCACAGTGGCTGTGTTTGATGGGCACAGTGGCTGCGTTTGATGGGCACAGTGGCTGCGTTTGATTGGGCACAGTGGCTACGTTTGATATGCACAGTGGCTGCGTTTGATATGCACAGTGGCTGCGTTTGATGGGCACAGTAGTGGCAATTGATGGCACAGTGGCTGCGTTTGATATGCACAGTGGCTGCATTTGATGGGCACAGTTGTGGCAATTGATGGCACAGTGGCTGCATTTGATAGGGGCGGATATGGTTAGAAGAGCCCCTTGCTGTATTGAGAAAACCATCCGCCCATCATAAATCACTGGCCATCATGCTATTTCTAACCATATCCGCCCCTATCCGCCCCTTTGAGAAAAGCATCCGCTTGCTTGCTGGGGGGGGGGGATATTGAAGGACCCAGCCTTGGGGCGGCAAAGGGAGTAAATCCGGGCCTGGACACCCCCCCCTTTCACACAGCACACAGGAACAGAGCTCAGCATGTTAATAACAGGCTGTGTGCTGGAGCTCCCTCCCTTGTCACCTTTTTATCTCTTGGTTTTTAGGAAAACTTGTCAGAAGTGACTCATGCAGAAAGCAGAGAAAGGAGGCAGCAGCCAGAAATGACACTTAGTGCTTTGGATTGAGAGAAGTACACACTATACTTTAATGGTTTAAAGCTGAGCTCCAGCCTTCAATATGTACAAAAATGGGGAACACGGATAACCGGGGTATTATCGGAGATGCAAGGAAGAGGGGGGCCTAGGACTGGGATCAGGAACAAGCAGTTATAAGGCAGTAGGGTGCAGGGTACAAGAGCAAGATCAGGTGCAGGATAAATGGCAAGCAGTATCTGCCTAGCAAAGCAAAACACTGAGGGAAATAAAAAGGAGGAACTAAATACCCTCCCAGCAGCCAGCATCAGGTGGAAACTGATTACTGGGAACTGCTGGCTGCTGGGAGACACCCGCTGGTGGACACCGGAATTACAAACTTCTGCTGTCTGTAAAGCACAGCTCCATCAGCAGGTGATCCAGGTCCTAACAATAGAAAATGAAAAGGGTCCGGAATCCGCTGCACTTCTTCAACCTTTATTGCATGGTCCATAAAATCATCACAGACAGTGTGGGGTACAGCTGAAAGTTAACGTGTTTCGAGCTACAGCTAGGGCTTGCTCGTAGCCTGAGGTGAGGTTATGAGTAAGCGCTAGCTGTAGCACAAAACACTTTAACTTCCAGCTGTACCCCACACTGTCTGTTATGATTTTATGGAACATGAAATAAAGGTTGAAGAAGTGCAGTGGATTCCGGATCCTTTTCATTTTCTGTAGCTTGCAGACGAGCTGTGATAGCACCTTCAACTCAAGTGGCTAGTAGATGAACGGCTGATTGCTCACCTGGAGCAGCTTTGCTTGTGTGTGTTTTCCAGATTTTCTCCAGGAGGCTTCTGGCTGGTCCTTCAGCAGTGGCGGTGAGTGGTCCTTCCTTCTGCACTGAACAGTAATGATGCTTGCACGCCATTCTGTACAGTAGTACTCTAAAGTCCTCGGGGGTGTGCCAGCCTAGGCTCAGAAGAAGTGGGTTGAAATACTGGTGACATCCAGTGGCAGAAAGGAAGAACTGCAAGGGTTAGGTCCAGACTGAAAAAGTGGCGGTGGGTGGTCCTTGACGCTTAATGACACTTGCACATCATTCAGTGCAGTAGTACACGGAGGTCCTTAGAGGGTGTGTCCCAGCCTAGGCTCAGAAGAAGTGGGTTGAAATACTAGTGACATCTAGTGGCAGAAAGGAATAACTGCAAGAGTTAGGTCCAGACTGAAAAAGCTGAAGTGGCGGTGGGTGGTCCTCGACGCTTAATGAGGCTTGCACACAATTCAATGTAGTAGTAGACTAAGGTCCTAGGAGGTGTGTCCCAGCCTAGGCTCAGAAGAAGTGGATTGAAATACTAGTGACATCTAGTGGCAGAAAAGAACAACTGCAAGGGTTAGGTCCAGACTGAAAAAGCTGCAGTGGCGGTGGGTGGTCCTTGACGCTTAATGATGCTTAATGACGCTTGCACACCATTCAATGTAGTAGTAGACTAAGGTCCTTGGGGGTGTGTCCCAGCCTAGGCTCAGAAGAAGTGGGTTGAAATACTAGTGACATCTAGTGGCAGAAAGGAATAACTGCAAGGGTTAGGTCCAGACTGAAAAAGCTGCAGTCGTGGAGGGTGGTCCTTGGCGCTTAATGAGGCTTGCACACAATTCGATGTAGTAGTAGACTAAGGTCCTAGGGGGTGTGTCCCAGCCTAGGCTCAGAAGAAGTGGGTTGAAATACTAGTGACATCTAGTGGCAGAAAGGAATAACTGCAAGGGTTAGGTCCAGACTGAAAAAGCTGAAGTGGCGGTGGGTGGTCCTTGACGCTTAATGATGCCTAATGACGCTTGTACACCATTCAATGTAGTAGTAGACTAAGGTCCTTGGGGGTGTGTCCCAGCCTAGGCTCAGAAGAAGTGGGTTGAAATACTGGTGACATCTAGTGGCAGAAAGGAATAACTGCAAGGGTTAGGTCCAGACTGAAAAAGCTGCAGTGGCGGTGGGTGGGTGGTCCTTGACGCTTAATGAGGCTTGCACACAATTCAATGTAGTAGACTAAGGTCCTTGGGGGTGTGTCCCAGCCTAGGCTCAGAAGAAGTGGGTTGAAATGCTGGTGACATCTAGTGGCAGAAAGGAATAACTGCAAGGGTTAGGTCCAGACTGAAAAAGCTACATTCTATAGTAGTAGAGTTCTGTTTTAAGGTTTAGTATTTTTTTTTTTTTACCTACCAGCATATTTTTTGGGTGGCGAGAGAAAAACAGGGCACATCGGATGCACCCAATACAGAATGGTGCAAGCTTCAACGATGCCCCTTGTGGGCACTGGCCCATGGACCCCGTACTGCAAGGACGCATATTTATTACTTCACTAAAACAAGATTTAGCTTCCAGTACAAAAAAAAAACTTTTCTGGAATGCAAGAACAGAAAAAAAAATAGAATTTATTTATTGGACTTTGCACGAAGGACTTTTCAAAGGGACTCACGCGTTGCGTCAGTCGAGGACGTTCGCTCAGGGTATGAGGAGGAAGGGATGATGACCGTCGGGCCAAGTCGTTCATTGCCGGAGTGCAAACATTTTAACAATGTAATTTGCTTGTTGCAGCAAACAGGCTTGTGGTGGCCCCAGAGCACCTGAGCAATCAAGACGACGACAAGGAGGAAACGGCGGGCGGACGTTCGCCAGGGCGAGGAAAGCGGCGATCGGACTCGGAATTACTATTATTTTCACAATTTCTACACAGATCCTGCAGCACTTTCCAGTACGCAGATATTTTTATTTATTTATTTTTTTCCCTTTTTGGTTTTAATTAACCACAGAGAGGTTTACCTGACCGCATTTATATTCTGTGGCGGCACTTCAGTCATGTGATCACCCCACCCCCAGCTAATCGCAAAAGGTTTTATGATTATTAGGACCTTAATGTAGTCCCGGCACATACAAGGCTGTAGCATTGAAATTTTGTTCTTCGATCGTTTTATTAAACATATTTTTCCAAAGTCCTTCATTTTGTTTTCAGGTCTCGTCCTCTTAAAGGAGATTTAAATCCTAATTGCCATTTGGTTTGCTAAAGCGCCATGCATCATAAACAATTGCTATGTTTTAATAACCCCCCCCCCCCTCAACAGTAGATCCCTTCCAGCAACAATTGACCCCACAGCAGCAATAGATCCCTCACCAGCAACAACAGACCTCCCCAACAACAATAGACCCCCACCTCGCAACAATAGATACGCCTAGCAACAAGAGATTCCCCAGAAACAATAGACCCTAGCAAGCAACAAAAGATCTCCCAACAGTCAGGAACTGTAGATACCTCCCTGAACAGTAGATCCCCCCACACAACAATGTATCTACCCCAGCAACAGTATACCCCCAAAACCAGCAACAATACACCCCCAGAAAGAATATATCTACCCCAGCAATAATAGACCCTTGCCAGCAACAATAGATCACTCAGAAGCCAGCATCAATAGAACCCCCAGCAGTCAGGAGCAGTAGACCCCTTCCTCAACGGTAGATCTCCCCAGCAACAATAGATCTAACCCAGCAACAAATAGCCCCCTAGCAACAGTAGATCTACGCCAGCACCAATACACCCCCAGAAACATTAGATCCCTCAGCAGCAATACACCCAACAACAATACTGTAGATCTAACCCCGCCACAACAGACCCTTGCCAGCAACAATAGAGCTCCCAGCAGCCAGCAACTGTAGATCCCTCCTAGCAACAATTGACCCCCCCAGCAACATAAGCCCCCTGCAACAATAGATCCCTCACCAGCAACAACAGACCTCTTCAACAATAGACCCAAATTCACAACAATATATACCCCCAGCAACAATAGATCCCCTAGCAACATTAGATCTACCCCCAGAAACAATGGATCTCCCAGCAGCCAGCATCAATAGAACCTCCAGCAGTCAGGAACTGTAGACACCTCCCTCTCAGCAACAATAAATCTACCCCAGCAACAATATACCCCCAGCAATAATATACCCCCAGCAACAATAGATCTATCCCAGCAAAAATAGACCTTCGCCAGCAACAACAGATGTCACAGAAGCCAGCATCAATAGAACCTCCATCAGTCAGGAGCAGTAGACATCTCGCTAAACAGTAGATCCCTCCAGCAACAATAGATCTACTCCAGCACCAATAGCCCCCCCTAGCAACAATAGATCTACCCCAGCATCAATACACCCCCAGAAACAATAGATCTCCCCTAGCAACAATAGACCTACCCCAGCAATAATAGACCCTCGCCAGCAACAACAGATCTCTCAGAAACCAGCATCTATAGAACCTCCAGCAGTCAGGAACAGTAGACCCCTCCCTCAAAAGTAGATCCCCCCGCAACAATACATCTACCCTGGCAACAATATACCACCAGCAACAATAGCCCCCTAACAACAACAGATCTACCCCACAAATAATAGATCCCCCAGCAACAATATACCCAGCAGCAATAGATCTACCCCAGCAACAACAGACCCCTGCCAGCAACAATAGATCTCCCAGCAGCCAGAAACAGTAGATTCCCCCCTCAACAGTAGATTCCTCCCAGCAACACAAGCCCCCAGAAGCAATAGATCCCTCACCAGCAACAACAGACCTCCCAAACAACAATAGACCCCCACCTCGCAACAATAGATTCCCCCCAGCAACAATAGATCCCTCAGCGGCCAGCATCAATAAACCCTCCAGCAAACCCTGGCATCCCTTGCTATTACATACATTCAGTGCTGGAGATGCCGGAACTGCAATCCCCCGCATTCCAACTGAAAAAAGCTCTCGCTATATATAAAGTGTGTGTCTGTATATACTGTGAGTATCCTGTAGATATAAATAATAGACAATGTTTTAGTATTTTTCTGCCCCTTATCTCTGTTCATCTTTTTGGTTCTGCGAACATTTATGTTGTAAAAGTGGAAGAAGAACGCATCTTCTGACGAGTTTGCCTCCAACTGTCACTTAGCGGCGCGCACATCTGACGGTTTTCTGAAGCAGTGCATTATGGGAGGGAACATCAGATGTCTACAAAGGTGGAGAGGAAGGATGGGGCTTTAGTAAAAGCCGAACCAGCGAAAGGAAAAAGGATGTGTTTAAGCGTTCAGAAAACTCAACCCGGAAAAATGGTTTGTAATGTATGCGGGGGAGGGGATAGGAAATGGAGAGAATGGTGCGGTTTACCTTGGGGGGGGGGGGGGGGGTCATTTACACCAGGTACTTGGATCATCAGCATTGACTGTCGCAGGTTCAACGCATGGGCACATAGAAACAATTGTTTTTTGTGTGACCTGTTTGCACCATACAGATGCGTCAGTGTGCGTCTCATAAGGATGCAGCATGTCTTTGTGCAGCGTTGCGTCGCAGCGCGCTGTTGTGCATTGAGTAGAACAAAGTGTCAAAAAAAGAGCAACAAGTGAGTAGAGCAAATGCCAGTGTAAATGTCAGTGAACCCTTTGCTGCCAGAATCCAGAGAACACCTAACAGGATCGCTCCACACTTCTACAAGATAAAAATATTCTGGCGAAACGCGTATTTATAAAATGACAGATTTGAAGTGATCGGGGACAGGGAGCCGGCATATAGACAGCAGTCCTGTTCAGGGGACATCATAACGGAAGTTTTACATCATTGTATTTATAATAAAAATGCAGATTTGTCATATGGAAAAAGTAAGTGAACCCAGAGCTTCCCCAAATCCCTGGAATCTGGTGCTCAAGATTAGGTGCCCATGATTAGAACCTCCTTCTGCAGTATATTTGTCTTATATATAGTCCTCAGATAACATCATCCACTACAGGGACAACCAAGTCCCCTAACCCCCTCCAAATCCCCAACCTGCCTACAATGACACCTATCCAACTTTCCACAGTGCCCCCAGCCTGCTGCAGTGCCTCCAACCTCCAACAGTGCTCCTCAGATTCCTCCAAAAACCTTATCAACTACAGGACCACCAGATCTACTGCAGAGTCCTCTAACCCCCATCTCCCCTACAGTGACACCCAGCCCTATCCAACCACCTACAGTGCCACCAAACTTCCACAGTGCCCCCAGCCTGCTGCAGTGCCTCCAACCTCCAACAGTGCTCCCCAGCCTTCTCCAGAAAACTCATCAACTACAGGACCACCAGATCTACTGCAGAGTCCTCTAACCCCTATCCCCCCTACAGTGACACCCAGCCCTATCCATCCACCTACAGTGCCCCCAAACTTCCACAGTGCCCCCAGCCTGCTGCAGTGCCTCCAACCTCCAACAGTGCTCCTCAGCTTTCTCCAGAAAACTCAACTACAGGACCACCAGATCTACTGCAGAGTCCTCTAACCCCCATCTCCCCTACAGTGACACCCAGCCCTATCCAACCACCTACAGTGCCCCCACACTTCCACAGTGCCCCCAGCCTGCTGCAGTGCCTCCAGCAGTGCTCCTCAGCTTTCTCCAGAAAACTCATCAACTACAGGACCACCAGATCTACTGCAGAGTCCTCTAACCCCCATCTCCCCTACAGTGACACCCAGCCCTATCCAACCACCTACAGTGCCCCTCAACTTTCACGGTGCCCCCACCCTGCTGCAGTGCCTCCAACCTCCAACAGTGCTCCTCAGATTCTTTCAAAAACTTTATCAACTACAGGACCACCAGATCTACTGCAGAGTCCTCTAACCCCCATCTCCCCTACAGTAACACCCAGCCCTATCCAACCACCCACAGTGCCCCCAAACTTCAACAGTGCCCCCAGCCTGCTGCGGAGCCACCAACCTCCAACAGTGCTCCTCAGATTCCTCCAAAAACGTTATCAACTACAGGACCACCAGATCTACTGCAGAGTCTTCTAACCCCCATCTCCCCTTCAGTGACACCCAGCCCTATCCAACCACCTACAGTGCCCCTCAACTTTCACGGTGCCCCCACCCTGCTGCAGTGCCTCCAACCTTCAACAGTGCTCCTCAGATTCTTTCAAAAACTTTTTCAACTACAGGACCACCAGATCTACTGCAGAGTCCTCTAACCCCCATCTCCCCTACAGTAACACCCAGCCCTATCAAACCACCCACAGTGCCCCCAAACTTCCACAGTGCCCCCAGCCTGCTGCAGTGCCTCCAACCTCCAACAGTGCTCCCCAGATTCCTCCAGAAACCTAATCAACTACAGGACCACCAGATCTACTGCAGAGTCTCCTAACCCCCATCTCCCCTACAGGGACACCCAGCCCCAACCAACCTACCTCTCTACCTACCATAGAGCCCTCAGCCTCCCACAGTGCTCCCAGCCTGCTGCAGAGCTTCCAACCCTCCATAGTACCCCAAACTTCCAACAGTGCTCCTCAGCCTCTTCCAGAAACCTCATCCACTATAGGGCCACCAAATCTGTTGCAGAGTCCCCTAACCCCCTCCACAACCACAGACCCCCTACAGTGACACCCATCCAACCTCCCAAAGTACCCCCAACCTCCAACAGAGCCCTTAGCCAATCACAGTGCCCCCAGCTTACTGCTGAGCCTCCAACCCTCCATAGTGCCCCCAACCTCCAACAGTGCTCCTCATCCCCCTTCAGAAATCTCATCCACAACAGGGCCACCAAATCTGCTGAAGAGTCCCCCAACCCCCTCCACAACTCCAACCCCCCAACAGTGACACCCAGCCCCATCCAACCTCCTGCTGTACCTCCCACAGTGCCCCAAGAGAGCCCCAGTCTGCAGCAGAGCCTCTAACCCTTTATAGTGCCCCCAACCTCCAAAAGTGCTCCTCAGCCCCCTCCATAAACCTCACCACCTACAGGGCCACCAAGTCTGCTGCAAAGTCCCTCTAACCCCATCCACAACCCCAACCCATCTGCAGTGACACTCAGCCCTATGCAACCCTCCACAATGCCCCCAAATTGCTGCAGAGCCTCCAACCTGCCATAGTGGCTCCAACAGTCCTCCTCAGCTGTTGGGGCATGGACGGTTTTGGAAGATCTTACCGGGCCCTGGTCTTAAATAGGTTAGGGACCCCTGTTGTAGAATAAAAAAGAAGCATTTGATTGATTGTTGAGAGACAGGTGCCCTTCCACCATTGGACATCTGCTATCAGGCACGCGGTCAATTAGTAACATACCTGCACAATATGGGGGTCATTAACTCTTTTGGAGCTGGGTTTTATTGCCTGGCGCTGACCTTCTGAAAAGAGACAGAGGAAGAGTTGAATGAGATTGGATTTTGACCTCATCTAGATGGCATTCGGAGTAATTAGAAAGCCTCTCTTTGGCAGGGAGTGAAGGAAAAAAAAAAATAGAAAACTGTATCTTATTAAAAGTCAAAATCTGCATTTAAATGGTAAAATCTCCCAGCGTTGAGGATACGGAGGAGCCGAGGGCTGGCAGGGCTGGGACCTTGCGTTCTCCCTGCCTATTACGCTTCTTAGAGCTGAATTATTATGCAAATGCAATTCCATCTCTCATTAAAAATAAGGAGAGAGGGAGAGCAGATGAGAGTGGAAGGGAAGAGGCAGCATGGCGGTCCGCCGGCTCCGCGGCCATTGTGCGTCGCTGTGCGAATCTCGCAGGTCCGACCGTCCTTTTCTTTAATGTTTAATCTTTAACCCTAATCTCAGATATCGTTCCTACAGTCTTATCATTCAAATCCTTGTAGATCCGATCTCAAGAACTATTACTCTAAAAAAAAAAACTATTTTATAATGGCTGAAGCTCTTCTTTGGGCTCATCGGTGTAATCCATCATCCATCGTATTAGGGATCCGCAGGTTTTTCTTATTATGGCTCAGCACATTGTGCTGCGTATGTTCAGGGGGCCCATTCACATTGGAGTAGCGCATGCTACGTCAAACATGAGTGGTGTGCTGCGGTGGGATTTATTGTGAATTGCACCCCCAATGCATTGTTGGGGTGCACCACAGCACATTGCACAGTAGAACACAATGCACCATTATTATTATACAGGATTTATATAGCGCCAACAGTTTGCGATGCGCGTTACAACATGAGGGCAGACAGTACAGTTACAATACAGTTCAATACAGGGGGGATCAGAGGGCCCTGCTCGTTAGAGCTTACAATCTAGAAGGGAGGAAACAAAAGGTAATAACTGTGGGGGATGATCAGATGGAGAAAATGAAAATACAGTTGTTAGGTGTGGGTAGGATAGGTTTCTTTGAAGAGGAGGGTTTTCAGGGATCGTCTAAAAGCTAATAGAGTAGGAGATAATCGGACAGATTGGGGTAGGGAGTAGGGAGTTCCATAGGATTGGAGAGGCTCTGGAAAAGTCCTGGAGGCGAGCATGGGAGGAGGTGACGAGGGAGCTAGAGAGCAGGAGGTCTTGAGAGGAACGAAGAGAACGATTAGGTTGGTATTTAGAGACTAGGCTAGTGATGTAGTTGGGGGCTAAATTGTGGATGGCTTTGTAAGTAGTTGTTAGTATTTTGAATTGAATTCGTTGGGTGAGCGGAAGCCAGTGGAGGGATTGACAGAGAGGAGTAGGAGACACAGAGCGGTTGGTAAGGTGGATGAGTCTAGCAGCAGCATTAATGATGGACTGAAGAGGGGATAGACTAGAGGTAAGCCAATAAGAAGGGAGTTGCAGTAGTCGAGACGAGAGATGACCAGGGAGTGAATTAAGAGCTTTGTTGGGTCATTGGTTAGAAAGTGGCGTATTTTTGAGATGTTGCGGAGGTTGAGGCGGCAAGATTTGGACAGTGATTGGACGTGGGGCTTAAAGAGGAGTTCAGAGTCCAGGACTACACCCAGTTGCGGCTGGTGCTCAAAATTTTTTGGGGGGGCGCAAACAAAATTAAAAATTATGAAAAACAAAAACCCATCAATTGCAGCCTCACTGTGCCCATCAAACGCAGCCACTGTGCCCATCAAAAGCAGCCACTGTGCCCATCAAAAGCAGCCACTGTGCCCATCAAAAGCAGCCACTGTGCCCATTAAATGCAGCCACTGTGCCCATCAAACGCAGCCACTGTACCAAACGCAGCCACTGTGCCCATCAAAAGCAGCCACTGTGCCCATCAAACGCAGCCACTGTGCCCATCAAACGCAGCCACTGTGCCCATCAAACGCAGCCACTGTGCCCATCAAACGCAGCCACTGTGCCCATCAAACACATCCACTTTGCCCATCAAATGCAGCCACTGTGCCCATCAAACGCAACCACTGTGCCCATTGAATGCAACCACTGTGCCCATCAAATGCAGTCACTGTGCCCATCAAACGCATCCACTATGCCCATCAAACGCTGCCACTGTGCCCCAAATGCTGCCACTGTGCCCCAAATGCTGCCAATGTGCCCCAAATGCTACCACTGTGCCCCAAATGCTGCCACTGTGCCCCAAGTTCTGCCACTGTGCCCCCCGCCCGCCGTCTGCCCGGTACTTACCTTGTCTCGGGTAGGCAGCGGGTGATGGCGGCGAGCGGTGAGCGGTGTCTGGTGTCCTCCATTTCTTCCCCGACCCCGATGTCTTCTCCTGCCGTTCCTCCTCTCGTCCTCTGCTATGATTGGATGCCTGATAGGCGTCCAATCACAGCTCCTGTCGTTTCAGCCAATCAGGTGACAGGTAACACAGACCCGCCGAGCACCTGATTGGCTGAGAGGCGGTTCAATATTAGCAAAGCGAATTCCTTTGCTTTGCAAGCATACAGCTGAGTGAGAAGCGAACGCACAGCGTTGCACCCAGTTAAAGTGGAGTTCCACCCAAAAATGGAACTTCCACTTTTTGGAACCCTCCCCCCCGCTCCGGTGTCACATTTGGCACCTTTCAGGGGGGAGAAGATACCTGTCTTATAGACATGTGCAATTTGTTTAGTTTCTAATTCGTTTTTCACGAATTTAGAGAAATTCGTTAATTCCGAAATTTTTCGAATTTTTCAATTTCCGAATTTCCGGATTTCGGAATTTACGAATTTTGGATTTTCGAATTTTCGAATTTTTGAAATTCTGATTTTCGGAAATTCTGATTTTCGAATTTCTGAAATCGTTTTTTTTGCTTTTTTTCGGAAATTCGAAAATTTGGAATTATTAAATTCAGAATTTCCGAAATTCGGAAATTCTAAAATTGGAAATTTCGAAAAATTCGAAAATATAAAATTCGAAAATGGGAAATTTGGAAAGTTGAATTTCCGAATCCGAATTTTTAGAATTTCCGAAAATTCGTTTTTTTCTTTTTTTTTTCTTTTTTTTTGGAAATTCGAAAAATTTGTTTTTTTCGTTTTATTCGTTTTTTTGGAAATTCGAAAATTCGGAATTATGAAATTCGGAATTCCGAATTTCCCGAATTTCCGAAAAAACAAAAAAAACTAATGTCTAATACAGGTATTTGCTCCCACTTCCTGGCATAGATCACCTCGGTGATCTACGCCACTTCCAGCGCCTACTCTGTACCCCAGTTGCCTTCTGGGAGACACACGGCTCCCAGAACACAGCGGGGACCACTGAAGAAGCGCAGCGCAACTCGCGCCTGCGCAGTAGGGAACTGGGAAGTGAAGTTGCAATGCTTCACTTCCTGATTCCCTTACCGAGCATGGCGGCGGCAGCAGCCAATCCTCGAGTGACATATCGGCTTCGGCTGCCGACATCGCGGGCGCCCTGGACAGGTAAGTGTCCATATATTAAAAGTCAGCAGCTGCTGTATTTGTAGCTGCTGGCTTTTAATATATATATATATATATATATATATATATATTTGTGGGACCTCCGCTTTAATTGTTGCCACCATCAGGAAGTCCACCTGTGCCATGCAGGTGCCTGTAAAGAAACAAAATGAATAAACAAAGTAACAAGAAAAAGTAACAAACAAACAAAATGAATAAACAAAGAAACAAAAAAGTAACAAACAAACACAATGAATAAACAAAGAAGCAAAAAAGTAACAAACAAACAAAATGAATAAACAAAGAAGCAAAAAAGTAACAAACAAACAAAATGAATAAACAAAGAAGCAAAAAAGTAACAAACTAAATGAATAAAAAAAGTAACAAAGGAAGAAAAAGGAAGAAGTATCTGATGAAAATCCAGGCACTTGTCTCTGATAGGCCAGCAGCATTGTCAGGTTTTATCTGTCTTGGTATTTGTGAGGATTATTAGTGTTGTAACCTTCGTCTTGTATTGGATCTCTCCTAATAAACAGATAACTGATCTTTAATGTGTTAAAACGGCATGAATATTCAGATTTATTTCCCTTTTATTTGTATAACTCCATCCGGCGGCGCTCCCCGCTGACTGCTTTGTTTACGGCTCACCTTTACGGAAGATGCGCCCGCTTCGCCGCCTTCCAGTAATCAAAAGCAGCGGTGCGCAAACCGAGACATCCTTATTTACTAACTAGAGCTGTAATGAGGTGCTGGGGAGTTGGCGGCGAGGTAAGTGAACTTTAATGGCTTTCGATAGTCATTAAAGAGAGATTCTGCATTCCAGCCGAAGAGAGCCGCGCCGCCCTTCACCGGGGCGAGAACTGCAGACTTCAGCAGCGCCGTTCCCAGGTCTCCCCCGCCGCCGCGCCGTGAAAAATTCTGTTTACATGGAATGCCAAACACCGAACGTGGGCAAAGGTCAGCCGATCGAACAGACAGCCCGGTAATTGTAACCACTCAATCACTGAGGACTTGTTAAATACAATACATATCTGTTGATCCTGCCAGAAACCCAGTGAGCTGCTAAATTGCTGTGTTGCACTTTTATTAGTTACATTGTTCCCAGCTTGTCTTTTTTCGATTGCAGAACAAGGAGGAGTTCTGTAGTTCTAACATATTTCCTGTCTTGGGTTGACAATGCTGCTCTCCGAAGACACAGCACAGTAAGCCAGGGCCTGAATGTAAAAAAAGGGGTGGGAATGCTGATTGACGCCATTGACCAAATATGGACATGGCTATGACATCGGCCAGCATTCCCGCCCTCTGTTTACATTCAGCTCTCAACCAGCAGCTAAACGGGGCTGGGGGTGCATAACTGATACCCGATTGGGGCTATATGTAAACAAAGGGGGCAGGGAATTCTGGTTGACTTCATTGACCAAATATGGCCATGGCTATGACATCGACCAGCATTCCCACCCCTCTGTTTACATTCAGCTCTCAACCAAGAGCTAAACAGGGCTGGGCGTGCATAACTGATACCCAATTGGGAGCTGTATGTAAACAAAGGGGGCTGGGAATTCTGGTTGACTTCATTGACCAAATATTGTCATGGCTATGACATCGGCCAGCATTCCCGACCCTCTGTTTACATTCAGCTCTCAACCAGCAGCTAAACGGGGCTGGGGGTGCATAACTGATACCCGATTGGGGCTGTATGTAAACCAAATATGGCCATGGCTATGATGTCAGCCGACACTCCTGCCCCTATGTTTACAATTATGGCATAGATGAGCATTCCTGTCCTAGTAAACCGTGACAACATCCTCCATAGATCCAGTATAGTTGGTGAACATTGTCACCCTTGGACAGAAAGTAAGTTACTGGCAAAATCACCAAGGAAAATAAAAGGCCTTAAAACTTTGTTGCACTAACAAAAGTGGAGTTAGACCTTAAAGTGGGATTCCACCCGCGATTTTTTTTTTTTTAAAGTCAGCAGCTACAAACACTGTAGCTACTGACTTTTAATAAGGACACTCACCTGTCCTGGGCGCCCGCGATGTCAGCCCCCCCGAGGCTAACTCCTCGATCGTGGAGGGTCCCGGCGCCGGCATCCTGAGTAAGGGAAACAGGCAGTGAAACCTTGCGGCTTCACTGCCCGTTTCCTACTGCGCATGCGTGAGGCTCGCGCCGCTTTGTGAATGGGCGGCTGCTCTCTGGGATACACACAGTTCCCAGAAGGCAGCGCGCCCCATTCCCCAGAAGACACCGCGAGTAGGCAGAAAAAGAAGACCTGCCGAGGTGGAGGAAGAAGCAGATTAGCAAGTTCCGCATAGCAACCGCCCTTTCTGGTGAGTAAAACATTTATTTTTTTTTAAAACTTTTTTTTTTTTTTTTTTTTAAGTATTTTGGTGTATTTTTTTTTTTTTTTAGGGTGGAACACCACTTTAAGTGTACAGATGACATTTTTTTTATTATTATTATTCTATCCTTCAGACTTTTCCATCTGTCTCTTTACTCAGAGAAAACTTAGTTGAAACTGACAAGTTCTGATTCGGTCGCGTCCCCGCAGACCGCCGCATGCTCTATTTCATCTCCATGTTTCCATGTAGCAGAATTGAGCGCTGACCTGTATGGGGACCCCCGGAGGAAGATCCAAAAATACCACCATTTAGCGGACCTCCTGGTACCCATGTTCTTCTGCCTAAATGTTCCCGACGTAATTTCATCCACTGATGTATTAAGACACAAATTACGATCTTACAACACCCCTGTGATCTCTCACCGGCCCGCAGGGGTCCTCCCATATTCCGCGCGCAATTTTCGTAGGCTCGATGCAGGAGTCTATTGCTGGCACGCAGCACGCCAGTGATCAAATGAGTCTCCTAATTAGTTCCAACAGCCACAAAACAACGTTTCTGCTCGCTTGTTATTCCTAATTAAAGCTTCCCTTTTTTGATTTGCATCTCGCTACCTCCACGTGCTGCTCGTCTCCTTGCTTCTCCGGAATGAATCCGGCTGACACTTTTTTTTTTTTTTTTGCAACGAAGATGCCTATTAATATCTTGTTTGTTTTGCGAATGAATATTCTGCGAAAGACAGGTACATGTCTCCCGTTCTGCTGGAAAGACGCGCGCGGCAAGGATTAGACGTGATGGGGAGGAGGAGGACGTGATCTGTGGCGCTCATCAGCTGTCGAACAAGGCTGGGAGATGTTGGAGAAGTTGGGTAACCTGAGCGAGTCTGCCCCCCCCCCCCAGGATTCTCCGCAGAGACCTCTGGCTGGCGGAGGAGATCTGGGCTGGTGGGGTTTTTTGGATTTTGCTTGTAGAACTCCCTCGAGGGAATAAAGCAAGGCTGTGGTATTTATTTATTCATGAGTGAGCTTCTTCATTCATTGAAGTTTTATATTCTTCTGGCTCATGTCAAGTAGAAGTTCATCTTAAAGAGAACCAGCCTTAAATGTCACAGTTTGGGGACACCTGACCATCACGCCCCAAGTATATGGCCAAAAGTAAGTGGACCAGGGCCGTCTTTAAGGCAGGACAAAAGGGGCAGCTGCCCTGGGCCCTGTCATTGTTATGGAGCCCAAAGCAGCTGCCTCATACTTGCCAACTATCCCAGTTTACATTCCCTTGTCCCTTGAAGTTTTAGTCCTTTGCTGTGTCCTGATATCTCAGTGTGAAGTGCTGCTACTAATGCTGCCCAGCTCTGCCCTATTGTTGTGTATAGATAACTCACCTGCAGACCGCCATTCATATGTAAATAACGTCAGCATTCGTATGTAAATAGTGGTGGCATTCATATGTAAATAGCTGAGGCCTGCAGCATTCATATGTAAATAAAGGCAGCATTCATATGTATATCATGCCCCTCTGCAGTGAAGAGATGATGTGCTGTAACCTCTAGCAACCAATCAGTGAGCAGTATTACTGTACAGTAATCTCTAGCAACCAATAAACAAGAAGACATCATGTGCTGTAACCTCTAGCAACTAATCAGTGAGCCGTAATGTGTGCTGTAACCTCTAGCAACCAGTCAGTAAGTGGTAATGATATGCTGTAACCTCTGGCAACCAATCCCAATCACTGCCTGATCTGAGCAGGTGAAGAGCAAAATTGCATGGGGAGGGGCGAGGGCCCCAAATAAAAATTTTCCCAGGGTCCAATCAACATTAAAGACGGCCCTGAAGTGGAACCCCCTCCAAATGATGGAGTTCAGGTGTCTCCAGTGAAGGGTACTGTTAATATGACATCAGACAAAGACATTGTAGAGAATTGTGCTCTTCCAAGCTTGTGGCACTTTCAGAAGCTCTTTGAAGGACAGAAGAAGGAAATCTAGAACTATATTTTTAGTCTTAGTTTATTTTTAGTCCCTATAGAGCAGGGGGTCTCCAAACTTTCTAAGCAAAGGGCCAGTTTACTGTCCTTCAGACTTAAAGGGGTTGTAAAGGTACATGTTTTTTCCCCTAATGCATTCTATGCATTAAAGTGGATGTAAACCCGAATTGTTTATTTTTTTGCTGTCACAATGTAGTGTATAAGATTTCCTATCATCTGTGTCCAGTCTTGCCACAAACAGTTAATCCAGCTCTGAGCAATCCTCTTTTCTTTTTTCAGTAAGATAAACAGGAGAACTTTTGTCCGTTCCTCCCCCTTGCTGTGAGTGACAGGTTATTTACATATCTCATACACTAAGCCTGAGAGAGGCATTATTTTTTAATTCCCACCCCTTTTCTGAAGTCATGTGGTTACTTTTCTGGGTTTTGACTGGATGTTAGTGATCATAGCAGTGTAAGGAATACACATGAGAAAGTTCAGTGTAAGGAATACACATGAGAAAATGCATGTTGACAAGGGGAGTGTAGAGGTGGGCGGGGAGTCTACTGACATCACGACTCCACCCACCGAGCTCCAGACAACAGATCCACCCACAGAATCTGCAGTTTTTCAGTTCTTATAACAGACAGAGGGGAGACATTTGACAGGTAAGGATACATGCAGGAGGCATCTATATCCTTATAGATCAGCACTATGGCAATAGTTTAGAAAGGATGAGAGGGGGTTTACATCCACTTTAAGTTGAAAAAACATCCGAATATTTGCGCCCCCCCCCCCCCCGAGTCCCCGTTTACTTACCTGACCCCTCGAAAGTCCCGCGGCGTGAACGCGCTGGCTTTTCGGTACGCTTCTCGGGTCATTCATTGGTTGATTGGAAGCAGCGCAGCTATTGGCTCGCGCTGCTGTCAATCACATCCAATGACGCGGTGCCCCGGGGGCAGGGCCGAGTGATACAGTGAGTGGCTATGGCCGCCGGCTGTATCACAGGAGCGCACCCGCAAGAACTCACCACCATGCGAGAGAGCTCGCTTGAAGGAGGAAAGTTCTTGCGGGGAGGAGCCGATACAGCCGCCGAGGGACCCCAGAAGACCAGGTTTGGGGCCACTCAAAAAACGAGCTGCACAGTGGAGGTAAAAAATTTTTTTTTAGGGTGGAACTCCACTTTAAGAACATTTCCGACTTACGAAAGCTTTAGGGACTTTCCTATTGTTTGTAAGTCGGGGACCCTCTGTATTCAGTTTGTGTGTGTCCAGTGAAGGGTACATGTACCTGTTCCTCCTACATCCTACAATGTAGACAGTTGTGCTCCTCAAACCTTGTCGCAACAGTTTGGTAAAGACCCTTTTCTGTTCCAGCATGACTGAACCCCCCAACCCCCCCCTCCCCTGTGTACATCACCAGTCATGTGTGACTCTATAGTCGCATGGGCTGCTCATATGTGATAGAAAGGAAATGTTCAGCATAGAAACTGAGCATGTGCAGAGTTGCCAACACTGCTCTGCAAAATCCCTAGCTGCAGTGGGGACATGGACAGAAGGGGTAGATAGAGAGCAGCAGGATTAACCAGATTTTTTGCAGAATACAGAAGACAAATCTCACGGTGACTGAGTATGAACAGCATGGAGTACACCATTTATTGATAGTTTAATTTTTCTTGCACTGACGTAGGGGCTGGTAGGAGAAACCAAGTCGCCCAGCATTGGGTGTGTGAGATAGCACCCTTGACCGCAGTCTTCACTTCACTTGCTGAACTAGAGCAACCGCTAGAACTTTCTTGATGGTGGGTTAGACGTCTGCGACCCGTCCTGCAGGTTATGGTTCCACCTGCCGGCTGGTGTATACCACAGGGACATGAATTTATTAGACATGTGCAATTAGTTTCGTTTCTTATTCGTTTTTCACAAATTTCGAGAAATTCGTTAATTCCGAAATTTCCGAATTTTTCGAAAATTCGAAAATCTAAAATTCGAAAATCTAAAATTCGAAAATGGGAAATTTGGAAAGTTGAATTTCCGAATTCCAAATTTTTAGAATTTCCGAAAATCTTTTTTTTTTCTTTTTTTTGCTTTTTTCGGAAATTCGAAAAATTCGTTGTTTTCGTTTTTTTGGATATTCGGAAATTTCGAATTTCGAATTCCGAATTTCCGAAAAAAGCAAAAAAAACGGAAAAAAAAAACAAAAACGAAAACAACTAATTTTTCGAATTTCCGAAAAAAGCGATAAAACAAAAAAAAAGAATTTTTCGGCAGTGCACATGTCTAGAGTTTATTTATTTTTAGGTTTCGTCTATTCATGTGTTCATGTGTAGTGCCTTTGCGTTGCTTCTGCCTCAACTTACCGGGTCAGAGACGGTTCCTTTTTCGTCTTCCTAACAGGTTCTCGTACTTCTACAAGAACACATGCCAGGGCCCACAGGATGTTTGCACTACCGGCCTATTAACACCAGCCTAGCTACATCTGTTAAGTTGTTATATTGCAGAACTTTCAGCAGACGTTGTTTTTTTTTGTTTTTTTAACAGTTTAAAGGCTGCGATGGGGGATAAGTGTTCCGAGGAGCACAAACAGCCAACAGGCATAATGGGGATCAGCCATCCGTCTACTCTGGGCCTCGGATTCTTGGAATTAAAGAGATTCAGGAAACTAAAAATAACGACACTTATATTTCTATACATAGGGAGCTGCAAGAGGAATTCAGTAAGGCTAAGTTTGCACTGGCATTAAAAGCAGGCATTTGAGGGGCGACAAAGATGCCCCTCGAACGCCTATGCAAATAATACAATGGACAGCACACAGTGCTGTTCACATTACCAAAACATAAAGCGTTACTTCAAAATTAAAGCCTCATGTAGAGTCAGGAGGCGCTCAAAGCCTTTTAACGCCTCCCTTTCAAGTCTATGGTAACAGGCCGCAACTGCATCAGCATACGGTTGCGGCGCATTTGCGGCGTGGTTGCAGAGCGCTAGTACAGTGTGAATTTTAGCTGCTTGTTAAGGAGTGGGCCGGGAAGCCGGTCGCCGCGTCCTTAACAACCCATGAGTCATCGGCTGTCGGGGGGCTTCCCCGCTGACAGCTGAATGTAAAAACAAGCATTGCCGGCAATAAAAAAAATTAACTAAAAAAACGGACAGGGACCACCCCCGAATCCATACCAGGCCCTTCAGGTTTGGTATGAATTTTGAGGGGGACCTCACACCAAGATTTAAAAAGAAATGGCGTGGGGTCCCCCCAAAATCCATACCAGACCCTTATCCGAGCATGCAGCCCGGCAGGTAAGGAAAGGGAGGGGACAAGCCCATGTTGATGGGGACAAGGGCCTCTTCCCCACAACCCTGGGCTGGGGTTGTGGGGGGTCTGCAGGTACGGGGCTTATCAGAATCTGGAAGCCCCCTTTAACAAGGGGGCCTCCAGATCCCGCTGCTCCTCCCTATGTGAAGGAGTACACCCCAGCATACACCGGTTGATGACGTCACAAGGGGGATTGTTTTTTGCCGATTTGTTTATTGCCGCCAATGCTTGTTTTTACATTCAGCTGTTAGCGGGAAAGCCCGCTGACAGCTGATGACTCATCCGGGAAGCCCGCTGACAGCTGATGACTCATTGGGGAAGCCCGCTGACAGCTAATCACTCATCGGGGAAGCCCACTGACAGCTAATCACTCATCGGGGAAGCCCGCTGACAGCTAATGTCTCATCAGTTGTTAACAACCAGCTGTTGTAGGCTTTTGTGGTACGGTTTTAACAAGCCAAAAACTATTTTCAAACCATGCCACAAACGCGCATAGGCCGTTTGTGGGAACAGCACGGTGGAAAACGACCTGGGAGAAGGATCTGTGGAGTAGGAGTCACACTGGAAGAGGTAAGATCAGGGAACTGGATCAGGATGACATTGGAATGGATAAGACCTGGGACTTGGATCAGGATTAGCCAAAGTACAAGGATGGTTCCGCTTGAGAGCAGGCGACTAGGGATCCCCCAGGGCTGCCCATTATCTACCATGGACCCCCCCTCATGGGGGTTTGGATTTAACTGCATGCTCACCCCCAGGTCGTGACTCCCAGGTTTACCCTACTCAAGCATCACAGACCATGAGCCAAGAAGACAAATGAAGCAGGTCTGGAACAGGATATCCAGATATAAATCAGAGGTCTGGGCAGGCAGCAGGCATGGATAACCAGGAACCAACCAGAAGTCAGGGCAGGCAGAAAACACAGATAACCAGGGTTTTGAAGACGCACAATGTATGTGTGAAACGTCGTCACCCCCTGGTCCGTTGTTTTAGCCCTGGTGGCAGTCTGTCAATAAACCTGTTGGATGGATGCTGGTGTGCAGCCAATTTTTCTCACTTTGTCTAACCAGGATACAAGCCAGAGATCGGTACAGGTAGCAGACACAGTGTCACAATGGTACTGAAGTGAGCCCACAGGCGAGCAGGTGACACGGGATCCCCCAGGGCGTGGAATCTAAGGGCCAGCCGGTATTCCGCCAGGGACCCCCTCACGAGGGTTTGGGCTTAGCTGCGTGCTGACCCCAGGTCACGACCCCCAGGTTCACCCTGCTCGCGAGGAGAGTACCAGAAGACAGAGGGATGGATGGATGGATAAAGCAAAAGGAGAGCCGTATATCGAGCCAAGGTCGGGGCGGGCAGCAGATAGCGTAAACAGGAGGACTAGCCAATTCGGTACACAAGAAGTCTGGTTAAGTAGGTTACAGGTAGGGAGCTCTGAAACAAGTGTTGCTCAAGCAACCAGAAACTGGTCTGAGTGCAATTTAAATAGTGAGGCACATGGGAGGCTGCAGAGGAAGTAGCAGGAAGGAAGGATATATTAAGCCACAGGTGAAGCCGGCGACACCCATAGCTGCTGAGTGCAGCCAGAACACAAGCTTGTGGAACAACAGATGCCAGCCGACCTACAGCAGTATAGGTAAGACACAGATCAGCTCTGCAGCTGATCTGTGACACACAGATAAACAGGAACTAGCCTGAGGTCAGGGTTGGTAGCAGACATAAATAACCAAAATAATGTCAGAGGTCAGGACAGGCAGCAGACAGGAATAACCAGGAACCAGCCAGAAGTCAGGGCAGGCAGCAGACATGGATAACCAGGAACCAGCCAGAAGTCAGGGCAGGCAGCAGACATGGATAAACAGGAACCAGCCAGGAGTCAGGGCAGGCAGTAAACAGATAAACAGGAATTAGCGAGAGGTCAGGACAGGCAGCAGACATGAATAACTAGGAACCAGCCATAAGTCAGGACAGGCAGCAAACACAGATAACCAGGAATAAGCCAGAGGTCAGGGCAGGCAGCAGACATGGATAACCAGGAATTAGTCAAAGGTCAGGACAGGCAGCAGACATGAATAACTAGGAACCAGCCATAAGTCAGGGCAGGCAGCAAACACAGATAACCAGGAATAAGCCAGAGGTCTGGGCAGGCAGCTGACATGGATAACCAGGATTTAGCCAGAGGTCAGGACAGGCAGAAGAAATGGATAACCAGGAACCAAATAGAGGTCAGGACAGGCAGCAGTCATAGATAATCTGGAACCAGCCAGAGACCAGGACTGGCAGCAGACTAGGATAACCACTAACTAGCTAGAGGTCAGGATAGGCAGCAGACATGGATAGTCAGGATACTAGCCAGAGGTCGTGGCAGGTAGCAGACAGAGATAACCAGAAACAAACCAGAGGTCAGGGATAGGCAGCAAACATGGATAACCAGGAACTAGCCAGAGGTCAAAGGCAGGCAGCAATGATTAGTAGCAACCGTGATGGGGAGAAGCCTGTCTATTTTGGAGCTGCTAATGCACAGTGAGAAGGCCGCTCTAAAAGGGTACAGATGCAGTCCTGGAAGGTAAGTAGGACTGACAGTCTCTCTGTATCGGTTGGACACACCCCCTGCGGAGTCAGAGCTTGAGCTGTGCAATCAGTATAGTTCCTGCTCCCCTGGTTATTGGAGCATATTAGCTGTGACTCAGAGGGGGCGTGTCGGACCTCAGCAGAGAGACTGTCCTGCGATGGCTCAGTCATGGTGACGCGATCCAAGCCTATTTCTGCAACAGCAGTCAAACAACTGATTGGTGGGCGTTTGTTGCCAGGTGCGCCCCCTCCCCCCGCCTCCCCATCAGTCTGTAGTAGAGGGAATCCAAACAAAATGTAATCCCAAAAGCAGGTGTGCAGCACATCGAAATGCTTTGGACCGGGTGTAAATGTGCACGTTCATGCTTAAGAACCAAAGACTGAGAATTCTAGATGGAGGAATGGAGAGGATGGATCGCTGCCCAATGAAAATAAAAAAAAAAAAAACGCGTTGGTCCCAGAGCTACGAAACGGCTTAATTAGACGGAACGTCCTTCTGTCCAATGAAGGCAAATTTCCCACTCTCCGCCATGTAAACCGCTCTGGTTGGCTCAGCTTGGCTCCCGTGGCGGCGGCCCAGAGGCCCTTCTCGTTTATTAAGAGTGGCCACTTCATGGACATGAATGAAATGACGGCGCGGCAAGAGGGTGAAAATGAAACCCGTACTCAGATATCTATCAAGGGAAATCCGGGCTGAAATATTGTGCCATATGATGGAGACGAGCTTCCAAGATGAGATCATCCTTGTGGTTCAGGTGCCTTTGCCAAGAAAAAATCTGTCCCCATATGTCGAAACCACCCGCCTTCGTATTCCACGGCAGCACTAATGTTGGGTTATTGGCACCGGCGGCGGGATGGAGTCTCCGCAGATGTTTACACCGTAGTCTAATTATATTAACCCTTGGTTTGGCAGGAACGGCGGGAAGTGGGGGGGATTGGCAAAAGGCTGTAAGGTTGCCAATTGGCCCTTATTAGCACGGACAACTGTTATTTGCAGTAAAATCTTCCCGTCACGGACTCCAGATTTTCTCTTCCTGCCAACCCCCGGGAAGTGGAAAACATCGGGCCGCGGAGCGTGCGGGAATGTTCTACCGGGGCGGCCAATAATTAAAGCATATCTCCAGCAGATATAAAAGGTGCAAATGAAGGCAGCTCTGTAACTAATAATATATCAATAAACGTGAGCATCACCTGAATACAGGGCTCGAGAAATCCCTGGCGCCAGGTTGCCATGGCGACTAGTAATTGCGTCCTGGCGCCTGGGCTTTTGTCAACCGGCAATGAAGAACGGACTCTCTGAAACCGCCCATCCGGGCTGTCCCTAGACTGGGTGTGTGAATGGCAACTTCAGCCTGGACTGCGACCAGGCCACACCACCAACGCGTTTCACTCTGCCCCTTGGAGCTTAGTCATGGGGGTGTACTAGTCATTTACTTGTTGCATGGAAGCTGTCGGGGGGGGCGGCACATCCAGCGCACGCCCCCTCACTATGTATCTTGGGCTCTGCTTGCCCATCTGCAGGCCCGGGACTAGGATAGCGGGTGCCATCAGGTAGAGGGGAGAACAGACACACAGTCTACTCTCCTCCCCTTCTTGTTGCTGACCCACTTCCAGGTTGGTCCACTTCCAGGTTGGTCCACTTCCAGGTTTGTCCACTTCCAGGTTTGTCCACTTCCAGGTTTGTCCACTTTCAGGTTGGTCCACTTTCAGGTTGGTCCACTTCCAGGTTGGTCCACTTCCAGGTTTGTCCACTTCCAGGTTGGTAGAGACCGATTAGTGCCCCGGGAGCCGCACATCAAGTCAAAGCCTGCTGCATGATAGTGAATGGCAGTCTCAGCCTGGACCCTCGCCAGGCCACGCCCTCAGCGTGTTTCATTCCGCCCGTATTGAGGTGGTAAAAAAAAGCCCGGTGTTGAAGTGGTTAAAAAAAAAAGTTAAGTAAAAACAAAACATTTTTTAATTGTCAAAAATGTAAGTTGCACCCAAGCGCATAAAATCCCCCCCCCCCAAAAAAAAATGTAGGCCCCCCCCACCCAGACATATACGCACAAACATAAACGCACGCGTTGGGGCGCCTACGTCTGAAAACGTTAATTGCAATACCCTTTTTACATATCGCTGCGCATGCCGGAATGAGAGCAATAATTCTAGCACAAGACCTCCTCCGTAACACTATTCTGAAGACCTACAGGGAGGGCTTTATAAAGTGTTGCCTATGGAAAGTATAGGGGACTGAAGTTTGTCGCCATTTCATAGGCGCGCGCAAATTTAAGGTTTGACATGTTGGGTGTCTATTTACTCGGTGTGACCTCGTCTTTTAGATTTTACCAAAAAATTGGGTAATTTATTGCATTTTTGTGCTTCCTAAAATGAACTTTAATTTGTTTTTTTTTCCCTGCGATTTTGTGTTTTCTAAGCCCTTATTCACATGGACTGCGGCATTGAAATCCTGTGACTTCATCTGAAATCGAAATGTCAGTGCGACTTGGAAGAGACATGTGACCTGTATGACATGAATGACAAGTCGCTCCAATGTGAACGAGGGCCTTAGACCTTTGCAGGAAATATCGTGTGACATAAAAAAAAATTATTCTCTACGGGCAGGACTTGACAGATCCCAGGTTCCAGGTCGCCATGGCGACTAGAAATTGCATCCTGGCGCCTGGGCTTTTGTCAGCCCACATAAGAGAAAGGGTTTTGTCATTGAAAATAAAACATTGTGTATATATATATATATATATATATATAAAAAAAAAAAAAAAAAAAACTTTCTTAGCTGGCTCCTAGATTCAAAGCACATTTTTCTAGCCTTGCCTGAACGTGACCTGGTATTAGCCACCTTCGCAGCAGGGCTGGAGTGTGAGAGAAAGAAGCAGCACAGGGTTCCAGTCGGTTCATGTGCTGACAAGGAGCACGCTGATAGGAGGAGAGAACAGAGTGATGGAGAGAGGAGCTCAGCACTGTGCTGCTTCTCATTTCACTGTCCAATCACAGGCTTTGGGGGGGTGTCCAGGATTACCTGGATTTTAGAATTAGAAGGTTGACTGATGCTGCCATCAGACTGGCCAACCAGGCGTGCTGCTTGCAAATATGCTGACAAGGAGCATGCTGATAGGAGGAGAGAACAGAGTGACGGAGAGAGGAGCTCACCACCGTTCTGCTTTTTTTTTTAGCAGAGGACATCTAGTGGTAGAAAAAGGTAATGCACTGGAAATTTGGATTCAAGGTGAATTACAGCAAATGCTGGTTTTATTTCTTTATCTTTTAAAGAGCTATTAATCTCTGAGGCAAGCAGTGGGCGGGCTCTAGGGAGGAGTTATGCAAATGTCAAAATGCCTTCCTGCGCGGGTGTCAGTCTGGAGCAGTGGGTGTTGCTAAGCAGGCTGAATTTGCAGAGGGAACGCCCACATGTGATGCTGAGCCTTCATGGCTGAAAGAACTGAAATCCAATGAATGGCAAGGGGCGGGGCAATCAGACTAGAGAGGAAAGTGCTAGATGATGCTGGGCATCCTCCAGCCAAGAAATGGGGCGGGGCTCTATGTGACTTGCTGCAGCTTCTAATGCACATGGTGAGAAGCTCACAGTGTGCAGTGAAATCAGAGGAAGCCGTTTCAGTCCAGGAGAGGAGCCGGTACCACTCAGCAAGGCCAGAGGTCCGATCTCCATATATTAATATACAAATTATTTGTTACATTTTGGGATCATTGCGTTTTTAAGGATTTACGCCAGGGGGGGGGGGCAGCAAGGATCACGGGAAGCAGAAACCGCCATGCTATTGGAATGTCAGGAACGTTTCAGAACCCCCGTCGCTCTCTCCGGCGTCATAAATCAGCGCGCTTGCTCTCCGCTCGCTTTGAGACGCATTTATGCATGTAACACTTTCAACTTTCCCCGCGCAAATATTTCACTTGCGCGGCGGCTTTAATGCGGCTCGGGGCGCGAGCTGCCTCCATTTTACTGCCGAGAAATGTCACATTTTTTTTCCCCCCTCCCCCTGCCATCCATTATTTTTTTTTTCTCCTTCCACCCGCCATGACTCTTGAATCCGCCCAAAAAGCGTCCCTCGCATTGCCCCGGCCCCGCGTGCCGGATGGCGGCTGTACGTTATGTTTAAGCTGCGCTGTCACAGCTGCAGAGCGCCTGCAGGAGCATTAGGAGAAGAGATAGCGGGAATAGTTATGGCGGTACTTAGAGGTGAGTTACAGGAGGCAGTAATCAGGATGGATGGCGCCGACCTATTCCTGCAGGAGAGAGCTGAGCCGCGACTCAAAAGCCAACATTACCCGTCACAGCGCTTTATGACACATTGTTACAGCCAGTCAGTTGTTAGAGCAAATAGTTCAAGTGGCGCTGACGTTCCGAGCGATAATTACATCACGCCGATGCGAGAGCCGATACAGTGCGCACTTCTCTGCAACGTTACAATTGTATCCATTCCTGACGGGTCGCAATATACAGAAAATGTATCATTAATAAATCGCCACATTTTATCATTATTCAGCTCCAGTCAGTAGAGTTGGGCGAACAGTTCAAGCCCAGCAAAAGTTTGGCCGGAACATCGCCTGTTCGCCGGTTCAGCGCACACCCGAATTTGCGGGGTGCTCGGCGCGATGTTCGCCTGCCGAGCGTCCCACAATGCACTGCGCGCTGCACAGTGCATTCTAAGCCCTGATTGGGCAAAGCTTTGCCCAATCAGGGCACAGTGAAAAGCTGGTTGTTAAGGAGCGGGCCAGGAAGCCGCCCACAGCGTCCTTAACAACAGATGAGTCATGAGCTGTCAACAGGCTTCCCCACTGACAGCTGAATGGAAAAAAACAGCAATAGAAATTTTTTAAAACCCTTAGGGTCTGGTATGGATTTTAAAGGCCAAAATTATAAAAAAAAAATATATATAAAAAAAAATTATAAAAAAAAACAGCATCCCCCCCCCTTCCAAATCTCTACCAGACCCTAAGGTCTGGTAGGGATTTTAAGTGGAACCCCCACACCAACATTTAAAAATGTCAGTAACTACCGGGCCCTTTGGGTCTGGTATGGATTTTAAGGGGAACCCCACGCCAAAAAAAAAATGGCGTGGGGTCCCCCCAAAAACCATACCAGACCCTTATCAGAGCATGCAGCCTGATAGGCTGGGAAGTGTGGGGGGGGGGTGAGTGAGCAGCCCCCCTTCTCAAACATACCAGGCCACATGCCCACAACATGGGGGGGTGCTTTGGGGCAGGGGGGGCTCTGCCTCCCCCACCCCAAAGCACCTTGTCCCCATGTTCATGGGGACAAGGGCCACTTCCTCACAACCCTGGACTGTGGTTGTGGGGGCCTGCGGGCAGGGGGATTATCAGAATCTGGAAGTCCCCTCTAACAAGGGGGCCCCAGATCGCGCCCCCCCCCCCCCATGTGAATGAGTAGGGGTAGATAGTACCCCTACTCATTCACCAAAAAAAAAAAAAAGTGTGAAAAAGAAAGAAAAACACACACACAGTTTTTTGATGATTCCTTTTTGTAAAAATAAAAAAGCTATGTCCCCCTGATGTAGATCCATTATCAATCATGACGCCCGCCCCACCACTGGAGCCGAAAAAGGGGATAAAAAGCTCTGCCCGCGACGAAAGCTAACCGCCAACTGCAGGCTCCACCGTTTGAGGTTTCTTATATGGGTAAGGGACGGGGCCACCTGGTGATGTCATCTGGTGGCACCGCTCCTTTTTGACATCACCGGTCCAGCGTGCTGCTCGCTCATCCCCCCCTTGCCTGGCCTGCTAGTCTGCGTGCTTGGATAAGGGTCTGGTGTGGATTTTGTGGGGGACCCCACGCCAAAATCTTTTAAAAAAATGGCAGGGGGTCCCCTTAAAATCCATACCAGACCCGAAGGGCCTGGTATGTACTGGAATGTACCCCAAGCCGTTTTTTTTTTTTTCCATTATTCTATTGCTGGCATTGCCACTAAATGACAGTTTTGCTGCAGCAGGTTCTATACATGGTACAGATGCGTCACTTTACAGGCAGATAAAGGGGACCCCCCAGGCAATATATTTAAAGGGATTTTTCATTTTTATTGTTGCACTTTAAATATCATTAAAATCACTGTACCTGTAAAAACGATCTTTTAAAAAAAAAAATTGCATTGATATATGTCCCCCAAGGCAGTACCTGGGTCCCCATACCCTTTTTATGACCAATTACTTGCATATAAGCCTTCAAAATGGGGATTTTTCAAGTTTGGGTCCCATAGACTTTAATAGGGTTCGCTGTTCGGGTCAGAACTTTTTTTCTGTTCGGGAGTTCTAGCGCAAACCAAACTGAACTCTACCAGTCAGTTACTTTGCCTAGGCTGAGATGATGTCATCAGTCTGCTGCAGGCAGGAAGCATTTCCTCAGTCTCCCCTCCCCCAGTGATCAGACTGTACATTGTAACTTTGTAGAAGGAGGATGGAGCATTTCCTCAGTCTCCCCTCCCCCAGTGATCAGACTGTACATTGTGACTTTGTACAAGGAGGAGGAAGCATTTCCTCAGTCTCCCCTCCCCCAGTGATCAGACTGTACATTGTAACTTTGTAGAAGGAGGAGGAAGCATTTCCTCAGTCTCCCCTCCTCCAGTGATCATACTGTACATTTTAACTTTGACATTGTTAACTAAAAGCAAGCTCAACCGCATGCTTTACAGCCCCCTGGCCACCCGGGTGGTTGAGCCTTTAAACTGAAACTTCAATTGGACTTTAGTTATTTTTATGAGTCCTCTTTGACTTTACTGCCTTCATGCGGCACGATTGGCTTCCTCAAGTCATGAATTATGAATGGCCCCTGACCACAGTGGGGCCCCGGCGTGTGTCTCAGCCCACTAATGCTCCTAGAGAAGGGTTGGCCGGCTCCGGCGTCCGGCTTCTGCCTTGTGCCGTGACTATAAGCCGCTTTGTCACGGTGCTTTCCATTACCCTTCGCTATCTATTGCTGTCATAAACAATTCAGCTGTAGAAGGGAAATGAATAAGAGCCATACAGCTTACTAATAATATTATTGATCTCGGCGAGGACGCGGGCTCAAAGTAATAGGCTTGTATTATTCAAGGGATTGTTTTATGTTCCTGGGAGTGTCAGCTGCTCGCAAGTAAAAATATAGGCAACCCTTCCGCCATAAATCATTCTACCATTGATTCTGACTACTGGTGGAAGGCCCTTGTTTTTTCTTTTCACCTTTTTAATGAAGGATTGCTCATCGTGGTGCAGAAATATCGCTCGGGCTGGACAGGTGCGGCTGGAGGACAGACGTGAGATAAAATTGTCCGATTGGTGATCTTGGAAGGGCAAAACCACTGCAGCCAAAATTCACAAGTTATTGGAGGAGGGCCATCAAATCATATTCAGGACCAATTTTATTCCAAAAAAAATTCCCTTGGTGACCAAGATGTCCTACTTAGGATCTTTCAGTGACCAAGATATCCTGCATAGCAACTCCCAGTGGCCAAGATGTCCTGCTTATGATCTCCCAGTGACCAATATGTCCTATTTAGAATCTCCCGGTGACCAAGATGTCCTGCTTAGGATCTCCCAGTGACCAATATGTCCTATTTAGAATCTCCCGGTGACCAAGATGTCCTATTTAGAATCTCCCGGTGACCAAGATGTCCTGCTTATGATCTCCCGGTGACCAATATGTCCTATTTAGGATCTCCCAGTGACCAATATGTCCTATTTAGAATCTCCCGGTGACCAAGATGTCCTGCTTAGGATATCCCAGTGACCAATATGTCCTATTTAGGATCTCCCAGTGACCAATATGTCCTATTTAGAATCTCCCGGTGACCAAGATGTCCTGCTTAGGATCTCCCAGTGACCAATATGTCCTATTTAGAATCTCCCGGTGACCAAGATGTCCTATTTAGAATCTCCCGGTGACCAAGATGTCCTGCTTAGGATCTCCCGGTGACCAAGATGTCCTATTTAGAATCTCCCGGTAACCAAGATGTCCTATTTAGAATCTCCCGGTGACCAAGATGTCCTGCTTAAGAGCTCCCGGTGACCAAGATGTCCTACTTAGGAACTCCTGGTGACCAAGATGTCCTACTTAGGATCTCCTGGTGACCAAGATGTCCTACTTAGGAACTCCTGGTGACCAAGATATCCTACTTAGGAACTCCTGGTGACCAAGATGTCCTACTTAGGAACTCCTGGTGACCAAGATGTCCTACTTAGGAACTCCTGGTGACCAAGATGTCCTACTTAGGAACTCCTGGTGACCAAGATGTCCTACTTAGGAACTCCTGGTGACCAAGATGTCCTACTTAGGAACTCCTGGTGACCAAGATGTCCTGCTTAGGAACACCCAGTGACCAAGATGTCCTGTTTAGGATCTCCCAGTGACCAAGATGTCCTGTTTAGGATCTCCCAGTGACCAAGATGTCCGACTTAGGATTTCCCAGTGACCAAGATGTCCTGTTAGGATCTCCCAGTGACCAAGATGTCCTGTTAGGATCTCCCAGTGACCAAGATGTCCTGTTTAGGATACCCCAGTGACCAAGATGTCCTGTTTAGGAACTCCCAGTGACCAAGATGTCCTACCTAGGAACTTCCAGTGACCAAGATGTCCTGCTTAGGAAATCCCAGTGATCAACGTGTCCTTCTTAGGAGCTCCCAGTGACCAAGATATATATGATATGACTGGATGATGTAAGTCAGAAAAGCTTCACCTTACATACTGAGCTCGGGGGAAAGTCTATTTGCCATTAGCATATCGAGTCGACCCCTATGGTTGCTGTGTTGGTAGTGGGGTAGAGAACTGTACATATGGTAGCTGTGTTGGTAAGGGTGTAGAGAACTGTATATATGGTGGATATATTGGTAGGTGGTAGAGAACTGTATATATGGTGGCTACGTTGGTAGGGTGTAGAGAACTGTATGTATATGGCGGTTGTGCTGGTAATGGGGGGAGAACTGTATATATGGTGGCTATGTTGGTAGGGTGTAGAGAACTGTATGTATATGGTGGTTGTGCTGGTAATGGGGGGGGGGGAGAACTGTATATATGGTGGATATGTTGGTAGGAGGGTAGAGAATTGTATTTGGACAGGCATACATACATTTCAGGTCTAACTGTTCTCATTGAGTACATTTGGCAGCCATGAACAGACGAGTAGTGATTGGTAAATTCAGTTAGTTTAGTCTTTTACCATAGTAGACCTTCTCTATGTTCCTCTTTCATTCGGTTGCTTTTTTTCTGCACTTGTTCCAGTTCCACAACCTCCTAAATGATTTCCAAAATTTGACTGCATACTCAATATATGGCCCTACTAATTCTTTGCTTGGTACAGAATTGTCTTTCTCTCTCTTTGTTGAGTCTATGCCTCTTTTAACAAGAGAGAGCCCAAACCCTGAATGTACATAACCCAAGATAGACAGCGATCTCATTATCTTTAGCTGGATTGCCGGTAAGGACATTGTCCTTACAGTAGTGACTGTGCAGTAGGCCCAGGCAGTGTGCAGCTCAGCATGAAAGGGGCGGAAGGCCTCGAGAGACTGATAGGGGCTGTGCGCTCTGGTCTACCAGAAGCCAGCATGTGGCACCATCTATCATAGGAAGCTGTCATGTTCAGCCAACAAGTGCTGATCTATTAGCGTCTCAGGAGCATCTTATTAAGCGGGAGCAATTGATGAAGATGGTTGGTGTGCCACTCAGCCCCTTCACATGTCAGCCTCCAAATCACTCCTGAAATGTAATTAACGAGCCACAGAGACCGTCTAATAGAGCATCCGACTCCAGAGAAACACGGGCGGCTACAATGTCGCCGGAGACATCACAGTGCACATGGAAGAGGGATCATTTACAGTAAATAGGCTCGGGGCTGAACAGGGCTGTTAATTAGCCGCATTGATCCCTGCAGTAAGGGCGCCAGTGTGTTTGTTACTACCCAACAAAGTACACTACTGCAAGGCTATCAGTAAACATTGCATGGCTGCTGGTCTGCCAGCTGTGTGTCTATGGTGTGTCACCAACCTTCTCCAATAGAGTTGGTCTACTGGTGCTTGATGAAACATTGTTCTACTGCAGTGGTCTCCAAACTGTGGCCCTGGGGCTGAATGTGGCCCATTGCTTGCCTTTATCCGGCCCTTGGGGCACTATTGCATCCACAACTGAAACTAATGATGGGGCACCATTCCTCCCACAGACACCAATGATGGTGCACTATTCCTCCCAGAGACACCAATGATGGTGCACTATTTCTCCCAGAGACACCAATGATGGTGCACTATTCCTCCCACAGACACCAATGATGGGGCACTATTCCTCCCATAGACACCAATGATGGTGCACTATTCCTCTCACAGACACCAAGGATGGGGCACTATTCCTCCCAGAGACACCAATGATGGTGCACTATTCCTCCCACAGACACCAATGATGGTGCACTATTCCTCTCACAGACACCAATGATGGGGCACTAGTCCTCCCAGAGACACCAATGATGGGGCACTAGTCCTCCCAGAGACACCAATGATGGGGCACTATTCCTCCCACAGACACCAATGATGGGGCACTATTCTTTCCACTGATATCAACAATGGGGCACTATTATTCCCACTGACACCAATAGGGCACGATTCCTTCCCCTGGTACAAACAAAAGGGCGCTATTTCATCCACTGACACCAACAATGGGGCACTATTACTCCCACTAAAAACCAAGATGGGGCATTGTTTACTCGCACTGACCACAGTCCAACCCTCCTAATATCTGAAGGACAATAAATTGTCCCTTTGCTTAGAAAATTTGGAGAACCCTGGTCTACTGTGATAATTAAATTTCTAAGTGACTGTTTGATGCTTCCTTGTGCACCTTGGGAGTCCCCCGAATCCTAAAAATCCTAGACCTTGCTTCATATGGTTTGAGTTGAGTTGAGAGGTATCTTAATATAGCGCGGTCTAACCCCGAAGGGTCCTGACGCGCATAGCAGAGTTCCTGGGAAAAGAGGACCCAGGAACCAGAAGCAGCACAGAGCGGCAGAAAGGGTGGAAGAGAGAGGCTACGCAGGGAAGGCTTGCGTGAAAAGCCAAGTCTTCAGTAACCCGCAGAAGACCGGAATAGTAGGGGCCTCCTGGAGCTCGACGGAAGGTCCAGTAGGTTTAATGAGCATCTCTCTTGTTGGTTGATCTGTTTGTATGCCATCGGTCCAAAACTCCCCATACAAAGCTTCTTCGTCATGCAGCATGGTCAGGTGCCGAAGTCCAGGAGTTAGACTTGGGCCACACCCCAATGAAGTATGGAAGGTCCAGTAGGTTTAATGAGCATTTCTCTTGTTAGCTGCTTAGGCTCCCTCATTGCATGCTGGGTTGTTGGCTTGTTGGGCAGAAGGTCTAGAGTCAAGAATTTAAAGCACAGGATTGTCAATGTCAATGGGTCTATACCGAGCCTGTGCCTTCTTCATTCATGACAACTGGTCCCTAGTTTCTGGCTCCTTGTATTGCTTTTCCCTCTTCCAGTCTGTGCTGGGACTGCATAGGCGGATACTGGCTCAAATTCAGGTACTTGCACCGCTTGCATTGAAAAATACGGCCCGCACACCAGTGAGTTATGAAAGGTCCAGTCGTAATGAACATCTCTCTTCTTGGCTGGTAAGACTCCCTCATTGCATGTTGGATTGTTGGCTTGTTGGGCAGAAGGCCAAGAGTCGAGGATTTGAAGCAAAACAATTTCATTGTGGATGTGAACTGGTCTCTACCAGGCCTGTGCTTTTTTCAGTCGTGGCAACCGGTCCCTCATTTACAGCTCCTTGTCTTGCTTCTCTCTCTTCCAGTCTGTGCTGGGACTGCATAGGCTGATACTGGCTCAAATCCAGGTACTTGCACGGCTTTCATTAGGGAATATGTTATACTGCACACCAGTGACATATGGAAGGTCCAGTAGGTTTAATGAGCACCATGTTAGCTGCTAAGGCTCCCTCATTGCATGCTGGGTTTTTGGCTTGTTGGGCAGAAAGTCAAGAATTTAAAGCAAAACAACTGCATTGTGGATGTGAACAGGTCTCTACCGGCCCTGTGCCTTTTACAGTTGTGACAACCGGTCCCTCATTTCCAGCTCCTTGTATTGCTTCGCTCTCATCCAGGCTGTGCTGGGACTGCAAAAGCTGATACTGGTTTAAATCCAGGTACTTGCACCCCTTGCATTAGGGAATATGTTGGACTGTACACCAATGATGTATGGAAGGTCCAGTAGGTTTAATGAGCATCATGTTGGCTGCTAAGGTTCTCTCATTGCATCCTGGGTTGTTGGCTTGTTGGGCAGAAAGTCAACAATTTAAAGCAAAACAACTGCATTGTGGATGTGAACAGGTCTCTACCGAGCTTTTGCCTTCTTCATTAATGGCAACCACTTCCTTATTTCCGGCTCTTTTAATGATTACCTCTCCCGGTGTCTGCTAAGACTCCCTCATTGCATGCTGAGTTGTTGGCATGTTGGGCAGAATCGGCATACAAAAGCTCCAAGTCATGGCAGAGTTGAGGATTTAAAGCAAAACAACTGTATTGTGGATATGAACTGGTCTCTACGGAGCTTTTGCCTTCTTCATTAATGGCAACCAGTTTCTCATTTCCAGCTCTTTTAATGATCATCCCTCTCGTTGGCTGCTAAGGCTCCCTCATTGCATGCTGGTTTGTTGGCTTATTGGGCAGAAAGTCAAGAATTTAAAGCAAAACAACTGCATTGTGGATGTGAACAGGTCTCTACCAAGCTTTTGCCTTCTTCAATAATGGCAACCAGTTTCTCATTTCCAGCTCTTTTAATGATCATCTCTCTTGTTGGCTGCTAAGGCTCCCTCATTGCATGCTGGGTTGTTGGCTTGTTGGGCAGAAAGTCAAGAATTTAAAGCAAAACAACTGCATTGTGGATGTGAACAGGTCTCTACCAAGCTTTTGCCTTCTTCATTAATGGCAACCACTTCCTTATTTCCAGCTCTTTTAATGATCATCTCTCTTGTTGGCTGCTAAGGCTCCCTCGTTGCATGCTGGGTTGTTGGCTTGTTGGGCAGAAAGTCAAGAATTTAGAGCAAAACTGCATTGTGGATGTGAACAGGTCTCTACCAAGCTTTTGCCTTCTTCATTAATGGCAACCACTTCCTTATTTCCAGCTCTTTTAATGATCATCTCTCTCGTTGGCTGCTAAGGCTCCCTCATTGCATGCTGGGTTGTTGGCTTGTTGGGCAGAAAGTCAAGAATTTAGAGCAAAACTGCATTGTGGATGTGAACAGGTCTCTACCAAGCTTTTGCCTTCCTCATTAATGGCAACCAGTTTCTCATTTCCAGCTCTTTTAATGATCATCTCTCTCGTTGGCTGCTAAGGCTCCCTCATTGCATGCTGGGTTGTTGGCATGTTGGGCAGAATCGGCATACAAAAGCTCCAAGTCATGGCAGAGTTGAGGATTTAAAGCAAAACAACTGCATTGTGGATGTGAACAGGTCTCTACCGAGCTTTTGCCTTCTTCATTAATGGCAACCACTTCCTTATTTCCAGCTCTTTTAATGATCACCTCTCTCGTTGTCTGCTAAGACATGCTGGGTTGTTGGCATGTTGGGCAGAATCGGCATACAAAAGCTTCACGTCATGGCAGAGTTGAGGATTTAAAGCAAAACAACTGCATTGTGGATGTGAACGGGTCTTTATCGAGCCTGTGCCGTCTTCAATTAACGACAACCGGTCCCTCAATTCTGGTCTTTTCGGCATAGGGAGAGAAAGTGGAGCTTCTTAGAAGCTAAATAATATATTGTATACAGCCAAGGCCCCAGAGTATCTATGTGTATGGGAAGGGGTGGGGGCGAGGGTCGCATTTTAACAAACCAGGTGATTGGCTTCCCTGCGTTGCTTCTGCCTCTTCCAGTCAGAGCTCTGCTACGCCGGGTCTGCAGAGGCCGATACCAAGTTAAATTCAGGTAATTGCATAAAAAAAATACATATGCAGTAATGAGGTTTTTATGAATACGGAACTTCATGTGTTTTTATTTGCGTCTGGAGGGCCAGTGGTAGATAAACCTGGAGATGACGCAACCAGCTGCCTTTGCCTACCTGGCCCAGCTTGTCGTACATTCCCACAGAGTTTGACCTTTTGTCTGTTTACCGCAATGTGTTTGAGAACATTCATTTGTTGTTTGCTTTCGTTTGATAATTTATGCTTTTCCTTTTTTTTTTTAAAACATCTTCGGAATACAAAGAAACACGATGATAACAATACCGAGATTTCCATCTGCGGTGGGTGGCGTTGTGTCGGTAGGCTGCCCACCGGGCGCCTTGTGCTGGCCGCCCACTATCTCTGATGGATCACAGTACGCCCAGGTAGGGTTAAATGCGCGCTTCTTTCTGTAATCTGGAAGACAAATCCTCATTAATATGGTAATTCTTGTTGTGCTTTTTTTTTCCCTTCTTTCTAATTAGATATCATTTCTGCGGAATACATCAGGGATTAGGCAGCTGTCAGTTGGAAGGAGCATCAAAGGTGTCTCCATGTTTAACTGATTAACGGAGATATTGGCAAGGACGTTTCAGGGACTGGGCGCCATTATGAGTGGAGTCCAATTCTGTTTTCTTCTCGGCGTGCTGTCCGGCTAACGATGTGTCCGGGGCGTAGGTCATGTGACAAGCCCATAGAAACGTCTGAGTGTAGGTTCTAAAGGTGCTTCTGATTAGTCTTTGACCTTGTATGATGGTTATGGTGGAAAATAATTCATTAGGGTCATCTTGGGTTGGGATTTTGACTCAATATTAAAGGAGAGCGCCCCCCACAGTCCGAAGGGTCAATCGGTTCTATTATTTCCATGAAGACCATGTGAGCTAGACTACACATGACTTTGTCTAAATGTAGGGATGGGGGGGGGGACACAGCTCCTTTAGGGGTACTTTGGCATTTTAATTTTTGACCTGGCACAGCAGTTCTGTCCCTCCTACACTATATTGTCAAAAGTATTGGGACACCTGCCTTTACACGCATGTGAACTTTAATGGCATCCCAGTCTTCGTCCGAAAGGTTCAATATTGAGGTGGCCCACCCTTTGAAGCTATAACAGCTTCAACCCTTCTGGGAAGGTTGTCCACAAGGTTTAGGAGTGTGTCTAAGGGAATGTTTGACCTATTGAATGGTATCAGGCTACTATTGTTTTGTTGCATGCTGACATCTAGTGGTGGTTTAGTGCCAATAAAACTGGTTTACTTATGTGATTTGGTAACTCCCACTGCCCCCCTCCTGTTTACTAATTGAACGGTCATATATTCAAGGTGGGAGTACATCTGGTGGAGGGCATTCATTTCACCTATATATATTAATATTGGCACGGAATGGTGGTGACTTAAGAGGTGGGGAGGGGAGGGCGGGAGAGGACAGTGATTAATGCTAGGGACTATAGCAGCCGCTGGTGGTAATCACAAGTAAAGTCCAGCAGGCAGGTTGTGCCCAAGTGGATCGATCAATCGACTTGGTACATTCAGCCTGTCCATACACTCGAATCTTGAGCGGTTCCTGCTCAATCGGCCGAGAATCGGACTGTCAGTGGTCGTCCTTAGTAAATTAACTCCATTGTCTTCTTACACTTCAAAAGACTGGAAAAAAAAAACATCTTCTGTAGTGCACTTATCTGTAAGTAAAATTGCATTGGATTCAGTGGTGGTCGATCGTCCCGCACTACTTACCCCATCCAGGTCCTCGGGCGGCTTCGGCGACTTCCCAGCTGCTTCTTCTACCGGCCAATCTGGTTGCTTCTCCTCCCAGTCAATCGGGTCTTAAGACCCGCTTCCTGATTGACCAGGAGGAGAAGCAGGAAGACAATAGCAAATATTAATACACTAATGTCACACAAGTGGTTGGGCTGAGGGCGCAGTGCACTGCGCTCTGACTCCACCCATTTTGAAGCCAATTAGAGCCTCTGGTTCTGATCATGTGCTTCTAAAAAAAAATAAAACAAAAAACAAACCCCATAGAAATTCATGCGTCCGGCATCCTGCATAGAGATTAGGGGCCGGGTGCATGGAGATTAGGGGGGCGGTGCCCCTGCGCCCTGTATGAGCGGCCGCCACTGATTGGATTCAACCTCTGTGTCTTATTGAGGAGTTAAGCTGTCTGTGGATGGTGCCAAGTCAGCAGGTGACCATACCATCCAGACAGACCAGGTCTGAGGAGGTATGTCAATGTATATTGCGGCATTTATTACAGAACATTTATGTAAATAATAGTCTTGTCTCTTCTGGGGAAAATTATTTTCTAGGCTTCCTCCAGTGCTATGGTCTAGGTTCCTGCATCTGCACTTCATGCATTTTTCATGCATTCCCATTAAAGCCAATGGAAACAAAAAAAGCGCCAAAAGTCACAAAGGTAAAAAAAAGGGCCCTGTAGACGATAATGGGATTCCTCTGGTCGTCCGGTGGCTGAAGAAATAAAAGTTGCATTGATATGTATAAGCCCCATAGACGCTAATGGGATTCCTTCTGTTGCTTGTTTCCCGGAGCAGGACAAATCGCACAGGTGTGAGCAGGCCCTTGGCGTCTCTGCGGAGGGGGAGAGAACCAGCCAGTTTGATCCTCACCTTCATCTGGGGCCACATGGCCCACTCCCTAGGCTTTTGGTCATGTGGCCAGCAATGGAGGGAGCCTGGAGCAGCATTTTCCCCAGGAAACCTCCCTATTACTTTTTATTTCTTCGGCTTGCTCAGTTGCATGTGAGCGGTGGACCGGCTCGGAGCGTTCCTGGCAGCCCCCCGTCTCTGTTTATAAATCCTGTGCACCTTTTACGAATCGCCGTTGTGTCGGGGGGCTCAGGGGTTAAAGCTTTTCCCGCACGTTGTCCGTCTAAGTATAACTGTGCGCATCCATGTCTGAGAAGCGTAATTGGAGGCGCTCAGTCTTGCAATCACCAGGCGGAGGTCCCAGGAGTCAGTGAGGACTCTGCGGTCCGTTATTAGGCTGATGGAAAGTCGCAGAGCAAAAAATAAAGCCGTGTTAACAATTTACCGGAGAAGAGGCCGTTGGAGTTACTGCTTGTAGGGAGCAGAATTATCTCTCCAGTCCGCCGAGGTCCCCCCGCTCCACCGCCTCATAGGGAAGGAGCACCAATACCAGACCAGGAATAAAACAATGGCGCTGGCTTTTATTGGATGTCACAACCCAAGCACAGGTCTCTGTATCAAATCTGATCTTAAATTCAGATTTAGAATACTTTATTAATCCCAAAGGGAAATTATTGCAACACACAAAAAGATGTCACAAACCACACACAACAAAGTCAACACAAACCACACACAACAAATATGTCACAAACCACACACACAAAAAAACACAACACAAACCACACACAACAAAGATGACACAAACCACACACACAACAAAGACAACACAAACCACACACAACAAATATGTCACAAACCACACACAACAAAGACGACACAAATCACACACAACAAAGACGACACAAATCACACACAACAAAGATGACACAAACCACACACACAACAAAGACAACACAAACCACACACAACAAAGACGACACAAACCACACACAACAAAGATGTCACAAACCACACACAACAAAGACGACACAAATCACACACAACAAAGATGACACAAACCACACACACAACAAAGACAACACAAACCACACACAACAAAGACGTCACAAACCACACACAACAAAGATGTCACAAACCACACACAACAAAGATGTCACAAACCACACACAACAAAAACGACACAAACCACACACAACAACAAAGACAACACAAACAACACAAACACGACACAAAATCACAATGAACAGAGCAAGACACAAAGACAAAACAACATTTCCAATAACAGCCATTAGTACCAAATAAAACAAAATTAAAACGACACTCTAATAAACCATCCATACAATTAAAATACAACATAGAATAAATAACACAGATTAAAAAATAACAGAAAATCAAACTTCCAAAATGCAAATAGTACAACACTTTCTCTAACGTTACCCCAAATAATAATTAACATAATACCAACATACTGTAAAAACTACAAAAAATTCCTGATCATAAACCAGATTTAACCACTTCAGCTCCGGAAGGTTTTACCCCCTTTCATGACCAGGCCAAATTTTTGCAATACGGCGCTGCTTTACTTTAAGTGACAATTGTACGATCGTGCGACGCTGTACCCAAAACACAATTTACGTCCTTTTTTTCCCACAAATGGAGCTTTCTTTTGGTGGTATTTGATCACCTCTGAGTTTTTTTTTTGCGCTATAAACAAAAAAAGAACGACAATTTAACTACTTCCCGCCCGGTCAATAGCATATTGAAGTCCGGGAACTGGTTGCGTTATCCTGACTGGGCGTCTATTGACGTCTTGCAGGATAACAGCCGCTGCGCACCCGGGGGGTGCGCATTGCGGCGATCGGTGCTGCGGTGTGTCAGTCTGACACACCGCTACACCGATCTCGGTAAAGAGCCTCCGGCGGAGGCTCTTTACCATGTGATCAGCCCTGTCCAATCACAGCTGATCACGATATAAACAGGAAGAGACGTTGATCGGCTCTTCCTCACTCGCGTCTGACAGACACGAGTAGAGGCGAGCCGATCGGCGGCTCTCCTGACAGGGGGGTTTGCGCTGATTGTTTATCAGCGCAGCCCCCCCCCTCCCGCAGATGCCCACACTGGACCACGAGGGAAGCCGCCAGGACCACCAGGGAAGGGGGGCAACATGTGGATGGCCAGGTATGTACCCCATGGCCATCCACATATAAAAAAAATAAGCACAATAAATGCCAATCAGTGCCCACAAATGGGCACTGACTGGCAACATTACGGTCAATAAAAAACGTGATGCCCAGCAATGTCATCCATCAGTACCACCTATCAGTGTCCATCATTGTCCATCAGTGCCACCTCTCAGTGCCCATCCATGTCCATCAGTGCCCACCCATCAGTGCCCACCACTGTCCACCTGTGCCACCCATCAGTGCCACCCATAAGTACCCAGTGCCACCCATAAGTACCCATCAGTGCCACCTATGAGTGCCCATCAGTGCCGCATACCAGTGCCGCCTATCAGTGCCCATCAGTGCCGCCTATCAGTGACCATCATCGGTACCCATCAGTGCCACCTCATTGGTGCCACCTCATCAGTGCCACCTCATCAGTGCAGCCATATCAGTGCCCGTCATTGAAGAAGAAAACGTACTTATTTACAAAAAAAAATAACAGAAACAAAGAAAAACATAATTTTTTTTTCAAAATTTTCGTTTTTTTTTTATTTGTTGCACAAAAAATTAAAATCGCAGAGGTGATCAAATACCCCCGAAAGAAAGCTCTATTTGTGGGAACAAAATGATAAAAAAATTGTTTGGGTACAGTGTAGCATGACCGCTCAATTGTCATTCAAATTGCGACAGCGCTGAAAGCTAAAAATTGGCCTGGGCAGGAAGGTGCGTAAGTGCCTGGTATTGAAGTGGTTAAAAAAAAAACAACAATATTTTTTACTTTTTGATATAGAACATATCCAATAAAAAAAAAAAAAATGTAAAAAAATCTTATTTCTTCATCAATTTAGGCCAATATGTATTCTGCTACATATTTTTGGTATAAAAATCTATATTGATTGGTTATAGCTTCTAAAAACGATGGAATATATTTATGGAATTTTTTATTTATTTTTTACTTTCTGCTATAAAACATATCCAATAAAAAAAAAAAAAAAAAAAATTGAATTTCTTCATCAATTTAGGCTAATATGTGTTCTGCTACATGATTTTGTTAAAAAAAAAATCCCAATAAGCGTAGATTGATTGGCTTGCGCAAAAGTTATCGCATCTACAAACTATGGGATACGTTTATAGAATTTTTATTTATTTACATTTTTTACTAGTAATGGCGGCGATCAGTGACTTATAGCGAGACTACGACACTGCGGCAGACAAATTAGACACTAAGTGACACTTTTGAGACTTTTTTTGGGGACCAGTGACAACAATACAGTGATCAGTGCTTAAAAAAAAACAAAAAAAAAAAAACGCTGTCACTGTACCTATAACACTGGCTGGGAAGGGGTTACACACCTCCCAACTTTTTGAGATGGGAATGAAGGACACCTATTAGCAAAAGTATGTAGGCATAGGACCCACCCTCTGCCACGCCCCCTTAAAAGGAGAATTATACAAGAAAATGATTAGTTAAGCCCAAAAAAAATTCCCCCCATTACTATTCTTTTATATTGGCTTCTAAAATTTACAAATGCAGCGATTTAGAAATTGGATGAAAGGTTTAGCGCTGGGAAACACTTTTTGAAAGATAAAAAGTGAATTTTATATACAACTATATAGATCAGACCAACATGAGGGACAGATGACTAGGAAAAAGGGACAGAGGGACTTTGTTCCAAATTAGGGACAGTCCCTCGAAATCCGAGACAGTCCCTCGAAATCCAGGACAGTCCCTCGAAATCCAGGACAGTCCCTCGAAATCCAGGACAGTCCCTCGAAATCCGAGGCAGCCCCTCGAAATCCGAGGCAGCCCCTCGAAATCCGTGAAGGTCCCTTGAAATCCGAGACAGCCCCTCGAAATCAGGACAGCCCCTCAAGATCCGGGGCAGACCCTCAAAATCCGAGACAGTTGGGAGCTATGGGGTTAACATCAGGGGTGATCAAAGGGTTAAATGTGTTCCCTGTGAGTGCTTGCTAACTGTGTGGGGGAGGTACTTTGACTGGGGGAAGAGAGAGATCCGTGTTCCTGCTTAGCAGAAACACAGGATCTTTATCTTCCTCTCTCACAGAACGACGACCTGCCGTGTTTAAAATAGGCAGACTGCCGCTCTGCCTCTGTCGGAAATGATCGACGGGTACCGGCGAACATGGGGTCTGCTGGACCCGCTGATTGGCTCCCGCTGTGTCCAATTAAAGCGGTAACAGGTCGGCGGCAGCGCGCATGCGCGCCCTGGACCCGGAACTAAAGATGGAGTACAGGCACGTGATTTCACGCTGAAGGTTCGCCCTGCCGCAGTACATGTACGCAGGGTGGTCCGGAAGCGGTTAAATCTCAAAGCAGAGGCTGAGCATCATGGGCGTCCGCTGAACTTTTTTCAGGGGGGGGCATCATTTTAAGGTCATCCATGCTCAGTCCCTTTTTGACAATGTCATGAAGGGGAGGGGCTTAGTCATTATGACATAAAGCGCAGGCATGCAAAGGTTTGAGAAACCTGATGCAAAAGATTAATAGAAGGGTCAAGCTGCCATTGTCTGATACCTGTAGTTCTTCAGCGATAGGGCAGGCACAGGCAGCGTATTCAGTCTCCTGTCTTGGCCACTGCACGCCACACACCTGTGGGAGGAGCCAGCGCCATACCGGCCGGATCGGCATAGGCTCATTTACACAGGCAAAAGCAGGCTGAGGCAGCAGCCAATCACGGAACAGCCGGGTTAGGGTCACGGTGATGTTAAGCAGAGGCCCGAGCGGCAGAGCCAATCTGATGCTCGGGCCGGGGGTGAGGAGGGAAGGACGGATAGTCGGAAAAGACTGAGAGCAGCCCCCAGCCCCCAGGCCAGCAGCAGTCTGCAGACTTAGAAAAAAAGTCCACGGCTGCCGTGGAGGCGGCCATTGCAACACAGGGGGCAAGTGTGTGTCTTCACTCTGACTTCCAGGGGGGGGCAATTGACCCCCCTTGCCCTATGGAGCGGACGCCCATGCTGAGCATATAATGAGCAAATATGGCCGCCTCCACGTTTCCATATAAAGATAAATGAAGACATAAAAACAAAGCTTTGTAAAACATTAATACATATTGGTAACATTTTACGTTTTTTTCACACGGATATTTAAAAAAACCTTGAAAACAACCGCACATTCGCCTTAAAGGGACCACAGCCGTCTCAGCGAGGACAGGCACTCAACCTAGCGGACGGCTCTCCATGTAACGTCATAACCGGCTCGCCTCTCCCATCCTCCAGTGGCGTCCTCTTTTTTTTCCTCTCGCATCTCTCCAGCCCCTCCCTCCCTAACGCCGCGCAAAGCCGCAAACAAAAAAAAAAACCTGAGCCAAATTACCCTCCTTATTGAAAGTCATTTTATGAATAAAACAATTATTCAAGTAATTGAAAAAATGTGTTGTTAAATTAAATGCGGTGCTTGCTATTAAAATTTGAGTGCTTTCTGGCGCTGCCGGCGTGAGCCTGTAATTATACCGCTGCTCTCTCTCCCGCATTTATTGGTTTTTAATCTCTTTTTCGCGGCGTCTCCCGGATGATATTTTACTGTACGGAATAATATTCCTCTCCCAGGGAAAAAGGCTTGGCTGCTTTTACTTTCCCCATCCCGCCCGGCGCTTATTTGTTTTTTAATCCGGGTTTTATTTTCAGCTGCTGCCGCCGTTAACCGTTTTGGAGTCGGACAAGGCCGGGGGGGGGGGGGGGCGGCAGCGAGGAGCGCCGAGAACAGGAGCGTCTCTGAGGGTTTGGAGGTCGCCCTTTAAGGGAGGTTTTTCCCTAAAAACATTGTATCAGAAGAGAAAATATCCAAAGAACATTCAATTCTGAAAAAAAATACCCCGAGAACATTCGATTCTAAAATAAAATACCCCGAGAACATTCCATCAGAAGATAAAATACCCAGAGAACATTTGATTGTAAAATAATATACCTCAAGAACATTCCATCAGAAGAGAAAATATCCCCAGAACATTCAACCAGAAGAGATAATACCCCTTAAGCCCCATACACACTATCAGTTTTTCTGCAGGTTTTTTTCTTCAGGTTTACCAAAACCATCTAATATGAGGTCAAACCTTAAGAGTTTCAATTCGTATGCAATCTGCAGAAAAACTGATAGTGTGTATGGGGCTTTAGAACATTCAACCAGAACAGAAAATACCCCGAGAACATTTGATTCTAAAATAATATACCTCAAGAACATTCCATCAGAAGAGAAAATACCCCGAGAACATTCAACCAGAATAGAAAATACCCAGAGAACATTCGATTCTAAAATAAAATACCCCATGAACATTCCATCAGAAGAGAAAATACCCCGAGAACATTCAATCAGAATAGAAAATATCCCAAGAACATTCAATCAGAATAGAAAATACCCAGAGAGCATTTGATTTTAAAATAAAATACCCCAAGAACATTCAACCAGAAGAGATAATACCATGAGAGCATTCAATCAGAATAGAAAATACCCCGAGAACATTCCATTCTAAAATAAAATACCCCATGAACATTCCATCAGAAGAGAAAATACCCTGAGAACATTCAGTCAGAATAGAAACTACACTGAGAACATTCAATCAGAATAGAAAATACCCCGAGAACATTCAATCAGAATAGAAAATTCTCAGAGAACATTTAATCAGAATAGAAAATTCTCAGAGAACATTTAATCAGAATAGAATACCCCAAAAACATTTAATCAGAATAGAAAATATCCCAAGAACATTCAATCAGACTAGAAAATACCCAGAGAGCATTTGATTTTAAAATAAAATACCCCAAGAACATTCAACCAGAAGAGATAATACCCTGAGAGCATTCAATCAGAATAGAAAATACCCCAAGAACATTCAACCAGAAGAGATAATACCCTGAGAGCATTCAATCAGAATAGAAAATACCCTGAGAACATTCAGTCAGAATAGAAACTACCCTGAGAACATTCAATCAGAATAGAAAATACCCAGAGAACATTCAATCAGAATAGAAAATTCTCAGAGAACATTTAATCAGAATAGAATACCCCAAAAACATTTAATCAGAATAGAAAATAGCCCAAGAACATTCAATCAGACTAGAAAATACCCAGAGAGCATTTGATTTTAAAATAAAATACCCCAAGAACATTCAACCAGAAGAGATAATACCCTGAGAGCATTCAATCAGAATAGAAAATACCCCGAGAACATTCGATTCTAAAATAAAATACCCCATGAACATTCCATCAGAAGAGAAAATACCCTGAGAACATTCAGTCAGAATAGAAACTACCCCGAGAACATTCAATCAGAATAGAAAATACCCCGAGAACATTCAATCAGAATAGAAAATTTCCCGAAAACATTTAATCAGAATAGGAAATATCCCGAGAACATTCAATCAGAACAGAAAATACCCCGAGAACATTCTTTTATAAAATAATTTACCCGAGAACATTCCATCAGAAAAGAAAATACCCCAAGAGCATTCAATCAGAATAGAAAATACCCCGAGAACATTCGATTCTAAAATAAAATACCCCATGAACATTCAATCAGAATAGAAAATACCCAGAGAACATTCAATATCACGTGGAAATTGTGGTGAGCCTGTGAGAAAAAAAAAAATCCCTGGAAGCTTTTTGCCCAAAAAGGTGGAGGAGCTTCTTTTGCGCAGAAACGCGTATAAATCTCCCCCCCCCCCAAAAAAAAAATCGCATGCGTTTCTTCTATGCGAAATGTCCTTAGAGTCTTTTTTTTTCAGATACAAAGTTGCATTTTTACTAAGATTGTTTCATTGCGCGACAACGCTCAGCGGAGTTCCTCTTCAGCCCGCGCCGTTCGTTTTCCATCTGTTTGTTTTTTTCCACCTTCGCCACAGCCGGTAGCCCGAGGATCAGATATCGTCTCCGAGCGCCGCGCAGTCATTATCCGGGAAAATTGAGATCATTAGGAGCACATTATAAGATTTCCGAATCTTAATAATTTCATTTACTTATGTAATTTGTTTATTTATCACGCCTAATTATCCACGGGATTGCTCCGGCTCCTATTTTGGGATCTTTTCAATCCGTCCTCCCCTCCCCCGCACACTCTAACGGGGGGGGGGGGGGGGATAGACGCGGATTATACATATTGCCAGTGTTTAAAAGGACAATTCCAATAATCGCTTGCTTACAGTCCGTTATAATATTTTTTAAAAACGGCGACGCGACGCCTGCACGCCTCCAACTGCCGGGTACGTGCGCTTTAAATTCTCGCTCCTGTGCCTGGCCGGTTTATTATAGCCGGGGCGATTTTGATCATGAAAATAAAAGGCTTGGTTCCCACGATGGAGTTATAGGCGATTATCGGAGGAATCACTGTTATCGCCATTTTTTTTTTTTATTCCCTTGAATCTTTGCGCAGAGATCTGTCACTTTAACAGCAAGTGATGGGAAATCCGAAATGTTACCGTTGTCATGGTTGTCAATGGTACCGGTTAATTTGAAGGTTTCAATCAGAGAAAAGGAACCTCAAAACAGGCAGTATCTGTTTGTTTTTTAGCTAGCCCATGTTGCTCTGGGAACCCCCCCCCCCAAAAAAATAAAAATCTGAGAAACTTGCAGCTCTGCATGCGGCTCCTGAGTCACTTTGATGACCCATCCAAAAAAAAAAATCCCACATTTGGTTCCTGGTGTAGTGAGGCACTGGTGATGCAGCCAGAGAGGCCATTTTTATGTTGTCCATTTCTTAATTATATTTCACCCAAGTCACATATTCATAGGTAAAATTACATTGAAAAAGTAAGAATGCTGAGTGAAATTTGGGTGAATCTTAGGTGAAGGTTGGAAGCATTTTGGGTGAAATTGGTGTTAAATTTGGGCAAATGTTAGGTAAATCGTGGGTGATGGTTGGGTGAAAGTTGGGTAAATCTTAGGTAAAGGTTGGTAGAATCTTGTGTTGTTAGGATTGTAGGTTGTGTGAATCTTAGATGAAAGTTGTGGGTAAAGATTGAGTGATTCTTGGATGCACGTTTTGGATGACAATTGGGTGAATCATGAATAGAAGTTGTGTGCTTTTTTTTGTTGTTGAATTTAAGTGAATCATAGGTGAAAGTTGGATGAATCATGGGTGAAGGTTGGGTGACTCTTGGGTAAAAGTTGGATGGATTTTGGATGACAATTGTGTGAATCTTGGGTGAAGGTTGGGTGACTCTTGGGGGAAGGTGTGTGAATCTTGGATGGAAGTTGGTTCAATCTTGTGTGAAAGTTGTGTGCTTTTTTTTTGTTTGTTGAATTTAAGTGAATCATAGGTGAAAGTTGGATGAATCATGGGTGAAGGTTGGGTGACTCTTGGGTGAAAGTTGGGTGGATTTTGGATGACAATTGGGTGAATTATGAGTAAAAGTTGGGTGTCTCTTGGGTGAAGGTTGGGTTCATTTTGGATGACAATTGTGGGAATCTTGGGTGAAGGTTGAGTGACTCTTGGGTAAAAGTTGTGTACATTTTGAATGAAAATTTTTGAATCTTGGATGGAAGTTGGTTCAATCTTGTGTGAAATTTGTGTGCTCCTTTTTTTGTTTGTTGAATTCAGGTGAATCATAGGTGAAGGTTGGGTGGATTTTGGATGACAATTGGGTGAATCATGAGTGAAGTTTAGGTGATTCTTGGGTGAAGGATGTTTGACTCTTGGGTGAAGGGTGGGTGGGTAATTTTGGATGACAATTGTGTGAATCTTGGGGGACTCTTGGGTGAAAGTAGTGTGCATTTTGGATGAAAATTGTGTGAATCTTGGATGGAAGTTGGTTGAATCTTGGGTGAAAGTTGTCAAATTAGGGCAAATCATAGGTAAAAGTTGTGTGAATTGTGGGTGAAGGTTGGGTGAATTTTGGATGACAATTGGGTTAATCGTGGGTGAAGATTGGGTGACTCTTGGATGCAAGTTGGGTACATTTTGGATGACAATTGTGTGAATCTTGGGTGAATTGTGGGTGAAGGTTGGGTGAAAGTTGTGTGCATTTTGGATAAAAATTGTGTGAATCTTGGATGGAAGTTGGTTGAATCTTGGGTGAATGTTGTGTGCTCTTTTTTTGTTTGTTGAATTCAAGTGAATCATAGGTAAAAGTTGGGTGAATTGTGGGTGAAAGTTGGGGGTTTTTTGGATGACAATTGGGTGACTCTTGAGTGAAAGTTGTGTAAATCTTGAGTGAAAGTTGGGTACATTTTGAATGACAATTGTGTGAATCTTGGGTAAATTGTGGGTGAAGGTTGGGTAAAGGTTGGGTGACTCTTGGGTGAAAGTTGGGTACATTTTGGATGACAAATGTGTGAATCTTGGGTGAATTGTGGGTGAAGGTTGGGTGACTCTTGGGTAAAGGTTGGGTAAAGGTTGGGTGACTCTTGGGTAAAGGTTGGGTGACTCTTGGGTGAAGGTTGGGTGAAGGTTGGGTAAAGGTTGGGTAAAGGTTGGGTAAAGGTTGGGTGACTCTTTGGTAAAGGTTGGGTAAAGGTTGGGTGACTCTTGGGTGAAGGTTGGGTAAAGGTTGGGTGACTCTTGGGTGAAGGTTGGGTAAAGGTTGGGTAAAGGTTGGGTAAAGGTTGGGTAAAGGTTGGGTGACTCTTTGGTAAAGGTTGGGTAAAGGTTGGGTGACTCTTGGGTGAAGGTTGGGTGAAGGTTGGGTAAAGGTTGGGTAAAGGTTGGGTGACTCTTGGGTGAAGGTTGGGTAAAGGTTGGGTGACTCTTGGGTGAAAGTTGGGTGACTTTTGGATGACAAATGTGTGAATCTTGGGTGAATTGTGGGTGACTCAGGTGAAAGTTGGGTGAAAACATTGATAAATAGACCCCCTCATTTTAAAGCAAGCTCTCTGAGAACCATCTTTCCAGTAAAGTCTGCCATTTGTACAGTGAGAATTGCATTGTGTGCACAGCTGGTCTGTGGCTGTGGTGGGCGTGGCCTCGTGGCTCCTGCGGTCCTGAAGGGTGACGGATGATTGGAACGTTCGCTCTTCTCTGGAAGCTTCTCCCGATCACAGCAGACGCAGAGTCCTCCATGAGTCCCCCCAGTACGCCGTGTTTCCAGGTCACGGATTGCGATCTGCCGGTGTATATTGTATGCATCACGACTAACGTGAAATCCCCAGACAGGCGCTGTGCAGGTCGGGGATGTAGTATGTTATGTATTCCCACTGGCAGGAGTGGAGTTGAGTGGAGGGTGGGGGGGGAGGGGGGCGTTCTACTTCCATCTTTATCCCTCGGAGATTATGAACACAATTCACATTTTAAGCAAAATTCTAATTTCCACCTAAACGCACTTAAAGCTGAACTCCGGGCAAACAGCCAATCACGGATAACATACATATAAGAGGTTTGTATTTCTGCCCATCCTGTCCTGAGATTTACACAGCTCTGCCATACAGAGCAACCCTGTCTGGCAGGGCCGAAGACCTGACTCTTCACTGCTGCAGTTTAGTAATACATCCCGGGCTTGTCCCTCCCCCAGCCTGTGATTGGACAGTGAGGGAAAAATAACAGACCGATGAGGTCATTTTTGGGGTCACTCAGCACTTTCCTCCTATCAGCATGCTCCTCATCAGCACATTTGCAACCTCTAAGCCAGGAGTAGGCAACCTGGGAGCCCTCCAGCTATTGCAGAACTACCATGAAGTCCCATCATGCCCCTGGGAGTAATTGTAACTACCAGCCTTGCAATGCCTCATGGGAAATGTAGTTCCACAGGTGGATGGCTACTGGTCACCTACCCCTGCTCTAAGCCCAGGTAGTCCTGGACCCGCCCCCAGCCTGTGACTGGACAGTGGAAAGAAAAGCGGCACTGCGATGAGCTCTTCTCTCTGCCACTCTGCTCTGTCCTCCTATCAGCATGCTGCTTGCGCTGCAGCACAACCAACTGCCATTCTGATGACCAGCATCATTCAACTTACTTCCTCTGAGCCCAGGTTTTTCTGGACCCGCCACAGCCTGTGAAAGGAGAAGCGGAACAGTGATTAGCTCACCTCTCTATCAATCTGCTCTCTCCTCCTATCAGCATGCTCCTTGTCAGCCTGTGTACAAGCAGGACATTTTGTTGGCCAGCCTGGGCCAACTTTCTCTGAGTCCATGTCATCTTGGACCAGGTCATCAATCGGTGGTTGCAATCAGTGCGGCTTATCAGTGCCCATCAGTTCTGCCTATCAGTGCCAATCAGTGCGGCTTATCAGTGCCCATCAGTTCTGCCTATCAGTGCCAATCAGTGCGGCTTATTAGTGCCCATCTGAGCGGCTTATCAGTGCCCATCAGTTCTGCCTATCAGTGCCCATCAGTTCGGCTTATCAGTGCCAATCAATGCTGCCAATCAGTGCGGCTTATCAGTGCCCATCAGTTCTGCTTATCAGTGCCAATCAATGCTGCCAATCAGTGCGGCTTATCAGTGCCCGTCAGTTCTGCCTATTAGTGCCAATCAGTGCCTATCAGTGTGGCTTATTAGTGCCCATCAGTTCTGTCTATCAGTGCTGCCAATCAGTGCTGCCAATCAGTGCCCATCAGTGTGGCTTATCAGTGCCCATCAGTGTGGCTTATCAGTGTCAATCAGTTCTGCCTATCAGTGCCAATCAGTGCCCATGAGTACGGCTTATCAGTGCCCATCAGTGCAGCTTATCCGTGCCAATCAATGCTGCCTATCAGTGCTCATCAGTGTGGCTTATCAGTGCCCATCAGTGTGGCTTATCAGCGCCCATCAGTTCTGCCTAACAGTGCCAATCAGTGCGGCTTATCAGTGCCCATCAGTGCGGCTTATTAGTGCCCATCAGTGCGGCTTATCAGTGCCCATCAGTTCTGCCTATCAGTGCCCATCAGTTCTGCCTATCAGTGCCCATCAGTTCGGCTTATCAGTGCCAATCAATGCTGCCAATCAGTGCGGCTTATCAGTGCCAATCAATGCTGCCAATCAGTGTGGCTTATCAGTGCCCATCAGTTCTGCCTATTAGTGCCAATCAGTGCTGCCAATCAGTGCCCATCAGTGTGGCTTATTAGTGCCCATCAGTTCTGCCTATCAGTGCCAATCAGTGCTGCCAATCAATGCTGCCAATCAGTGCCCATCAGTGTGGCTTATCAGTGCCCATCAGTGTGGCTTATCAGTGCCAATCAGTTCTGCCTATCAGTGCCCATGAGTGCGGCTTATCAGTGCCAATCAATGCTGCCTATCAGTGCTCATCAGTCTGGCTTATCAGTGCTCATCAGTTCTGCCTATCAGTGCCAATCAGTGCCCATCAGTGCGGCTTATCAGTGCCCATCAGTGCTTTAGACACAACTGATCACAGACCGGGCGACAGGCTGTGGGGGGGGGGTGTTGTTCTGGGAGGGCATCAGCAATCGCAACGCTTGTTGCTCAGAAAGGAACGTGAGCTTCCTTTTGGCGACAGCGCATTGCGATTTGCTACATTTGCAGCGCTCTTTACTGTTCGACAATTGAAGCCAAATCACAACGCGATTTGGTTGCCATTAGAAGCAATGGCATCGCAGATGCGTCCCGTGTTTTTTAGCGATTTGGAAACGTGTGACGGAATCGCGGCGATTCCGTCCGCAATCAGCTGTGAATGGAGCATAAAGCGATTCAATCAGCTGCTGGAAGCGCGGACAATAATTGCGGGTGTAAAGCGTTCCTTTCTGGTGCATTAATTCATCAAAGTGCGTTGCGTTGGGGCAGCCCTTTGTTATTATTAATGGGCTGCCAATGCACTGCAGTGGATTTAAAAAAAAAATGCACGACGTAACAAAGCAGCGCACCACGATGCATGAGCACAGCAGGTTCGTTGGGCTCCACTGGAGGGCCATTCACATTGAACGATGCCGCTATGCACCGCACACAGGAGTAGTGTGTGTCACCATACACCGTGGCAGCGCACGCGTGTGAATGGACCCCGATATAGACGCGAGGAGAGCCGGTTTTGCCAGTTTTCTGGAACAATCTGCGTAGTTTTCTCGCTCTGACAGACCGCGGGCTCCCAATAGTTGGCGGTATTTTTAGTCGGCCTCCTCTGGGATCGGCGGGGCTGCTTCTCGCTTCTGCTGACGTCTCAGCCTTTTACCTGCTGGGAGCTGACACAGGACTCGCCGGCAAAAAGAGACTAAAGCTGCAAGCTGGCTCAAAAAAAAAAAAAAAAAAATCTGAGTGGAAGAAACACAAAATTATTGTTAAAGAAAACCGCTTCCTCGGCGTGATCCGGCGTTCTACGAGTTCAACAAGAAAAATCCCTCCGAGGACGCTCAGGTACGCTCTGTTCAGACAGATTCTCCTTTGTTCCTGCTGGGGGCCTCACATGCTGTGCACACCGATCTGTGCCTCTGAAGAAGTCCAATGAAACGCGTCAGCGAAGTGGCATGCTCTCTATGATTTTTACTTTTATACATAGTCCTTTTTTTAACACGCTATAGCCGAGCAGGGTAAAAACGCCGCAAAAATGCATCATTGCGAAAGAGCCCCATAGGACTCGTTCACACGGACATATTTAATCCCCTCCCGCCCATTCATATCACATATATGATATCCTCCCAGGATCGAGCTGTCACCCACGGTGTCCACTGGGCACAGCCAATCACAGAACAGTGTACCGGCCTGCTGCCCATGTGATCACTGTTGCCAATTACAGCTAGACATGTGCGGTTCGTTTTGTTCCGAATTAAAATTTGGACAAATTTTTGTTATTTCGGAAATTCGGATGTATCCAAATTTTTACGAATTAGAATAGCACCGAATTTAAACGAATCCGAAATAAAAAATAAAATAAAATTCGGATGGAATTTGAATTCAAATTTTTTTCTAGTAAAAAAAAAAATCATAATAAAAATGCCATAAGAGCCCTTTCACAGAGCCCATAGCGTCAGCGTTAAAACGCCGCTATTTTACTGTTGGATTTGCAGCGCATTTCGGCCGCTAGCGGGGCGCTTTTAACCCCCCGCTAGCGGCCGAGAAAGGGTTAAAACCACCCGCAATGCGCCGCTACGGCGGCGTATTGCCGGCGGTACGGCGGCGCTGCCCATTGATTTCATTGAACTCGCCGCTCCTAATGCGCTCCAAAGAAGCTGCTGGCAGGACTTTTTCTGACACCCTGCCAGCGCGCAGAGGGCTTTCACACTGGACACAATAGAGCAGCTGTTTTTTGGGGGGATTGCAGGCGCTATTTTTAACGCTATAGCACCTGCAAAACGCCCTCAGTGTGAAAGGGGTCTAAATCTATCCCCTATTTTGTAGACGCTATAACTTTTGCGCAAACCAATCACTATACGCTTATTGCGATTTCTTTTTACCAAAAATATGTAGAAGAATACGTATTGGCCTAAACTGAGGGAAAAAAAATTGTTTTTTTTTAAAAACAATTGGGGATATTTATTATAGCAAAAAGTAAAAGATATAGTTTTTTTGTTTTTTTTCAAAATTGGCGCGCTCCTTTTGTTTATAGCGCAAAAAAATAAAAACCGCAGAGGTGATCAAATACCACCAAAAGAAAGCTCTATTTGTGGGAAAAAAAGGACGTCAGTTTTGTTTGGGTACAACGTCGCACGACCGCGCAATTGTCAGTTAAAGAGAATGCAGCGCTGAACCGCCAAAAATGGTCTGGTCATTGAGCAGCCAAATCTGGGGCTGAAGTGGTTAAAAAAAATTAAAATAAATAGCTTTACAATCACTTTAAATCCACAAGTGCTTTTTTTTTTATCACTACTATTCCTTTATATTGGCTTATAAAGTTTACAAATGTAGCAATTTAGAAATTGGATGAAAGGTTTAGCGCTGGGAAACACTTTTTGAAAGAGAAAAAAGTGCATTTTATATACAACTATCTATAGATCAGACCAACATGAGGGAGAAATGAGGGGGACAGAGGGACATTGCTCCAAATCAGGGACAGTCCCTCGAAATCAGGGACAATTGGGAGCTATGCATATAACCAGTGGTGGCTGGTGCGCAAAATTTTTGGGGGGGCGCAAACAAACTGAAAAAAAAAAATCATCAATTGCCGCCACTGTGCCCATTAAACGCAGCCACTGTGCCCAAACGCCACCAGTTTGTCCCCAAATGCAGCCACTTTGCCCCCAAATGCAGCCACTTTGTCCCCAAATTCCACCAGTTTGCCCCCAAATGCAGCCAGTTTCCCCCCAAATGCAGCCAGTTTGTTCCCAAATGCAGCCAGTTTGTTCCCAAATGCAGCCAGTTTCCCCCCAAATACAGCCAGTTTCCCCCCAAATACAGCCAGTTTCCCCCCAAATACAGCCAGTTCGTCCTCAAATGCAGCCAGTTTGTTCCCAAATGCAGCCAGTTCCCCCCCAAATACAGCCAGTTTCCCCCCCCCAAATGCAGCCAGTTTGTCCTCAAATACAGCCAGTTTCCCCCCAAATACAGCCAGTTCCCCCCCCCCAAATGCAGCCAGTTTGTCCTCAAATGCAGCCAGTTTGTTCCCAAATGCAGCCAGTTTCCCCCCAAATACAGCCAGTTTCCCCCCCCCCCCAAATGCAGCCAGTTTGTCCTCAAATACAGCCAGTTTCCCCCCAAATACAGCCAGGTTCCCCCCCCAAATGCAGCCAGTTTGTCCTCAAATGCAGCCAGTTTCCCCCCAGCCCGGCACTTACCTTCCTCGGGTCATCGCCGTCCTCCTCCACGCTCCCTCATGTCTTCTTCCGTCCTCAATGTCGCTTCAGCCAATCAGGTTACCAGTAACCAGACCCGGTGAACCTGATTGGCTGAGACGCGTGTCAGTGTTAACCAAGGAACGCACAGCCCGTGCATCCCCTGGTTAACTATTTGGAAGCCGATTAGAGCCCACAGGCTGTAATCGGGAAGCTATCAGAGCCGCTGGCTCTGAATAGGCACTTCCAAAAACCAACCAGCTGCTGTTATTCAGATGGCCGGCGCTCGCCAGGGGGCCGGCCATCTGAATAGTGGGCGGGCAGCGGCGCCGGCGACAATACATAGGTTCATGCAATGCATGAATGTATGTATTGTTGACGGTGCAGGGGAGAGAGGGGCGGCGCTCCTGCGCCCACTATGGACGCACCGCCACTGCATATAACATAAACGGGACTACCTGGATGCGCATGCTTGGAACACCTGTCATACCTGCCAACTGTCCCTGATTTTGAGGGACTGTCCCTGATTTGGAGCATTGTCCCTCTGTCCCTCTCATTTTGGTCTGATCTATATACTTGTATATAAAATGCACTTTTTATCTTTCAAAAAGCGTTTCCCAGTGCTAAACCTTTCATTCAAATTCGAAATTGCTACATTTGTAAATTTCAAAAGCCAATATAAAGAATTAGTTTAACTTTTTTTTTTGTTTAATGCTCCTTAAAGGGGGCGTGTCCTACATACTTTTCCTAAGGCTCCATGCACACTGGACGCTAAAATAATGTTATAAATACGCCATGTCTTTCAACGTTTTTGCAATAGCGTTTATTCGCGTTTTTTAGCATTAGCGTTTTTTAGCGTTTTTTTTTTCATTGGATCAAAAGAGTTAAAAAGCGCTGGTGAGCCACAATTTTGAGCATTTATAGATGTTTATGAGCGTTTGCCGTTTTTTTGTGGTCAGAAAAACGACTCCTGAGCGCGATTTTAGGGCGTTCAGAAAACAGCCCATAAACTCCACTGCTGATTAGGGATGAGCTCCGGCGTGTTCGCATTGAACACATGCAGAGCCCGCCAAGGAAGTCGGCACCGCGCTGCGCTAATCACAGGCAGGGAGACATTTCCCGATGTCTGCAGCCGAGCATCGGGACAATGTTTCCCTGCCTGTGATTAGCGCAGCGCGGTTCCGACGGTGCCGACTTCCTTGGCGGGCTCTGCATGTGTTCAATGCGAACACGCTTGAGCTCATCCCTACTACTGATCAATGTCCATGTGGGACACATAGGATGACATAGAGGAGAATTTATGGGCTTTAAAAAAAAAAAAAAAACGCCCCAAACTCCAAAAAACGTCAGTTTATGAGCTCCAGTGTGCATGGAGCCGAATGGGTGTCCCTCGTTCCCATCTAAAAAAGTTGGGGGGTGCGCTGCCCTATGTGAGAAAACACAGGCGTATGCTTATGTGTGAACGTAGTTTTGTTCATGCCTGTATAGTGGAGGGGGGGGGGGGGGACAGGTAGACCTGGGATGGATAATGAACACCTGAGCTGCACCTGTGTGGGAGAGGAAATGCTGGACTTCCTGTATGAGGATGGAGAGGAGGGTGAGCAGAGGGTCTGATGTGATGCAACCTGCCGGGACGATTATCCACCAATGCTGTGACCTTCCGTAATGCCGGTCCAGCAGATCCGGTGAGTGGGACAGCAGATCCGGTGAGTGGGACAGCCAATGGCTTTCTATTGTGCAACTTTCTGATTGGAGTGAATGCAAGGAAGCCGCCATTACTGATAACTTGCTGTCTAATGTTACCAGACATGTGGGCGTTACCTAGTTGCCGCCCACCTAGGAACGCCAAGACTGACACCCACCCATCAAGGCATTTTGATATTTGCATAACTCCTCCTACCATAGGCGTGCGCACAGGGTGTGCCAGGTGTGCCCAGGCACACCCTAATCACTCCCTGCAGTGCAGATTTCCTCTACTGCCCGGTCCCCCCTCTAACAGCATGGCTGGCTTCCATCCTCTCCCATTGGCTACTGCAGTGGGCAGTGGCACACATAGATGATATTTCAGGATGAGTGGGGGAAGGGGTAATGTCATTTACCGGCCCCTTCCCTTTCTGAATGAGCACAGTGAGAGATCGGTAGTGTGTTTTTGAGCTTTCAGGTGCACACCCTAATGCAACAGGCTGCGCACACCTATGCCTCCTACTGCTTGCATCAGGACTGGGGGCCTCTTGGGAGGAGGACTGAAGCCTCGTACACACAGTCGGACTTCAAACAAACTTTTCCGCTTTTTTTGTCCAAAGGGAGTTGGCCGGGAACACCCATAGCATACACACGGCAGGACTTTTCTGCAAACTTTCCCAACATCACGTGGTTTTTCTGCTCTTTACCGCCACCCTTTGGTCAACTTCTGCTATTGTTGGTTGATTTTAACATTGGTTCTGGGCATGCGTGTTTGTACTTCAGACAAAAGTCCGATGGATTTCTGTACACACGATAGGACTTTGCACCATCGGACTTTTGTTGCCGAAAAGTTTTGTCCGTTTGCAGAGCGAACTTTTGTCCGATGAAAACCGAAAAAGTTTGTCCGATGGAGCGTACACATGGTCGGATTTTTTGGAAAACTTGCTGATTTTGAAGTTTGTTGGCAAAAAGTCCGACCATGTGTACGGGCCTTGAGGCCGGGTACTGGAATGTTGTCAGGAAGCGATGCACAGCGCCCCTGCCGGCCCCTCCCACCAGCCATGATCTGCCTGCATTGCATAGAGACGCACGGAGAATCTAATCACTGGTTCACGCTGAGGACTGCTTTGGCGGTGGAAAAAGAAAAAAAAAATCTGGCATGCAGCATCTTTGGAGAGCTAAATTTAAATGAATGGGAAGCGCTTGAAAAGGGCTTCAAAATAGTTTTTGGAGCAGTTTTTGAGTCACGTGTCCTTTTAAAAACCACACCGGAAAAAAGTTGCGGCCTGTCTATATGGGGGACAGGGGCGCCACCCCCATCCATGCATCCTGCCCCCTAATCTACATGCAGGGCACCGGACGCATGGATTCCAATGTTTTTTTGTTTTTTTTTAAAGCACATGAATGATTTTCAACAGCAGAAGCGGTCCTGCAGATGTAGCAGTTAGAGGGATGAGACAAACCATTTCCTACTGGCAGGTGTGCTTACAATGATCAGATTTTTTTTATGTAAAACCTTCATCCCAAAAGTAACAAAACTGTTGCTGCAACTATAAAGTGTGAGTTGGAGTTTGGCTTCAATTTGTTAGTGTATCTAAATCTGCTAGTTCATCTATTACTCCCCCCCCCCTCAGACTGACAATGGTGCTGTCTGCTGTGCCACCTGTGCTCCTTCATCCAGAATGGAGGGGCGCTCTAATACAGGAGGGGACCAGATGAAATCAGAGGGGGGAGCCTAAAAAAGAAAACAAATGTAGCTGCCACATCTAAGGCCGGGTTCACACTGGGGCGACAAACGCTCCGACATTGGGAGCTCATGTCGTGAAAATCAATGTTTCCCTATGGGAGCCGTCCTAACTGGTCCGACACAAGTCGGTCCGACTTTGAAAATTCTCCCTGTACTACTTTGGTCCGACTTTGATCCTACTTCAGCCTTGACTGTCATTAAAGTCGGACCGCAGTCTTGCATGATCCGACTTTGGCATGCGACTTGTGCTCTGCTGATCTTGAGGGGGAACTCCAGGCCAAATTTTAAATAAAAAAACCGGCATAGGTTCCCCTCCAAGAGCATACCAGGCCCTTCCGTCTGGTATGGATTTTAAGGGGAACCCCTACGCCGAAAAAACGGCGTGGGGATTCCCCCAAAATCCATACCAGACCCTTATCCGCGCACTCCTGAACCGTACCAGGCCGCATGCCCTCAACATGGGGGTGGGTGCTTTGGGGCAGGGGGAGCGTCCTGCGGCCCCCCCACCCCAAAGCACCCTGTCCCCATGTTGATGAGGACAAGGGCCTCTTCCCGACAACCCTGGCCGTTGGTTGTCGGGGTCTGCGGGCGGGGGGTTTATCGGAATCCGGGAGCCCCCTTTAATAAGGGGGCCCCCAGATCCCGGCCCCCCACCCTATGTAAATGAGTATGGGGTACATTGTACCCCTACCCATTCACCTGGGGGAAAAGTGTCAATAAAAAAAAACACACTAGACAGCTTTTTAAAGTAATTTATTAGACAGCTCCGGGGGTCTTCTTCCTATTTCGGGGGTCTCTTCCGACTCTCTGGTGCCTTCTCCGCTCTCTCCGGTTCTTCTCCCGATCTCCGGTGCTTTCTGCCTTCTGCCGGGCAGCTCCGCTATTTTCTACCAGCTCTCTTGCTAGCGGTGGCCCGGTCTTCCCCGTCGTCTTCTTCCCTCTTCTCTTCTTGAGATGTTGACACAACGAGGTCTCCCGCTGTAATGCCGTGTGCCCGGCGTGCAACGACTTATATAGACATGGGGCATGGTCACCGGGTGATGTGACCCGCCACCTTATGACGTCACATTCCCATAATGCCCCGGGGCTGTGACGTCATAGGGGGCGGGGTCACCGGGTGACATCACCCGGTGACCACGCCCCATGCCTAATATAAATCATTGCGCACCGCGCACACAGCATTACAGCGGGAGACCTCGTTGTGTCAACATCTCAAGAAGAGAAGAGGGAAGAAGACGACGGGGAAGACCGGGCCACCGCTAGCAAAAGAGCTGGCAGAAGATAGCGGAGGTGCCAGGCAGAAAGCACCGGAGAGCGCGGAGAAGGCACCGGAGAGTCGGAAGAAGACCCCCGAAGTCGGAAGAAGACCCCCGGAGCTGCCTAATAAATAACTTTAAAAAGCTGTCTAGTGTGGTTTTTTTTATTGACACTTTTCCCCCAGGTGAATGGGTAGGGGTTCGATGTACCCCATACTCATTCACATAGGGTGGGGGGCTGGGATCTGGGGGCCCCCTTATTAAAGGGGGCTCCCGGATTCCGATAAGCCCCCCTCCCGCAGACCCCGACAACTAACGGCCAGGGTTGTCGGGAAGAGGCCCTTGTCCTCATCAACATGGGGACAGGGTGCTTTGGGGTGCCCCAAAGCACCCACCCCCATGTTGAGGGCATCCGGCCTGGTACGGTTCAGGAGGGGGTGGCGCTCGCTCGTCCCCACCCCTTTTCCTGACTGGCCGGGCTGCGTGCTCGGATAAGGGTCTGGTATGGCTTTTGGGGGGACCCCCACGCCGTTTTTTCGGCGTAGGGGGTCCCCTTAAAATCCATACCAGACAGAAGGGCCTGGTGTGTTCTTAGAGGGGGAACCCATGCCGTTTTTTTATTAAAAATTTGGCGTGGAGATCCCCCTCAAGATTCATACCAAACAGTGCCTGGTGTTGGCGAGGATCCAAGTCAGATCCCCGTTCATTGAAAGTCGGACGTATGTCGGCTTCAAGTCACAGGGCAAAGTCGGATCCAAAGTAGGACGGCTGTCGTGTCGCACCAGTGTGAACCCGGCCTAATTAGCGATAACCTGCAATAGAGGGCATTTGTGGTTTTGCGTTGGTGAAGATGGCGCATTTTGCTTACATAATTGTCAAGTCTTTTTTTTGCTCCATTCACCAGCTGGTGTATAGATTCCGGTAGTAGTGGTGATCATAGGCCAGCTCTCCATTCATGATGGGGGGCGGGGGGGGGGGTCTTTTCAAAGTAATTACTCAGTCCCGTCCTCCATAATTAACTTCCAACATTATATGAAATTGGTGGCGGGATTGGAGGTGAGATGGAGGTTAAGCTGTAAATAGCGCCATGAATCCATATAATGGCCTCTCCAGGCGGCGGTGAGAGCCGAGAGAGGAACAATAGACCCCTGTGAGGTTAAGTAACAAACCGGTAAAATTACCTTTTTACGGAGAACGGAGCGTTGGAAGGTTCTGCTCCATGACTACGGGATGTCAATTCAAGTAGCTGGAAGCGTATTTTAAGCTAAAGGTCTAAGCTGGCCGCAATCTTGTCAAGCATTTGAACTTTTGATTCCATTTTTGTTGAAACCATAAAGCAATCAAAGACGTAAAACTTTGGTTTTGAGGAAATTGCCGTAATTTATCCCCCCACTTAATTTTAATTTCAGCTGGATTGTGGCTGTCAAGGTGGTCCACAGTTTCAACTTGACAAAGGACCAAATTCTAGTGGTATACCAATGGCTTCCCCCAGTAAGTTTATCCAGACCCAACTTGATCTCTACCAGTTGGGACCTCGGTGTCTTCCTAAAGGCTTCTTCTTCTATATCTCAGAGCACAGGGGTCTCCTCCAGCAGGATTGGACCCAGGAAGTCTACCTTTCCTGCGCAGGGGTCTCCTCCGGCAGGATTGGACCCAGGAAGTCTACCTTTCCTGCGCAGGGGTCTCCTCCGGCAGGATTGGACCCAGGGAGTCTACCTTCTCCGCGCAGGGGTCTCCTCCGGCAGGATTGGACCCAGGGAGTCTACCTTCCCCGCACAGGGGTCTCCTCCGGCAGGATTGGACCCAGGAAGTCTACCTTCCCTGCACAGGGGTCTCCTCCGGCAGGGAAGGAGGGAAGGTAGACTTCCTGGGTCCAATCCTCCCGAACTTTCCTGCACAGGGGTCTCCTCCTGTAGGATTGGACCCAGGAAGTCTACCTTCCCTGCGCAGGGGTCTCTTCTAGCAGGACCAGACCCAGAAGGTCTACCTTCCCTGCGCAGGGGTCTCCTCTAGCAGGACCAGACCCAGAAGGTCTACCTTCCCTGCGCAGGGGTCTCCTCTAGCAGGACCAGACCCAGAAGGTCTACCTTCCCTGCGCAGGGGTCTCCTCCAGCAGGACCAGACCCAGAAGGTCTACCTTCCCTGCGCAGGGGTCTCCTCTTGCAGGGCCAGGGGCAGAACCCCCCCTTACACTCCAGCAGGACTGGACCAAGGAACACTACCCCAGGGGCAGAGCCCCCCTGCACAGGTGTCTCCTCCAGCAGGACTGGACCTTGGGACTCTACTTCAGGGGCAGAGCCCCCCTGCATAGAGGTCTCCTCCAGCAGGACTTGACCCAGGAAGTCTACCCCATGTGCAGAGCCCCCTGCACAGGGGTCTCCAGCGGGGCTCGACCTAGGAACTCTACCCCAGTAACAGAGCACCCCTCCCCCCCTTCTCACCTGCACAGGGGTCTCCTCCAGCAGGATTGGACCCAGGAAGTCTACCTTCCCTGCACAGGAGTCTCCTCTAGCAGGGCCAGACCCAGGAACTCTACCCCAGGGGCAGAACCCCCTCTTACACTCCAGTAGGACTGGACCTTGAAATTCTACTTCAAGGACAGAGCCCCCCCTGCACATGGGGTCTCCTCCAGCAGGACTGGACCCAGGAACTCTACCCCAGGGACAGAGCCCCCCCTGCACATGGGGTCTCCTCCAGCAGGACTGGACCCAGGAACTCTACCCCAAGGGCAGAACCCCCTGCACAGGGGTCTCCAGCGGGGCTCGACCTAGGAACTCTACCCCAGGAACAGAGCCCCCCCCCTTCTCACCTGCACAGGGGTCTCCTCCAGCAGTATTGGACCCAGGAAGTCTACCTTCCCTGCACAGGGGTCTCCTCCAGCAGGGCCAGACCTAGGAACCCTACCCCAAGGGCAAATCCCCCTGCACAGGGGTCTCCTTCAGCAGGACTCAACCTAAGAACTCTACTCCCTGCACAGGGGTCTCCAGCAGGGCTCAACCTAGGAACTCTATTGCAGAGGCAAAGCCTCCTTACACAGGGGTCTCCTCCAGCAGGACTGGACCCAGGAACTCTACCCCAGGGACAGAGCCCCCTCTGCACATGGGGTCTCCTCCAGCAGGACTGGACCCAGGAACTCTACCCCAGGGACAGAGGCTCCAAGAAATGAAAGTCTTTTCTCACCTGTACTACAATGTCATGGCTCCTGATCATGGGGAAGGTGTGCTGCAGAGCCTGTAGAATGGACAACTGGGTCCCACAATTTCTTTATAGGCAGTAAAACTGACGATTCAATCTACTCCCGCAGCTCCCATTCACACTTCACGTAACGGGAACGCACATTTTTTTTTCCGCGTGTTTTCCGTGTCAGTCATAGGGCAGCCCTTTCCATTGAATGGACTGCCCTACATGCGGCAAAAGGTTGTGTTTTTTGTTTTTGTTTTTTGTTCAACGCGTGACAAAATATCTTCTAACCATGGTTGGGGTGATGTTAACAATTATTGGCACCACAAACGTAATGCGTGCTTGGAAGTATGTTTCCCGGGGGAATCTGTTGTTGTTTTGTTTTTTTGCTATGGGAGACCTAATGTTGCTAAGGATCTATCAATGCTGGTGCAGGATCCTATTGTTGCTGGTGGGGTTCTTGTGTTGCTAGGGGGTCAATTGTTGCTGGGAGGGATCTACTGTTGAGGGAAGGGTCTGTTGATGCTGGCTGCTGGGAAATCTACTGTATTGTTGTTTTGGGAGATCTATTTTTTTTGGGGGGGGGGGTATTTTGCTACGGGAGATCTATTGTTGCTGGGGGATCTATTGTTGTCCAGGGGTATATTGCTATGGGAGATCTATTGATGCTGGGGGTATTTTGCTACCGGAGATCTATTGTTGCTGGGGGATCTATTGTTGTCCAGGGGTATTTTGCTACCGGAGATCTATTGTTGCTGGGGTATCTATTGTTGTTCCGAGGGTATTTTTCTACAGGAGGTCTATTGTTGGGGGGGGGTATTTTGCTGCTGAACAGCTGGGATGTTGTTGGGGAGATCTATTGTTGGTGGGGATCTTATGCTGCTAGGGGGGTCAATTGTTGCTGGGAGGGATCTACTGTTAAGTGGAGGGTTTGTTGATGCTGGGAGATCTACTGTATTGTTATATCAGAAGTCTATTGTTGCTGCGGGATCTAGTGTTAGGTATGTTGCTTTAGGGCAGTGGTTCTCAACTCCAGTCCTCAGGGCCCACCAACAGGCCAGGTTTGCAAGATAACTGAAATGCATCACAGGTGATATAATTTTCTGCTCAGGGATTGCAGAATTCTAGTCTGCATCTCACCAAGGTAATACTTAAAATCTGGCCTGTTAGTGGGTCCTGAGGACAGGAGTTGAGAACCACTGCTTTAGGGGATCTATTGTTGCGGGGAATCTATTGTTGTTGGGGGGTTATTTTGCTACGGGAGGTCTATTGTTGCTGGGAGGTCTATTATTGGGGGTATATTGCTATGGGAGACCTATTGTTGATGGGGGTGTTTTGCTACGGGAGGTCTATTGTTGCTGGGGGATCTATTGTTGATGGGGGTGTTTTGCTACGGGAGGTCTATTGTTGCTGGGGGATCTATTGTTGTTGGGGGGCGTGTTTTGCTACGGGAGGTCTATTGTTGTACGGGAGGTCTATTGTTGCTGGGAGGTCTATTATTGGGGGTATATTGCTATGGGAGACCTATTGTTGATGGGGGTGTTTTGCTACGGGAGGTCTATTGTTGCTGGGGGATCTATTGTTGATGGGGGTGTTTTTGCTACGGGAGGTCTATTGTTGCTGGGGGATCTATTGTTGTTGGGGGGCGTGTTTTGCTACGAGAGGTCTATTGTTGCGAGACAAGGGGTGACTTGGAAGGGGGGATAACTGCCACCTATTCCCTGGGGAAAAAAGCCCTGGCTGTAAGTGAAGGTGAAGCTGCAGCAAAGGTCAGCTCCCCTCCTCTGCCAGGCAGAGCTGTGTAAATCTCAGGACTGGATGGACAGATATACACATCCTTTGGCAGCTTCTGTGTATTAAATGTTTGCCCGGAGTTCAGCTTTAAGGGCAGCCAGGTGGGCTGTCATGGGCTTGCCTATCTCTGGCAGCTGAAGGGTCCAGGGCGCCTCAGTCTGTTGCGATTGCTGTGTAGTAGCGGTGAAGAAGGTTTCGGGGGGGCGCACACAAGGAAAAGGAGGGCCGCCCAAACCGCAGACAGCTGCTGAACAGCTGGGATCCCAGATACCCACTTGAAATTTTGGCAGGCGATGAGAGGCGCAGGAACTTATTTATACATCAGGGGCGCTGCCGGTGCCGGTGGGTAGCAAAGAATTCTTCTGGCTCGGCTAAGTCCAGGTGCAGCTCCTGAGATCCGGCCAAGAAGATCTCCCTTCTAATAGAGAGATGCCGAATAATTCACTGCAGCCAATTATAGCTTTTCCCTGCTGCGGGGGATGGGGGGGGGGGCGCTCAGATATTTGGATATTGTCCACAGCTGCCACCCAAATACATTTTTCTTGGGAGGACTCCCAACACTCCGTCATGCTACTGGAGAACTCCTTCTCTATCATGGGGGTCGAAATAGTTTTTTGTTTTTTTTCCTTGTTAAAGGCAGAGTCCACCTTCTAGACCAGAGGCTCTCCACCGTTCCGAGACCCCGACATGGGAAACTCTTCCAAAACCTTCCATGTCCCAACATTAAAGAATAAAGTTTATTTTCACTACAAAAGTATGGGCCCTGCAGGGGTTGGGGGAACTATGGAGGGCTGGAGGCTCTGCAGCAGGTTGGGCGGGGGGCAATATGAGATGTTGGGCAACACTGTGGAGAATCGGGGGGGGGGGCCCTGGGGACACTGTGGGGGCTGAGGGCTTTCAGGGGGCCTTAGGGGGCACTGTGGGCCCCTGTGCTAGGTTGGAATGCTCTATGGGAGCTGGGGGTCACTGTGCGGGGGAGGGGGGGTTGTGGAGGGGGCTAGGGGACTCTGCAGCAGACTTGGTGGCCCTGTAGGGTATGGGGCCTCTCCAGAGGGCTGGTGGCTTTACTGGGGCATTGTGGGAGGCTTGAGGGCACTGTGAGACACTTTTGGAGCTTGGGGCTATTATGAGGGGCTGGGGAGGGGCACTGTGGGGGCTGAGGGCTCTAAGGGTGGCCCTGGAAGCACTGTGGGAACTGAGGGTTCTGTGGGGGGAGGCTCTCAGGGGGGCACTGTGGGAGGTTGGAAGTGCTCTATGGGAGCTGGGTGTCACTGTGCGGGGGTGGGGGTTGTGGAGGGGGCTAGGGTACTCTTTAGCAGATTTGGTGACCCCGTAGGGGATGGGGTTTAGAGAGGGGGGGTGGGGCCTCTCCAGAATGCTGATGGCTTTGCAGGGGCACTGTGGGAGACTTGAGAGCACTGTGGGGGTCTGGGAGGCACTGACTGTGAGACACCTTTTTGAAGCTTGGAGGCACTATGAGGGGCTAGATGCCATTGTGTCGCATGTTAGAGGCACTATCAGGGGGCTGAGGGGCATTGTGGGAGGCTGGGTGGAAATGTGGGAGGTTTAAGGCACTGTAGAGGGGTGAGGGCTCTCTGGTGGCCCAGGAGGCACTGTGGGGGGTGAGGGCCCTCAGAGTGCCTGGGGGCATTGTGAGAGCTGAGGGCTCTCACTGGGGCAACTGTGGGAGGTTGGAGTGCTCTATGGCAATGTTTCTCAACTCCAGTCCTCAAGTACCCCAAACGGGTCATGTTTTCAGGATTTCCCCTCAGATAATAATGGAAAGCCTAAAAACATGACCTGTTGGGTGTACTTGAGGACTGAATTTGAAAAACATTACTCTATGGGAGCTGGGTGTCACTGTGCAGGGGATGGAGGTTATCAAGGGGGTTAGGGGACTCTGCAGCAGACTTGGTGGCCCTTCTAGGGGATGGGGTTTCTAGAGGGGGATGGGGCCTCTCCAGAGGGCTGGTGGCTTTGCAGGGGCACTGTGGGAGAGTTGAAGGCACTGTGGGGGCTAGGAGGCGCTGTGGGACACTTTGGAGCTTGGGGGCACTGTGAGAGATTGGAGGGCACTATTGGGGTTAGATGGCATTGTCACATTTATGGTTGGAGGCACTATGGGGGGGAGGGACCGAGTGGCACTGTGGGAGGTTGTGGGGCACTGTGGGGGGGGTAGCTGCACCTCATAACTCTCGGGCAAGCAGAGGTGGCACTGTAGTGCTGGTATCATAGATCCCAGGCAGCAGAAGATGATCGCGGCGCCCACATCAGGGTGGGAATCTTGGCTTTGGGCATTGGGTGACCTTGTCCTAGCACTGGCTCCACAAACCCGTTGCTGTCATTGCAGGAAGATCTTCTAGTTCTTCTCGCAATGACTCCACCGGAGAGAACATGAGGACCCCATGAGACTCCGTGGAGAACATGAGGACCCCATGAGACTCCGTGGAGAACATGAGGACCCCATGAGACTCCGTGGAGAACATGAGGACTCCGGGGAGCACATGAGGACCCCATGAGACTCCACCGGGGAGCACATGAGGACCCCATGAGACTCCACCGGGGAGCACATGAGGACCCCATGAGACTCCACCGGGGAGCACATGAGGACCCCATGAGACTCCACCGGGGAGCACATGAGGAAGACGAGGAGGCGGTGAACGAGTCAGCGCTGCAAGCTCTGCGTCAGAGCAGACTGATCCTTTAACAAGCAAAAAACTCCTTTTCAAATGGGTTGAGTGGCCTTTGAGCCGGGCAGCGCATTGCTGTACTTTCTCCTCGCCGAGGAAGTCAGAACTCTGTCTTTGCGCAGTTTGATGTTCAGCTCCGTGCTGATTTTCAATGTTCTTTATAACACAGAGAGCGAGCGAACCGAATAAAAAATGCATTTAAAGACCGCGCAGCCATTGACATCCCGGCCCCATGGCGGCTCTTCCCCGTAGAACATTCTGTTTGTTGCTCCTTCCGTCTGCCAGGCTCTGCAGTGTAAAGAATGGTTTTCTAGAGGCCAGGAGTAGATTTACCCCAATGGGGCTCCGTGTGACCCGCTGACCTCGAAAAAACTGATAAGTGACCTTTAAAACCTCAACTTCCTCCAGGAATTAATGTTGCTATGCTAAAGCCACAACCCAGTATGAGATGTATTTTTCATGTTGTATCCATCCATGCATGCTCAGTAATACCTTCAGATATTTCTTCCCTCTCACGGAGATCTCAGTACTCTCCTCCACAATCTCCTTTTCTCTCCAGAAGAACATCTGCAAAGGTGAAAACGCCCTTCTCAACCCTCCCCCGCTGCCACATTTGGCACCTTTTGGGGGGAGGGGTATCTGGCTTTGAGAGGTACCTACTTCCACTTCCGGCTCAGTTCGGCACAGAAATTCAGCCCCCCCTGCAGCCTTCTGGGGCACTTTACAGGTCCCAGAAGACCACAGGACTATTCACACTGCTGGATGCCTGGAGAGGTACGTGTCCTACTAAAGTCAGCAGCCTTAATTTTTTGCGGGGGAGCCTGGAGCTCCACTTTAACTGCCATATAGTAAAATGACGGCGGTTGGGATCACCTCTCATTCTGGGACAACGTTATTTGATCGCGGAAGCGTTGTGTCCCTGGGACACGGCACGTCCCTGATCTCGGTAAAGAGTCGATGACGCGGCTCTTTACCCATGTGATGCCTCCTGGGCCGATGATACGGCTCTTTACCCATGTGATGCCTCCTGGACTGATGACGAGATTCTTTACCCATGTGATGCCTCCTGGGCCGGTCAAGCGGCTCTTTACCCATGTGATGCCTCCTGGGCCGGTCAAGCGGCTCTTTACCCATGTGATGCCTCCTTGGCCGGCCAAGCGGCTCTTTACCCATGTGATGCCTCCTGGGCCGGCCAAGCGGCTCTTTACCCATGTGATGCCTCCTGGGCCGGTCAAGCGGCTCTTTACCCATGTGATGCCTCCTGGCCCGGCCAAGCGGCTCTTTACCCATGTGATGCCTCCTGGGCCGGCCAAGCGGCTCTTTACCCATGTGATGCCTCCTGGGCCGGTCAAGCGGCTCTTTACCCATGTGATGCCTCCTGGGCCGTTCAAGCGGCTGTTTACCCATGTAATGCCTCCTGGGCTGATAACGAGGATGACGAGACTCTTTACCCATGTGATGCCTCCTGGGCTGATGACGAGGATGATGAGACTCTTTACCCATGTGATGCTTCCTGGGCCGGTCAAGCGGCTCTTTACCCATGTGATGCCTCCTGGGCCGGTCAAGCGGCTCTTTACCCATGTGATGCTTCCTGGGCCGGTCAAGCGGCTCTTTACCCATGTGATGCCTCCTGGGCCGGTCAAGCGGCTCTTTACCCATGTGATGCCTCCTGAGCCGGTCAAGCGGTTCTTTACCCATGTGATGCCTCCTGAGCCGGTCAAGCGGTTCTTTACCCATGTGATGCCTCCTGGGCCGGTCAAGCGGCTCTTTACCCATGTGATGCCTCCTGGGCCGGTCAAGCGGCTCTTTACCCATGTGATGCCTCCTGGGCCGGTCAAGCGGCTCTTTACCCATGTGCTTCCTCCTGGGCCGGTCAAGCGGCTCTTTACCCATGTGATGCCTCCTGGGCCGGTTAAGCGGCTCTTTACCCATGTGATTCCTCCTGGGCCGGTCAAGCGGCTCTTTACCCATGTGATGCCTCCTGGGCCAGTGATGCAGCTCTTTACCCATTTTTACCCATGTGATGCCTCCTGGGCCGTTGAGGCTCTTTACCCATGTGATTGTCTTTGTCCAATCACAGCTGATCACATGTAAATACAGAAGTGCTGTTTATCGGCTCGCCTTGCCTCACACTGACAGAGTGTGAGTTAAGTTGAGCGCGGATCAGCGACATCTCCATCAGCGATACTCCTCTACAGGTAATCGGGGCACGGAGTATCAGTGCAGCCCCAACAGTGCCCAACAGTGATGCCAGTCAGTGCCCATTAGTGCCTGCTAATCAGTGCCACCTATAAGTGCGGCATATCGGTGCCGCCTCATCAGTGCAGCTTCATCCGCTCACATCAGTGAAGGAGAAAAATTACTTATTTACAAAATTTCCTGACAGAATCTAAGAAGAACATATTTTTATTTTCATAATTTTTTTTTTTTTTAGCAACACATAAAAACCGCAGTGGTGATTAAATACCACCAAAAGAAAGCTCTATTTGTGTGAAAAAAGTGCTAAAAGTGTCATATGGATACATGACCGTGCAATTGTCATTCAAAGTGTGACAGCGCTGAAATCTGAAGATTGGTCTGGACAGGAAGGGGGTGACAGTGCCCTGTATTGAAGGGGTTGAGGTAAATGTATTCACACAGCTTATAGTAAAATAATCGCATGACCCGAGGTACCGAATGGTGCTGCGTTTGTGCGTGCCTGTAGAGCATAACTACAGCCCCGGGTAGGAGCCGCTGTCACCGTCACTCCTCTGCTGCAGGCCGGCACTGGCACAGCGGAGACAGTCGGGTGATGTGTGGTGCGCAGTGACAGTTGTGGCGGTTTTGCTGGCAGTTGCGATTTGATGTCCTCGGCCCTCCAGCGCCACGCTCAGCCGATGTGCAGCACACGCGGGTACGACCCGTCTCCTCTTCATCGTCCAAGACAAAAGGAAACAGAAGGAGAAACTCGCAGCAGCTGAAAGTAAAAATAGCCGCGTAGCTCGGCCACCATTGTCCCCTCCACCCACATCATCGCCCTTCATTCTCCCGGCCCAAAAATACTCTGGAAACATTGTAAGTGGTGGCAGAAAATTTCGGGTAATTGGTGCATCTGCTGCGGGTTATCGGCAGGCCAAAGCTATGCGCCGAGCCTGTAATTACCAGAGAACCGTCCCTCGCAAAATTACAGTATGAGAATACGGGCGGGGGAGGGGGATCCGCTGTGCTTAACCCTTTCATTCACTGGTTTTACTTTAAGGCTAAACTCCAGACAAGCGGCTAAATATACAGACAAAAAACTGATAAAGGAGAGATCAGGCTGTACATTGTAACTTTGTAGAAGGAGAAGGAGGCATTTCCTTAGTCTCTCCTCCCCCAGGGATCAGACTGTACATTGTAGAAGGAGGAGGAAGCATTTCCTCAGTCTCTCCTCCCTCAGTGATCAGACCTGTATATCGTAACTCTGTAGGAGGAGGAGGAGGAGGAGGCATTTCCTCAGTCTCCCCTCCCCCAGTGATCAGACTGTACATCGTAACTTTGTACAAGGAGGAAGCATTTCCTCAGTCTCCCCTCCCCCCAGTGATTAGACTGTACATTGTAACTTTGTAGAAGGAGGAGGAGGCATTTCCTCAGTCTCCCCTCCCCCAGTGATCAGACTGTACATTGTAACTTTGTAGAAGGAGGAGGAAGTTTTTTTTTTTTTTCTAGGAATCTTCCTCCCAGAACTTTGCGGGAATGAAGAGTCAGCAAGATTCCCGGAGCCGGTGGTGTGATTTTGGGGGGGGGGGGGGGGTCGTCTGTTGGGAATCGCAGAGTGATGAGTATTCTTTGCAGAAAACCGAATCAGCCAGAATTAGATTTGGGGATAGCAGGTCCATCATGGCAGGCGATTTGTATAGATTACTATGTGAGCGAAGAAACAGAACAGCCAATCAGCTCTCAGCTTTCCTTCCTATGTTGCTGAGAAATAAAAATCTGTCCGCTTCGGGATTTTGCACTTCATCGTTTTTTTTCTGTCTTTTTTTTTATTACTATTTTTACATTTAATGAAGTCCTCTGAGAAATTTTGTACATTTTTACCTGAACAGCACTTTTAGGGCCGATTGTTATTCCAGGGCAACAAGTGAGAGCGATCAGCAAACTACTAATGCTATCCAGCAAACGCTGCAACTGCGCTATAATAAAGAGGTGGCTCCGTGTTCGTCCATCTGAGCAATCCCAGAATCCACAGAGCTTCTCACAGGGTCGCTGGGAATGTACTTCCTGAAGGAGGGGCTTAGTAGGTGAGGAGGACAAAGACAAGTGTGTCTTCCCTACAGTCAGGCATGGTGGTGGGAGTGTCATTGTCTGGGGCTGCATGAGTGCTGCCGGCACTGGGGGGCTACAGTTCATTGAGGGAACCATGAATGCCAACATGTACTGTGACATACTGAAGCAGAGCATGATCCCCTCCCTTCAGAGACTGGACCGCAGGGTAGTATTCCAACATAACGACCCCAAACACACCTCCAAGATGACCACTGCCTTACTAAAGAAGCTGAGGGTAAAGGTGATGGACTGGCCAAGCATGTCTCCAGACCTAAACCCTATTGAACATCTGTGGGACATCCTCAAACGGAAGGTGGAGGAGCGCAAGGTCTCCAACATCCACCAGCTCTGTGATGTCGTCATGGAGGAGGGGAAGAGGACTCCAGTGGCAACCTGTGAAGCTCTGGTGACCTCCATGCCCAAGAGGGTTGAGGCAGTGCTGGAAAATAATGGCGGCCACACAAAATATGGACACTTTGGGCCCAATTTGGACATTTTCACTTAGGGGGTGTACTCACTTATGTTGGTTTAGACATTAATGGCTGTGTGTTGAGTTATTTTGAGGGGACAGCAAATTGATACTGTTATACAAGCTGTACACTCACTACTTTACATTGTAGCAAAGTGTCATTTCTTCAGTGTTGTCACATGAAAAGATAGAAGAAAATATTTACAAAAATGTGTTACAAAAAGGGGTGTACATTTTATTTATATAATATATATATATATATGTGACAATAACTAAAATCTGTAATATAAATATATACAGTATATATGTGTGTGTGTGTGTGTGTATATATATATATATATATATATATATATATATATATTATTTATTTATTTATATATATATATATATATATATATATATATATATATATATATATATATATATATATATATATTTTTTTTTTATATATTCACATTCCGGGGCCGGTAACTAGGACAATCCTCTAAATAAAAATTCAGGTGTGTGATAGCGAAGGACGGATCAGCATAGAGATTTGATATAATGAATAAGAAATTCAGTGGGTTTATTTTGGGCCTGACAGCGATTGGTTAGGAGCACCTAAAACAAACGTCATGCCTTCTGGGCCGGTGACGCGCCTCTTTACCCATGTCGCTTGAATTTTGTTTAAAATATTTAATTGTTAAGAGCATCATATACTCCCCCTTTCTTCAGGTCGAACATGTAAAGAACAATAAAAAATAAAATGTATAATATATGTCACAGGTAAATAACATTAATAATGTTAAAACATATCATTTATAACCAAGAAAAGTGGTCAGAAACCAGCAAAAAAACAATCCTAAAATATGGCACCAACATCCTTGTAATTTATGAAAAGCGTATATACAGGATATGGGACTTGAACGGTCCCATAAAGTCCCATATCCTGTATATACGCTTTTCATATCATTAATAACAAGGATAAAATTGTATAGCAAAAAATTTAAGTTAAAAAAACTGTAAAAATAAACATATATATATATATATATATATATATATATATATATATATGTATGTGTGTAGCGGGGTGTTCCCCTTTAATGCAGAGAGACAAGAAGTTCCAGGTGAGAGGTGAGTCGGGAGGAAGTAAAGAGACATTATGGAAGTGAAAGCAGAGGAGAGAGAGACTACATCTCCCAGTACATCTTGCAGCACCCAGGGTGCATTGCTCCAGAACAGAGACTGCTGGGGCAGACTTTATAAAGGGGAGGCGGAGTTTTGGTCGGCCTCTTTGGACACCCCTCTCCTAGCAAGAGGATCTCTGTGCTGAACTGCTGTGTGCACAAGGCCTGAAGCCCGGGCCGTGTGCTCCTTTCCAAAGAGCCCTCTGCCAGCCTAGCAGAGCCTTAGAGACATCTAATCCTCCTTGCTGCAGTACACCAGAAGGATTGAAGACTTGGATGTCGGTGGATTCCTGTTCCTAGACGAATCGATGGAGGAAACGGACTTGGACTTGTCCAGGTGGTGAGAGCTGTTTAAAGACAGATACTTTATCTTTACTATTCGTTGGGATTACAAAGTTGTTCTTCAAGTGCACCACCGAAAAGATTGCTAGCGAATATTGTTTCACTGAACTTCCATTTAGATCAGTCAGGCCTGACTGCATAGGTAGACATTGCTGGGTGTTAGTCTACCCATGAGGGGAAGTAGCTGTAAAAGGGCAGCGCTAGAGTTGCATAGCAATACTTTATTATTCTGATTACTCTGTTTATCTTTATTACTGTTTATTGCAGGGATCTGCAACTTGTTATACTGTTGTTTATTACTTGCCCATTAGCCTCAGTAAAATATCTGGGTAAAGTACATTTGGTGTCAGTTCCGCTTACTTTAATAGGAGTTTTAAAGTATATTCTGTGTATGTTTGTTATAGGACTGCGTCACCAACAGTTGCGGTCACGCGGTCCTATCTCTCTATCACCAGCTGTGCCACGGGAGGTTAGAGCCGATTGCCAGGGGTTGACAGCAGTGCACTACAGGGCCCAAATCAATATCAGCGGCTCTCTTAACTGGGGGTAGCGCTACACGTGGGGGCTCGAGTCCGGGATCCTTGTACGTTGCACGCTGCAATCAAGCCGGTCAGAAGTACCAGCATGGACCCGCTGGCAATGTCACAGTGGTGCGCCGATCCAACCGCGGCGGTAGTCATTGTACTCCCGGGGGAAAGATGGAAGGAAGAGGAGATAAAACAGCTTGTATTGTTACTGTCTCCGAGCCACAAAGCATGGGTGATGGATTTTAGGCCAGATCCAGTGATCTCGTTTACATACGCGCTGGTAGAATGGAAAAACGAAATCCCAGAGCATTTTAAAAGTCAGAGTATACAAGCCATAGATAATCAGATCTATCACTTGATACATACGCTGCCAGTGAAAGAAGAATGGTTTCAGACACCAAAGCCATCACTCCCACAATTATCTCCACCACTATCCCCTAAAGCAGAAAAGCTTAAGGAACTATTAAGCCCGGGATCACCGCTGGCCGCTATAGGGCCTGAATTGTTGAATGCTCTAGGAGACCTTGTAATTAAGTGCCAGAAAAGCAGTGCGGTGCATGTGGAGGCCGGTTACCAGAAGCTTAGCACCTTCTCAGGGAAGCTCCCCGTCCCTGCGGGGGAGGAAGATTTTGACACTTGGGTGGAACAGGCATTGCAGGCAGTAGAAGCATGGGAGGTGCCTGAGGCACAGAAGAGACAGCGAGTCTTAGAAAGTCTGAAAGGTGCCGCGGCAGAAGCGGTGAAGAGCTTCCGGTTTGGAAATGAAAACTGTACAGCTCAAGATTGCCTGGCCATGCTGCAGGAAGAGTTTGGTCAGCTGGAGAAGGTGTCAGAGATGATTTATCAGATTGAACACACTCTCCAGCAGCCGAATGAGAAACTGTCAGAATATGTTAGAAGGCTGAACAGGCAGTTATGCAAGATTGTACTGAAGAAGGGAATGCTGCCCAAAGATGCAGATGAAGCACGCATGAAGCAGATCATGAGGGGAGCGCGGCGCTCAGACCCGGTCTGGCTGCACCTGAAAACCTCAGGAGGAGGAATGTCACTAACCTACTCTGATCTAATAAAAATTATTAGGGACGAAGAGGCGCTGCAGGAAGATCAGCAGGTGGCCAAGGCGAATGTCACATCTGTACCAGTGTTGGTCCATTCGGTCAAGAGCCCAGAAAGAGATGCGGAGGTTGACACTCTGAAATCGCAAATGGCCCAAGTGTTGGAGATGCTGACCTCTTTGATGGCGAAAGATCAGAGAAGACGAGAGAAACCAAGCCCAAGAAAGGAGTTGTTCCCGAACACCTCAGCACCGGCCTCCCTACAGGACCGAGAAGAGGTGATTTGCTATAACTGCGGAGGGAGTGGCCACTTTGCTAACGTATGCTCCAGCCCAAAGAAGAAGAGAACAGATAATTGCAAGCCGGCGGGAAACTCCAAAGGGCCCCCGGTGAAGGAGTCAACCGGGTGCCCATCATCTTCAGTGCGCTCCAAACTAAAAAAAAGGCCAAGAATGGAGGAGACAAAACTCCTAGGAGGAGGTATAGTACACCCCCACCAAGATGTACCCCAGAGGGAGGGGGCAAGACCCCTCAGTGGAAGTACAGCACCCCAAAGAAGGAACATCCACCTAAAAGGAACAATAACATCCCTCAGCGGGTTTGTGCCCCCATTGAGAGGGAGAAAGTCAATGCATGCCAGGCTCAGGAAAAATTAAAGTCCAAAAGGAGCAGGGCAAGGGTCGAAAGCAAAAAAAAAGAGGTGACCCCAGTCCGGCCATACCCAAAGGAACTGGTGGGCCCGTCTCCTACTGTGCCCATTCAAGTGGAAGGAGTCTATACTAAAGCTCTTTTGGACACCGGAGCACAGGTGACTTTACTATACCGGGACTTCTATGATAGGCACTTGAGTCATCTGCCTATCCAGAAGATAGAAGAGCTGGAGATATGGGGACTTGGAACCCAGAGTTTCCCTTATGATGGGTACCTGCCCATAAAGATGACTTTCGACCCATCCGTGGCTGGGAAGGCTGAAGTGTTTGACACCCTGGCAGTTGTGTGTCCCCGGCCGCCTGGAGCCAGCAAGATTTCCCTGATCATTGGGACAAACACGGATCTAGTCAGGAGACTCCTGACCCCTCTAGTGAAAGAGAGAAACCATTCAGCCACCAAAATCCATCCCATGCTAAAGACGGCCTACCAACGACTGGTCTTAGAGCAGAAGACCCCGGGAGAGGGGATAGGGAAGGTGTGGAGACTTGGCAGAGAAGGAGTAGTGCTACAGCCCGGAGAAGTAACCTGTCTTAGGGCCACTGTGAAGCTTTCGTGGGAACAACCTGGCCCCTTTGTCATGCTGGAATCAGACCCAAGGGAAGAGTCCTCAGGCCTGGAAGTGATACCAGAAGTGATTCCGTTCAAGGCCCTGAAGAAGGCCCATGGCAGAGTTCCGGTGAGTGTTAGGAACACTACGGGAGGACCCATGGAGATCCCTGCCAGAGTGTTGCTTGGTCAGGTGAGCCCTGCTGCCCCGGTCACTTGGTCCGAAGTCAAGGGGACGGGTGACGGAGGAGATGTTTGGGAGAAACTGTCCGTGGAAAACCCGAACCTACCCAGGGCTTGGAAAGAAAGAGCCAAGGCCCAGCTGACCAGGTGGGAGAAGATCTTTTCCGAAGATGAATTCGATGTGGGGTGTGCAAGAAGTGCCACCCATCGGATCCGCCTCCAAGAAGATAAGCCCTTCTGAGAAAGGGTCAGGCGGGTCCCCCTGGCAGATCTGGAGGATCTGAGGGAACAACTTGTAGAACTAAAGAAGACTGGTGTGATCCGGGAGTCTAGAAGTCCCTATGCCTCCCCAATCGTGGTGGTCAGAAAGAAGAATGGGTCGTTGAGGCTTTGTATCGATTACAGGACTCTCAACAGGAGAACCATCCCTGACCAATACACCACGCCAAGGATAGAAGATGCCCTACAAAGTTTGTCTGGAGCCAAATGGTTCAGTGTGATGGACCTCAAGAGTGGGTACTATCAAATCCCTATGCACCCAGAAGACAGGGAGAAGACAGCCTTCATAACCCCGGTGGGATTCTTCGAATTCAATAGGATGCCTCAGGGTCTGTCTGGAGCTCCTGCTACCTTTCAACGCCTTATGGAGAAGACTGTTGGAGACATGAATCTTATAGAAGTCCTTGTGTACTTGGACGATGTCATTGTCTTTGGAAGAACCTTGGAAGAACATGAAGCCAGGTTGGAGAAAGTATTGAGAAGACTCAGCGAAGAGGGACTTAAGCTTTCCCCCGAGAAGTGTCGGTTCTACCAGTCTTCTGTGAATTATCTGGGGCACATAGTGTCTGAAGAAGGGGTGGCCACAGATCCTGAGAAGTTGGAAGCAGTCACTTCCTGGCCACGACCCACCACAGTAACAGAGCTCAGATCCTTCCTGGGGTTCTGCTCCTATTATAGGAGGTTTGTGGAGGGGTTTGCTCGGATTGCCCGCCCGTTGAATGAATTGCTAAAGGCAGAAGGGAAAGAGGATGACTCAGGGCCCAGGAGGCCTGGTGAGTCAGTTCAAGATCAGTGGAACCCAAGGTGTGAAGAGGCCTTTCATGCTCTGAAGAGGAGCTTAACCACTGCCCCAGTCCTGGCCTACGCCGACCCTACCAGACCTTATGAATTACATGTGGATGCCAGCCATGAGGGTCTAGGTGGTGTACTCTACCAAGAACATGAAGGACAACTGCGACCAGTGGCCTATGTGAGCAGGAGCCTGACCCCCTCAGAAAAGAATTACCCCACTCATAAGCTGGAATTCCTGTCCCTCAAATGGGCGGTAGTAGACAAGCTAAAAGACTACTTGTATGGGGCAGAGTTTACTGTGAAGACAGACAACAACCCCCTGACCTACCTCTTCACCACCGTGAAACTAGATGCCACCGGACACAGGTGGTTGGCCGCATTGTCTGGATTCAACTTCAGTCTGAAGTACAGACCAGGAGCCGGAAATAGGGATGCAGATGCCCTGTCCCGGAGGTCTCATGCCACGACAAATGACTGGGAAGATTGGACCCAAGTGGCACCGGACGGGGTGCGGGCCCTTTGTCAAGGGGCTGAATTCCAAGCCAGAGGAGGCTCCAGAGCAGAAGAAATAGGGGTTACCATGGTAGGAGTCCCCAAACACTATTGTGGGTATAACTCAACTGGAGGAAGACAACCTACCGAGACTGTCCAAGAAGGAGTTGAGGTGTGACCAATTGGAAGACCCCATGGGGAGATTGGTCCTCGAAGCCCTGGAGAATCAGGATCCCAACAAATTCCTACATCACCCCTCAAAGGAGGCTCGCCTGTTGAGGAAGGAATTGGACAGGCTACAGGTACATCAGGGAGTGGTCTACCGAAGGGGCCCCTCTGATGACTCAGAAGATAAGTGGCAGTTATTTCTTCCAGAGAAGCACCGAGAGACTGTACTAATTGCCCTGCATGACCATCATGGTCACCTAGGGGCAGAAAGGACCTTCCAGCGTGTCAGAAATCGGTTCTATTGGCCCTGCATGAGGGCAGAAGTAGAGGAGTATTGCCATTCCTGTGCACAATGCATTCAGAGAAAGACCCTACCCCATCAAGCTGCCCCAATGGGCCACTTACAGAGTCAAGGCCCAATGGATCTGGTATGCATTGACTTTCTCTGCCTCGAACCCGACCTGAGTGGATTGGGGAATGTTCTGGTAATAACCGACCATTTCACCCGCTATGCTCAAGCTTTCCCAACCAAAGACCAGAAGGCATCCACCGTGGCCAAGATACTTATGGAGAAGTATTTTGTCCATTACGGACTACCACAGAGACTCCACTCAGATCAAGGAAGGGACTTTGAGAGTCGGTTGATCCGAAGACTTTTGGATTCATTAGGAATAAAGAAGACCAGAACCACGCCTTACCACCCACAAGGAGATGCTCAGCCGGAGAGATTTAACCGGACCCTGCTCAACATGTTGGGAACCTTAGAAACAGAGAAGAAGCAACACTGGAGTCAGCACATATCAGCCCTAGTACATGCCTATAACTGTACCACAAGTGACGCCACTGGCTACTCCCCTTATCGACTTATGTTTGGGAGAGAAGCAAGGCTACCTGTGGACCTGGCCTTTGGCACTTCTATAGACAATACCTCAGCTACATCCCACAAGGGATACGTGGACAGACTTAGACGTAGCTTGCAGGTGGCCTATGAACAAGCCCAGGCGGCTTCGGATCAAAGGGGGGCCCGCAACAAGAGAAATTTTGATCTGAAGGTTCGAGTGCAAGATCTGCAGCCCGGGGACCGAGTACTGCTACGCAATCTGGGGGTCCCTGGAAAACACAAGCTTGCCGACAGGTGGAGATCTGAGCCCTATGTTGTCTGTAGGAAGTTGCCCGGTTTGCCTGTCTACAAACTAAAGCCAGAAGGAAAGGTGGGTCCACTGAAGACGTGGCATCGGAACCACCTGCTCCCACTTGCTGAGGCAGTCAGAATACCTCCCGTGAGAGACTCCCCTGAACCGGCCTCTATCCTGGATATTCCTAGGCCGAACACTCGGTCCCAGACCTCTCGAGCCAAAGATGGGGAGGCCTCCCAATTGAGTACAGAAGAAGGTGGAGAACTGGACTGGCTGTGGCCTCCCTCGCCTCTGGGAACGTCCGCCATAGATCTCCCAAATGGAGGGGATACCCCAGATGCAACGCTGAATCCGGAGGCTACTGAATTCATACCCTTCAGTCCCTCAGCTGATTACTGGGAAGATGTTCCTGACACTTGCGCAGAGGAGGACTCTAGAGATTCCATACGTCAGTCGACTTCTGAATCAGAGGTTCCAGAACCAGCAATGTTACCTGAACTTACTCCTGAAGAAGAGCCTGTGGTGCCAGAGTCAGAAGCACCAAGAGAGCAGAGGGCTCGCAGAGTCATCAGGCCTCCCAAGAAACTAACTTACCCCCAAATGGGGACGAGCTCAGAGGACTCTGTTGTAACGGCTAGGAGAAGTGTTGAACAACCTGATCCTTCCACCGTCCATTTGGTGGAGGGCAACCCCAGCTCACTCTCTGGCACAGTTAGGCAGGCCACTCATGGTAGTGTGACCTGTGGGCAAGAGAGTTCCATCCCAAAGTTTTGGTGGGAATTCCCTATGCCAACATCATGCTCGACATTGTCCAAAATGGTAAACAGTATTTGTTGAAGTTTATCTTTGGGGACCAAAGAGTTCAAGTGGGGGGAGTGTGTAGCGGGGTGTTCCCCTTTAATGCAGAGAGACAAGAAGTTCCAGGTGAGAGGTGAGTCGGGAGGAAGTAAAGAGACATTATGGAAGTGAAAGCAGAGGAGAGAGAGACTACATCTCCCAGTACATCTTGCAGCACCCAGGGTGCATTGCTCCAGAACAGAGACTGCTGGGGCAGACTTTATAAAGGGGAGGCGGAGTTTTGGTCGGGCTCTTTGGACTCCCCTCTCCTAGCAAGAGGATCTCTGTGCTGAACTGCTGTGTGCACAAGGCCTGAAGCCTGGGCCGTGTGCTCCTTTCCAAAGAGCCCTCTGCCAGCCTAGCAGAGCCTTAGAGACATCTAATCCTCCTTGCTGCAGTACACCAGAAGGATTGAAGACTTGGATGTCGGTGGATTCCTGTTCCCAGACGAATCGATGGAGGAAACGGATTTGGACTTGTCCGGGTGGTGAGAGCTGTTTAAAGACAGATACTTTATCTTTACTATTCGTTGGGATTACAAAGTTGTTCTTCAAGTGCACCACCGAAAAGATTGCTAGCGAATATTGTTTCACTGAACTTCCATTTAGATCAGTCAGGCCTGACTGCATAGGTAGACATTGCTGGGTGTTAGTCTACCCATGAGGGGAAGTAGCTGTAAAAGGCAGCGCTAGAGTTGCATAGCAATACTTTATTATTCTGATTACTCTGTTTATCTTTATTACTGTTTATTGCAGGGATCTGCAACTTGTTATACTGTTGTTTATTACTTGCCCATTAGCCTCAGTAAAATATCTGGGTAAAGTACATTTGGTGTCAGTTCCGCTTACTTTACTTTAATAGGAGTTTTAAAGTATATTCTGTGTATGTTTGTTATAGGACTGCGTCACCAACAGTTGCGGTCACTGCGGTCCTATCTCTCTATCACCAGCTGTGCCACGGGAGGTTAGAGCCGATTGCCGGGGGTTGACAGCAGTGCACTGCAGGCCCAAATCAATATCAGCGGCTCTCTTAACTGGGGGTAGCGCTACATATATATATATATATATATATATATAATCTGTTATTAATAATTATAACACAACCGTTATTCATGTCATGGAAAAAAAAAACGACGTTTTTCTCAACGTGATTCCTCGTGTTTCCTCTCAAGCCTGTCTTGCATACACACGTTCATGAAAAAAAACGCTTGAGCAAAGCGCGGGTGACGTACAACACGTACGACGGCACTATAAAGGGGAAGTTCCATTCGAATGGCGCCACCCTTTGGGCTGCTTTTGCTGATCTCGTGTTAGTAAAAGTTTATTGAGAGACGATTCGCGCTTTTCAGCCTCGTGCTCTTCAGTCCGTTACAGCGTGACGGATCTGCTATCTCCATTACGAACGCTACTTTTACCAGAACAAGCGCTCCCGCCTCATAGTTGAGCATGCGCGGTTTTTTTCCCCTCGGAAAAGCCTACACACGACCGTTTTTCACGACGTTAAAAAGAACGACGTGGAAAAACGACGAGAAAAAATAGAGCAGGCTCTGATTTTTTTTTTTTTTTTTCCGCGCATTTTTCTCGTCGAAAAAAATGCTCTGTAGCCTACACACCACCGTACACAGTATACATAAAAAAAATTGTCTAATCAAGGGAGAAAAAAACTATAGTACACATAAATCATAGAAATTGTATACGTTTTAAATTACATCACTTTCACTGAAATTAGAAATGGTCCACAATAAGCTAAAAACAAAATTGGAAAAAGAAGATGCACACAACAGGAAGGAGGAAGGAATCCTTATCTACCTGTAACTTATGCTCCTAACAATGCATAGTTTATGCAAATTCTCACCTTCTGTCTTGGTACAATGTACAGTCTGATCACTGGGGGAGGGGAGAGACTGAGGAAATGCTTCCTCCTGCTTGCAGCAGACTGATGACATCATCTTAGCCTAGGCACCTTTTTAGTTATTTTTTAATGATAGAATGTTGGGCTTTTATGACACAGATCTTGTTTGCTGTATATTGTGACACGTCGGGTATTTTTTTTTAATGCAGGCTCTTGAAGTTACTGAAAAGTCCTCTTTCATTTTTCATGTCCGCTTTTTTATACTTTGCTGCAATTGAAGGCCTAAAATTTTTGTCTTCTCTATACTCTGGGATCGAACGTTCCCGGTTGTTGTGAGTCGATGTGAAGTTTTGTTTTTATCGCATCCTTTATCCTTCTGTCCTCTTCAAGTAAACGGTTTACGCAGCGTTATTTACTCAATAGCGCGTCCCGCAGAGCCCAGGCCGGTGTCGCCGACGCCTGGTACATGGCGGTCACAGCCTTATCGCCGGCCATCACCGCCAGGAATTAGCGTTGTGTTAATAAGCTGTCAGGCGCGGTGGAAGAGGAGGAAAACAGATCTGGTTTTGGCGGCGTGGGAATAGAAGGGAGAGCGCGTCCGCCATCTATTACGAGGAAGTCGATATCCGCAGCCGGCTCTGTGTTTGCGTTGGTTGGTGACAGTCACACTGGAGGGACACAAGTCTGCCGGGTACCCTTCCGCTGTCCTACCGCGTCTGACAACTCGCGTCCTTTTCTTAGTTTGGTCAAAGCGCCAACACTGCGCAAATTTGTGATTAGGAATGTATAGTAAAAGAAAAAATAATCATTTATAAGTCATTCAATCTACATAAAGCCACTCAATAAAACCTCATATGTGCTTTACCAGATGTCATAGTGAAGGTCACTTTTGTCTTTTTAAATCTGCAGCTGGTGATCCTGCCATGAAGGTCCTTGTTTCAGGCACTTCCCATTAGGTGACAACGCTCTGTCCCTGACTCCCAATTTGTGCTCCTGAGTTGTCATCCTACATGGGCATGGTCCATCAGGAAACACGATGGTGCAGCCATCTCTGGAGTGCAGGAAGAGGCTGCAGGAGATCGGCAGCACTGAAATATCCATTGGCCAATGGATCGATTAATTCTCCCCCAGCAGCTCCCTGTTCTGCCTGCTTCTGATCCCCCCCTGTGTGCCCCCCTGTCACTGTGCTGCCCCCACGGCACTGCTGGCTTACCTGTCTCGTAAAAAAAAAAAAAAAAAAAAATTGTAAAATAAAATCCATTTTAATAAATGTTACCATTCTTTAAAAAATATTAAAAAAAATGTTTAAAGATTTTTAAAAAATATTTTAAAAAGGGGCTAATTCACACAGATTCTCTGTTATGTTTGTGTCCGCTAATAATGATTTTAGTGTATTTGTTTGTGAAAATATTGTTTTGCTATATTTCGGGGGCCCTGTCAGGTAGGCTGTACGGGCCCCCGTGATTTCTGACAGCGACCCCGATTGACCAGCATCAACTTATTGCTGGTGTGTGAGAGACGACGCAATGGTCAGGGAGGATTTTCGACACGCAAGGCGGGTGAAGGCAGCTTCCATCAGATCCTTCGCTCACTCACGATGAGCGCCCCTCTTGTAAGGTCTTCTAACGGTTGCCCCTTTAAGTGTCGCACGGATGGTTGTCCACCAAACCTGTCACCACCAGCTCATATCATGCTAATGCGATTCTCCGGTTATTACGCGGGCTCATCTCCAATAAATTATACCGTACACAACAAGAGCAATATAAGACGATGTTGAGAAGCCCGGAAAATGAGGCATTAATAACGGTAATTTGATTTGGTAGCAGCGGTATCCCACATTTGCTCCCAGGGAGCAATCTCTGTTCCTCAGGTATACTGTGCTCCCCAGGGACAAATAATAAAGGGAGGAAGTTTCTGCTCCCCCCCCCCCCCCCGCCCAGCAGAAGTCATTATACGGGGGAGAGAATGAGCGTACTCCAGTGCCGGAGTTCTTCTCGTCTAAGGTGAAAGGGGCACTCCAATCAGAAGAAGAACTAAAAAAAAAGATTCTAATAGCTATCGCTAAAAGCTTTTCATTCTCTATGCATCGAGCTCCTCATTCCATCACCGTCTTTGTTACAATGTATATTTTAGGACTTTTTGATACTTTTTTTTTGTTTCTTCAAGGAGCTTAAACTCCTGGCACATGCCTGAACCCTTCCTGACCTTCGCTTGCTTTCTGAATGCAACCCTTACCCAATACTTGAGTGTGCAAGCTGTACTTTGCCTATACAAGGCTTTACTTTGTGGAGCGTAAAGAGCACCGATCTTCCACATACTTGATTGCAAATTGCGACGCGTTTCGGAGGTGAGTTTTTGGCTTGCAGAGCAATTAAAAATGTACATGGTTCTCTCCATGCTGCCCTCACATGGCAACCTGGGGTTTGCCATTTGCCACTGAGCCATGCTCCCTCCGCAGTGACGACCTACTAGTTGGCTATGCACTCTCCCACATTAAAGTGATTGGCCTTCAAGGCTGTGGGTGCTCCCCTTGTCCCTCCTATATCAGCACCCATGCTTAGTAATTGGCTATTCATAGCTGTAAATACTCCATCCACTGCTTATGTGATAGCGATTGGGCTTGGTGGTTGGCCACTTATAGTTAGAAAAGCACCCAAGCTAGGTGGTGGGTCACTCATAGCTAGGGAAAACACTCAAGCTTGATGGTGGTGGGACACTCCTAGCTAGAAAAGCACCCAGGCTTGGTGATTGGCCACTCATAGCTAGGAAAGCACCCAAGCTTGGTGGTGGGTCACTCATAGCTAAGGAAAACACTCAAGCTTGGTGGTGGGCCACTCGTAGGTAGGAAAGTACCCAGGCTTGGTGATTGGCCACTCATAGCTAGGAAAGCACCCAAGCTTGGTGGTGGGGTCACTCATAGCTAGGAACGCACCCAAGCTTGGTGATGGGCCACTCATAGCTAGGAACGCACCCAAGCTTGGTGGTAGGCCACTCATAGCTAGGAAAGCACCCAAGCTTGGTGGTGGGCCACTCATAGCTAGGAGAAAGCACCAAGCTTGGTGATGGGCCACTCATAGCTAGGAACGCACCCAAGCTTGGTGGTAGGCCACTCATAGCTAGGAAAGCACCCAAGCTTGGTGGTGGGCCACTCATAGCTGGGAAAGCACCCAAGCTTGGTGGTGGGCCACTCATAGCTGGGAAAGCACCCAAGCTTGGTGGTGGGCCACTCATAGCTGGGAAAGCACCGAAGCTTGGTGGTGGTGGGCCACTCATAGCTAGGAAAGCACCCAAGCTTGGTGGTGGTGGGTCACTCATAGCTAGAAAGCACCCAAGCTTGGTGATTGGACACTCATAGCTAGGAAAGCACCCAGGCTTGGTGATTGGACACTCATAGCTAGGAAAGCACCCAGGCTTGATGATTGGACACTCATAGCTAGGAAAGCACCCAGGCTTGGTGATTGGACACTCATAGCTAGGAAAGCACTCAAGCATGGTGATTGGACACTCATAGCTAGGAAAGCACTCAAGCTTGGTGATTGGGCACTCACCGCTAGCAAAGTACACAAGCTTGGTGATTGGCCACTCCACCCACTTGACAGCAACTGGATGTTCAAGGCTATGCATACTCCCCCTGACCCTTATGACCTCTCCAGACTTGGCTAGTCATGGCTTTACATTCTGTCTTTTCTCCAGTGTGACAGAAGAACCCAGACTTGGCGACTGGTCACTCATAGCTTTTCCATGCTCCCTCCATCCCCCCATTTAAAAGTGCCAGGGCTTGGTGGTTGGCTGCTCATAGCTATTAATGTTCTCCTGCCCCATGTGACAGTGCCTGGGCTTGACTATTGGCCACTCATTGCTATGAAAACTCATGGCTTTGACTGGCATCTCAGGGGTATGCATTCTCCCCTCACCTATAATAGTGATTGGCTGCTTACATACTCCAGCTGACCCCATATAACAGCATCTGGGCTTGGTCAGTGAAGGCTTTGCACTCCCTCGCTCCTCTAATGTGACAGCACTAAGGCTTAGCAATAGGCCACTCATAGCTATGCACGCTTCCTCCACCCTTCAGATGAAATTTCCAGGCCACTCAAAGCTATGCATGTCCCCATATGACAGTGCCTGGAGTTGGCAATTGGCCACTTATAGCTACGCACACTCTACTCACCCCCCACGTGATAGCACCCGGGCTTGGCGAATGACCACTTGGGGTGTGCAGGTGCCCTTCCACCCCTCACATGACAGCACCCAGGCTTAACAATTGACCCTCATAGCTATGCACACTTCCTCCACCCTTTAGGTGAAAGTGCCAGGGCTTGGTTGGCCACTCATAGCTATGCATGTTCCCCTGACCCCATGTGACGTGCCTGGAGTTGGCAATTGACACCCATAGCTATGGACACTCTACTCACCCCACATGACCGCATCTAGGCTTGGCGAATGACCACTTGGGGTATGAAAGCTGCCTTCCCCCTTCAAATGACAGCACCCAGGCTTAGCAAATTGGCCCTCCATAGCTATGTATGCTTCCTCACCCTTTAGGTGAAAGTGCCAGGGCCTTGGTTGGCCACACATAGCTATGCATGTTCCCCTGACCCCACGTGACAGTGCTTGAAATTGCCTATTGGCCGCCCATAGCTATGGACAGGGCCGGGACAAGGGGTGGGCAGGAGGGGCGGCTGCCCTGGGCACAATGGTTTATTGAAGGGATGGGGGGGGGCGCCCTGACCCTAACCCTAAGGGAAGGGGGGGGCGCAGTTTGGCATCCTTGCCCTGGGCGCTGGATGACCTTGTCCCGGCACTGGCTATGGACACTCTACCCCGGTCTTGGTGAATGACCATTTGTGGCATGCAAGCACCCTTCCCCTCACGTGATGGCCTCCAAACTTGGCAGTTAGGCACTGAGCACTGGGGGGGGGTGTAACATATTCCACCAGAAGTATTGGGTTATTTCTTTAGCGGGCCAGCAGAGCATTGGCTTGGTGAGGTAATGAATGGCAAGTATGTATCCAATTTTTTATTTTTTTTATTTTTTTAACCCTCCTCCTCCCTCAGCTTGGGATGGATCATGACGGAGTTATGTATCATTTTCTTTATGCTCTGTACAATAATGTGGCCCTGATGTCACAAATTTAATAAAAAGTTGTCCAAGTGATCCTGCGCAGAACAATTTAATAATAAGCTTAGCAAATGTGTAATGAATGGAGTCAGCGGAAGGCTCTCCTATGGGCATGGAGTTATTTTTAAAGTGGGAGCTTCTCTCGTCTTTGCAGGAAATCCCTCAGCAGCCGATCATATCCTCTCCAATATTAATATGCTTATAAAAAAAAAAAAAATAGGCATAGAGCCTCTGGAGACCCGCTGCTTGCTGCAAGACTTCGGTGGAGCGACGCCGCAACCAGCTGTCCAGCCAAAGCTCACCAGGCACCTTCCTTAATAACAACCCCAGGCAATCCTACCTATAAATACGCCGATTCACTATTCAGCTGTCAACGTATATTGGGATTGCTCTGCAGTGCTATTGAGTATCTCTCTACACCTGTGTATGCAGACTGAACCCGGTGAAGATATAAAGAAATGTATGCAATCCTTTAAAAATCATTACAATAAATTCACATGCAGCCAGCATAAGTACCTAAACCACGGGCGCTCAGCCTGCGGCCCTCCAGCTGTTGCAGAACTACAAGTCCCATCATGCCTCTGCCTTTGGAAGCCATGCTTGTAACTCAGCCTTGCAATGCCTCATGGGACTTGTAGATTCGCAACAGCTGGAGGGCCACAGGTTGAGCACCCATGAGTTACTGGCCTCCTGTCCTCTCGGGTAGAAACCAATCAGGGCACTACTGCTATGGGCTGACAGGGAGCATGCTAGCAGGAGGAGAGAGCAGAGTTGGTGAGCTTGTACAGTTGCTGCTCTTTCATTTTTCAATCCGCAGTCTAGGTACGGAGAACTCCACAGTATAGACCAGGGATCCTCAAACTACGGCCCTCCAGCTGTTGCGGAACTACACGTCCCAGGAGGCATTGCAAAACTCTGACATTCACAGACATGACTAGGCATGATGGGAATTGTAGTTCCTGAACACCTGGAGGGCCGTAGTTTGAAGACCCCTGTTATAGACTATAGCAGGGTGGATAAAAATCAATGATTTAAAAAAAAAAAAAATCTGTTTTTTTTTTTATTTTATTTATTTTTTATTTATTTTTTATTTAAATCAAATAAATGCTTTTGGAGTAAAAATCTATCTAAGGATAGTTTTATTTAGGATCCATTAATAATTTAGTTTATTTAGCATGAATGAAATGGAGCTTAGTTTTGTAGCATGAGGCTGTATATTCTGCAATATTTAAATTTTTGGTAAACTCATTCCATGAATCCAAGCTCTGCAAGCTGAGATAACATACACTGCATTGATGCATTCACACAATTTCACAGTAACCATGAGATGAAACAAAGTTCAGGAATATTCCTTTATCCCGTTGTTTTGCAAATCTATGTACACTACAAACTGTATGATTGAATCGGTTCTGATATCGTTGTTTTACTAACCTGACAGCTTTATTATTCTAAACAGGAAACCTTCATTTTGTTTGCAAATATTAAAGATTTGAACTACCAGATAAAATGAGTCCTTACATTTTAAAGAGCACCTGTCATTTCAGATCCATCATGGCAGCGCCTGTTAGCGGGCATCCAATCACCTTGCTGTGTCACTGGCGCATCACCAGCCGTCCCATTAAAGTGAATGGGACTGTCGGCGAGTCAGAGACGGCGGGTTAGAGGAGGAGCCGCTGCGGGACAGAGAGGACAGTTGCTGTTTAAAAATGATGATTTAAATCGAGCCTTTTTACTGGTGATTTAAATCAAATCCACCCTGCACTATAGTGTCAAAAGTATTGGGACACCTGAACTTTAGACCACTTTCACGCTAAAAAAAAAAAAGCGCCTGAAAACTTATTTCCATTAAACTCAATGAATGCTTTCACACTGGGGCAGTGCGCTGAAAAAACGCCCCTCTCCATTGAAATGAATTGAAAGCGCTTCAAAAGCGCTCAGTGTTTTACTGGCAGTTTTCCAAGCGCCTCAGTGTGAAAGTGACCTTAATGTCAGCCCAGTCTTCGTCCGTAGGGTTCAATATTGCGTTGTCAGATTGTTCCGCTGAACTGTCAGTCTCACAAAAAATCGCTGATCGCCGTCATTTGTAGTAAAACAAACAAAAAAATCCATAAAAATTCCCTTTTAGTTTGTAGAAGCGATAACTTTTTGCGCAAACCAATCAATATACGCTTATTGGGATTTTTCTTTTAACCAAAAATATGCAGCAGAATATATATTGGCCTAAATTGGTGAAGAAATTATATATTTTTATTTTTTTTTGGATGTTTTATAGCAGAAATCTTAAGATTATTTATTTATTTTTTTAAATTGTTGCTCTTTTTTTTGGCTAGCGCAAAAAATTAAAACTGCAGAGGTGATAAAATTCCACCAAAAGAAAGCTCTATTTGTCGGGGGAAAAAGGACATAATTTTTTTGGGTTACAGCGTTCGAACGACTGCGCAATTGTCAGTTAAAGTAACGCAGTGTCACAAAAAATAGTCTGATCATGAAGGGGGGGGGGGGGGTTAAAAACTTCCGGGGCTGAAGTGGTTAAATGAATCGAGATCAAGATTTTTTTTAACGATTAATCGAGCAGCTCCACTTGTGTACAGATCAGTAAAGTACACTATATAGAAGTGAAAAAATTGCCTATGATGCACCCTTTTATATTCACTTGATATATATATATTGGCACTAAGCTTCAGGTGGACTCGGCTATGGCCGGGCCCTTTTGGCCGGGGCTTAGTTTTCAGCAAGAATATGGGGGGGGGGGGGGACGGAGTTTCGACACCTCCAGCACTGAATGCATGTAATGGTGGGAGAGTGCTGTAGAGTCTGTTGATGCTGGCTGCTGGGTGGATCTATTGTTGCTGAGGAGGGTCAGTTATTGCCGGGAAAGATCTACTGTTGGGGGGGGTCTACTGTTGCTGGCTGCAGGGGGATCTATTGATGCTGGGAGGGATCTATTGTTGGGGGTCGATTTTTGCTGGGGGGATTGGGAGATCTATTGTTGCTGGATCTATTGTTGCGTGGGTGGGGTCTATTGTTGCCGGGGGATATATTGTTGCTGGCTGCAGAGGATCCACTTTACTGCTTTTATTTTTTTTTTTTTTTTTTTTTTTTTTGTAATTAAGAAATTCCATGCAAATTACTTAGCACAACAAAATTATACTTGGTTCCAGGGGCGGTCCGTCCATTAGGGGTGCCCGGGCGCCACCCCCTCTCTCCACACACCCCCCTATATGCAATGGTGAATCTATCCATCCACCCCCTATTCATGCGTCTGGCCCCTTTCAGGGCACCGGGGGGTATGAATTACAGGGGCCGGGGTTATTTTTGAAGCACCTGATTAGAGCCAGAAGCTCTAATAGGCTTCAAAACGGGGTGGGCTGGGAGCGCAGAGAATGCGAATGGAGTCCACCCAGATGTGTAAGGCCCCTTTCACACTGAGGCGCTTTGCAGGCGCTATTGCGCTAAAAATAGCGCCTGCACAGCGCCCTAAAAAAGCTGCTACTTTTGTATCCAGTGTGAAAGCCAGAGGGCTTTCACACTGGAGCGTTGCGCTTGCAGGAGGGTCAAACTCCTGCAAGCCGCATCTTTGAGGCGCAATAGGAGTGGTAAAAATACCGCTCCTATAGCGCCCCTGCCCATTGAAATCAATGGGGTAGCGCCTCCAAAACGCCGCAAAGAGGCGTTATTGCAGGCGTTTTTAACCCTTTCGGCCGCTAGCGGGGGTTAAAAAACCCCGCTAGCACATGCAAATCGCGGCAAAAACGACAGTATAGCGGCTCTAAAAATAGCATCGCTATACCACCAGCGCTTCAGTGTGAAAGTAGCCTAACAGCAGCGAATGAATATTCACTGTTGAAACACTGATCCTCAATCCGGCCAATCAGAAGCGGGTGTGAGACCCATTTTCCGATTGGCTGAAAAGAGAAGACTTCCGATTGGCCGCTGAGGAGGAGGGAGGAAACGGAAGGCGCCGCCGTTGCCTTGATGAACTGTGGAAAGGAGGAGAAACGGGAGGCCGCCGCCAAGCAGGGGAAGCGGCCAGTGATGGGGTAAGTGCTACTGGCCGACCGACTGACCGGGGGGTGGGGGGCTTGGCATACTGTTTGCCCCCCAAAAAAAAATTCCACCGCCCACCACGGCTTGGTTCTGTCCTTTTTTTAAAAAAAGGGGCGGGTACTGGGAGATGGGTAGGTAGGATGAAATCAAGGGACAGTGCTCAAAGGTGGGTAGTGGGCGGAGACAAGGGGTGAGTACCTGCACCTATTTTCTACAAAAAAAGAAAAGCCCCCCCCCCCCCGGCATTGGCCATATACTAGTTCCGGGGCAGCAAAGGTGAACCCGCCAAGGGAAGAAATTTTTCCATAAAATTTTGAGAAAACTTGTTGATTTATAGAGAACATCAAATAAAGGAAATTGGAACATTGTAACAATAAAAATTTATATATAACACGTTACAATTTCCATCAAATAATTCAACATGTTCCCATTCTGTTCAGTTCAACCCAAAGAAATTGGTTTTAGCTTTAAATACGCGTTTCGGTTGTCGGCAGATCTGATTAGTAAAACGTAAACTGAGCAAAATATGCCGCGTCCAATGAAAATAATCGAGGACATCACAAGTCTCATATCAGCGGTCTTGGCAGCGGAGGGTCAGAGGTCGCCTATTACTGAGGTTGACCAGTCCATATATATAATTTATTGTTTCCATGATGGAAGACGTCAGTTTTGTGGGTCTAACTGTGACAGGCGGCCTAAATATTTCATGCTGGTCCCAGAAGAGTTCTGACGGGTGAAGGATGTACAGCATTGCTGATGGATGGGGGTCTGCAGGTCCGGCCGGTACGGAACTCTCTGCGCATTAAAAAAATATACACACAAGATATAATTTTTATGTGCGGCAAGTTCTTTATATTGCTGGGGAGCTTCAGGGGGAGAAAACGTGACGGTGTGTTCTGTAACCACCGGATACTGGCTGTGGTGTGTCATTGGAGAGGGGTCAGTGCGGGGAGATGTCAGTGCTGGGGGATGAGGGGGGTCGGTGCTGGGGTATGAGGGGGGTCAGTGCGGGGGGATGAGGGGGGTCAGTGCGGGGGGATGAGGGGGGTCAGTGCGGGGGGATGAGAGGGGTCAGTGCGGGGGGATGAGAGGGGTCAGTGCGGGGGGATGAGGAGGGGGGTCAGTGCGGGGGGATGAGGAGGGGGGTCAGTGTGGGGAGATGAGAGGGGTCAGTGCAGGAGGGGTCATTGCTGTAGTTGAGAGGGGTCATTGCGGGGAGTTGAGAGGGGTCAGTGCAGGAGATGAGGGGGCATCAGGACGGGGAGATGTCAGTGCGGGGAGATGAGAGGGGTCAGTGCTGGAGATGAGAGGGGTCATTGTGGGGAGATGAGAGGGGTCATTTTGGGGAGATGAGAGGGGTCAGTGTGGGGAGATGAGAGGGGTCAGTGCGGGGAGATGAGAGGGGTCAGGGCGGGGAGATGAGGGGGTCAGTGCTAGGGATGTGGGGGGGAGATGAGGGGGGTCAGTGCGGGGAGATGAGAGGGGTCAGTGCAGGAGATGAGGGGGGCGTCAGGGCGGGGAGATGTCAGTGCAGGGAGATGAGGGGGGGTCAGTGCTGGAGATGAGAGAGGTCAGGGCGGGGATATGTCAGTGCTGGAGATGAGGGGGGTCAGTGCTGGAGATGAGGGGGGTCAGGGCGGAGAGATGAGGGGGGTCAGGGCGGGGAGATGAGAGGGGTCAGTGCTGGAGATGAGAGGGGTCAGGGCGGGGAGATGTCAGTGCTGGAGATGAGGGGGGTCAGGGCGGGGAGATGAGGGGGGGTCAGTGCTGGAGATGAGGGGGGTCAGGGCGGGGAGATGAAGGGGGGTCAGTGATGGAGATGAGGGGGGTCAGGGCGGGGAGATGAGGGGGGTCAGTGCGGGGAGTTGAAAGGGGTCATTGCGGGGAGTTGAGAGGTGTCAGTGCTGGAGATGAGGGGGGTCAGGGCGGGGAGATGAGGGGGGCGTCAGGGCTGGGAGATGAGGGGGGGTCAGGGCGGGGAGATGTCAGTGCGGGGAGATGAGAGGGGTCAGTGCTGGAGATGAGGGGGGGTCAGTGCGGGGAGATGAGAGGGGTCAGGGCGGGGAGATGAGAGGGGTCAGTGCTGGAGATGAGGGGGGGTCAGTGCTGGAGATGAGGGGGGGTCAGTGCGGGGAGATGAGAGGGGTCAGGGCGGGGAGATGAGGGGGGCGTCAGGGCGGGGAGATGTCAGTGCGGGGAGATGAGGGGTCAGGGCTGGAGATGAGAGGGGTCATTGTGGGGAGATGAGGGGTCAGTGCTGGAGATGAGAGGGGTCAGGGCGGGGAGATGTCAGTGCTGGAGATGAGGGGGGTCAGGGCGGGGAGATGAGAGGGGTCAGTGCGGGGAGATGAGGGGGGGGTCAGTGCTGGAGATGAGAGGGGTCAGGGCGGGGAGATGTCAGTGCTGGAGATGAGGGGGCTCAGGGCGGGGAGATGAGGGGGGGTCAGTGCTGGAGATGAGGGGGGTCAGGGCGGGGAGATGAGGGGGGGTCAGTGCTGGAGATGAGGGGGGTCAGGGCGGGGAGATGAGGGGGGTCAGGGCGGGGAGATGAGAGGGGTCAGTGCTGGAGATGAGAGGGGTCAGGGCGGGGAGATGTCAGTGCTGGAGATGAGGGGGGTCAGGGCGGGGAGATGAGGGGGGGTCAGTGCTGGAGATGAGGGGGGTCAGGGCGGGGAGATGAGGGGGGGTCAGTGATGGAGATGAGGGGGGTCAGGGCGGGGAGATGAGGGGGGTCAGTGCGGGGAGTTGAAAGGGGTCATTGCGGGGAGTTGAGAGGTGTCAGTGCTGGAGATGAGGGGGGTCAGGGCGGGGAGATGAGGGGGGCGTCAGGGCTGGGAGATGAGGGGGGGTCAGTGCGGGGAGATGTCAGTGCGGGGAGATGAGAGGGGTCAGTGCTGGAGATGAGGGGGGGTCAGGGTGGGGAGATGAGAGGGGTCAGGGCGGGGAGATGAGGGGGGTCAGTGCTAGGGATGTGGGGGGAGATGAGGGGGGTCAGTGCGGGGAGATGAGAGGGGTCAGTGCAGGAGATGAGGGGGGCGTCAGGGCGGGGAGATGTCAGTGCGGGGAGATGAGGGGTCAGGGCTGGAGATGAGAGGGGTCATTGTGGGGAGATGAGGGGTCAGTGCTGGAGATGAGAGGGGTCAGGGCGGGGAGATGTCAGTGCTGGAGATGAGGGGGGTCAGGGCGGGGAGATGAGAGGGGTCAGTGTGGGGAGATGAGGGGGGGTCAGTGCTGGAGATGAGAGGGGTCAGGGCGGGGAGATGTCAGTGCTGGAGATGAGGGGGGTCAGGGCGGGGAGATGAGGGGGGGTCAGTGCTGGAGATGAGGGGGGGTCAGGGCGGGGAGATGAGGGGGTGTCAGTGCTGGAGATGAGGGGGGTCAGGGCGGGGAGATGAGGGGGGTCAGGGCGGGGAGATGAGGGGGGTCAGTGCGGAGAGATGAGAGGGGTCAGTGCGGGGAGTTGAAAGGGGTCATTGCGGGGAGTTGAGAAGGGTCAGTGCTGGAGATGAGGGGGGGTCAGGGCGGGGAGATGAGGGGGGCGTCAGGGCGGGGAGATGAGGGGGGGTCAGGGCGGGGAGATGAGAGGGGTCAGGGCGGGGAGATGTCAGTGTGGGGAGATGAGAGGGGTCAGTGCTGGAGATGAGGGGGGGTCAGGGCGGGGAGATGAGGGGGGCGTCAGGGCGGGGAGATGAGGGGGGGTCAGGGCGGGGTGATGAGAGGGGTCAGTGCGCGGAGATGAGGAGGGTCAGTGCGGGGAGATGAGGAGGGTCAGTGCGGGGAGATGAGGAGGGTCAGTGCGGGGAGATGAGGAGGGTCAGTGCGGGGAGATGAGGAGGGTCAGTGCGGGGAGATGTCAGTACGGGGAGATGAGGGGGGTCAGTGCGGGGAGATGAGGGGGGTCAGTGCGGGGAGATGAGAGGGGTCAGTGCGGGGAGATGAGAGGGGTCAGGGCGGGGAGATGTCAGTGTGGGGAGATGAGAGGGGTCATTGCGGGGAGTTGAGAGGGGTCAGTGCTGGAGATGAGGGGGGGGGGGGTCAGGGCTGGGGGATGACGGGGGGGTCAGGGCGGGGAGATGAGAGGGGTCAGTGCTGGAGATGAGGGGGGGTCAGGGCGGGGAGATGAGGGGGGGGTCAGGGCGGGGAGATGTCAGTGCGGGGAGATGAGGGGGGTCAGGGCGGGGAGATGAGGGGGGCGCCAGGGCGGGGAGATGAGGGGGGGTCAGGGCGGGGAGATGAGGGGGGGTCAGGGCGGGGAGATGAGGGGGGGTCAGGGCGGGGAGATGAGGGGGGCGTCAGGGCGGGGAGATGAGGGGGGGGTCAGGGCGGGGAGATGTCAGTGCGGGGAGATGAGAGGGGTCAGTGCTGGAGATGAGAGAAATCAATGTGAAAAAAGTAAATCCAGCCATCAAGCTGCAATATATGAATACTCTATCCCACTCCCATCGATGTATTATATTGTACTGCATCAGGTTAGTATTTTTCTAAGGGTATGCTGACACCTAGTGGCTGTGTAGAGCCACTACAACTTGTTTACTATGTGATTTTGGTTTCTTCTCTGTTCTTCCCCCTCCTATTTAGTGCTAGTAAGTTCATCCCAACCTATTTCTTCCATGTTTCCTCCAGTCACTGTTAGTTATTTGCAGGAACGGGACAAGTTATTGTCTTTTTACACTTCAATAGACTGGGAAAAAAAACGTCCTCTATACTGCAATTTGCGGAAGTATAATTGTGTTGGATTCAGCTTCTGTGTCTTAATGAGGAGTTAAACTGCCTGTGGATGGTGCCAAGTCAGCAGGTGACCGTAGTGTCCAGGCAGACTGTGTCTGAGGCGGTGTGGCCAATGCGTAAAGCAGCATTTGAAACAGAACAGCGACATTTTTGGCTTTGGGAGGCATTAAATAATGGCAGCCCCGGGGTTCACTATACTGGGGTGCTTTGTCTATGCAGCAAACCTTGCATGCAGGATGTGGGGGATGGGATGTGTTGTTTTTTTGAATCGCAGCTCTGGGAATCATCCCGTTATTGAAGACAGATTCTCACAATGAGCATTTTGAAGGATTTCAGCACCCCCCCACCCCACCCCCCCCCCCCCCAGGTGGGATGTGAGATGCGGTCTGTTCCTACACGACATTTCCTGAGTCCGGAGTTTTGCTTTAAGCCTCTCAGCCGGAGCCGCCCGTCACCAAATGGCAGGCAGGTACGCGGATGGAGGTCATCATCCTGTCAAGTCAGCGTTGTTCCCTCATTGCTGTCCCCTCCTGATGAAATATTTGGGGCCCCGCCCCCCCCCCCCCCCCCCGAGGGACGGAGAGAAGTTAACGAGGGTGTTTATTAATCAGAGGGGGGAACGTTCATCATCCCAGCTTGACGTATGAATGTGCCACTCCTGACTGCAAGGCGGCAGATTGATGGAGAACAACGCTGATCGATGGCCGCGCTCCGCGAGACGTGTACCATATTAATTTTTTTTTTCCCACCGCCGTTCGAGTCTAATCACAAGGGGTTAATCGCATCTGCAGAAATTTAGAGCGCAATATTTTATCCGTAATCGCTACTTCTTATAATAAATGATACATCAGATTTTAAGGCTCAAATAGACGGCGGCTTGTGCTGAGACGTGCTGCCGCTGGGCTTTGCTTTTGAAAATGTTCAGTGCCTGGCTGGCTCTGGATTCAGTGCTTTGCGAGTCATACACTATATTGTCAAAAGTATTGGGACGCCTGCCTTTGCACGCACATGAACTTTAACGGTATCCCAGTCTTACTTTTGCAGCTATAACAGCTTCAACTCTTCTGGGAAGGCCGTCCACAAGGTTTAGGAGGGTGTCTATGGGAATGTTTGACCGTTCATCCAGAAGCGCATTTGTGAGGTCAGGCACTGATGTTGGACGAGAAGGCCTGGCTACCAGTCTTCACTCTAAATCATTCCCAAAGGTGTTCTATCGGGTTGGGGTCAGGACTCTGTGCAGGCCAGTCTAGTTCCTCCACCCCACACTATGTTGCCAAAAGTATTGGGCCACCCCTCCAAATCATTTGGTGGAGGGGGGATTATGGTGTGGGGTTGGCCCCTTGGTCCCAGTGAAGGGAACTCTTAAGGCGTCAGCATACCAAGACATTTTGGACAATTTCATGCTCCCAACTTTGTGGGAAGAGTTTGGGGGACGGCCCCTTCCTGTTCCAACATGACTGCGCACCAGTGCACAAAGCAAGGTCCATAAAGATATGGGAGATGGGGATTTGTGATGGGGGGGGGGGGAAGAGGATATGTACTTGGGGGAAATATGAGGAGTAGAGGAGGAGTGTTTTTTTGGAGGGGGGGAGACTTTGTGAGCTGGAAAGGGGATGGGGACAAAGATTTGTTCTGGGAGGGGGATTTCAGCAGGGGGGCATGCAGATTAGTGGTGTGTGTGTGTGTGTGTATATGTGCGTGGTATGTATGTATGTATATGTGTGTGTGTGTATATATATATATATATATAGTGTGTGTGTATGTATGTATGTGTGTGTGTGTGTGTGTATGTGTATATATATATATATATATATATATATATATATATAAAAATTTGGGGGGGGGGTTTATTGGATATATTTTATAAAAATATTTAGTTTTTTTTTTTAATTTGTCGATCTTTTTTCATTTAGGCCCCTTTTTCAGGCGTAATAGCGCTGTAAAAATGCCTGAAATAATCCTGCCCCAGCATTCTCTATGTGAAAGCTCTGAGGGCTTTCACACTGAGGCGTTGTGCTGGCTGTGCGTTGGAAAAAATCCTGCAAACAGCTTTTTTTGGAGCATCTTTGGGGCGCATAAAATAGCGCTATAAAAACGGCCTATCCCCATTAAAATGAACGAGTACCTCGGTAAAAACGCGGTAAAAACGCCCAGAAGCTGTGGGAAGGTCACATGACCGCAGTAGAGTGGAGGATTGTGGGATACCAAATAATCCTTTTTACTGCAAAACGCAGTAAAAACGCATAGGCGTTAGCGCTATTTTTAGCGCTAATGCGGTAAAAACATGCGGTAAAAACGCTAATCATTTTTAGCGCGTTATTGCAACGCCTCAGTGTGAAAGGGACCTAATGGCGCAAAAAAAAAAAAAAAAAACACAGAGGTGATCAAATACCACCAAAAGAAAGCTCTATTTGTGGGGAAAAAAAGGAACATGATTTTTATTTGGGTACAGCGTCGCATGACTGCGCAATTGTCAGTTAAAGTAACGCAGTGCCGTATCGCAAAAAATGGCCTGTCATGAAGGAGGCCAACAGTCCCGTATTTTCCGGGACAGTCCCGAATTGCTGTCCTCAGTCCCGGGTTGTGTCCTGGGATCTCAGTATCATCCTTTATTGGAGTTACTGAACATGTGCAGTAACTCAAAAAAGGGTAGTTATAGTTACTAAGGGGGTCACAGCTATGAGTGGGTGGTTCTCACACAACTAGTATCTGGGGGACACAGAAAGTGGGTGTGATCTTGATGATGAGAGAACCCGGAAAGGGGGCATGACTTGGGTGGGACTTTCCAGAAAGTAGGCACGATCCGGGTGGGAGCATCTGGAAGTTGGGCATATTATCCAAGTATTGCCCGTGGCAGGGGTGACAAGGTGCCAGGGACTGGGAAAGAAGATGTTGGCAAGTATATAAATGGATGATATTCAGTTACATTTGTTACAAATTCAGGTTGGCGTGCACTCCCGCCATGGGTGTATGGCATTTACTAAACATGTGCAATTCGTTTTGTTTCATATTCGTTTTTTAACAAATTTTGAGAAATTTGTTAATTTTTTAATTATATCCGAAAAAACAAGTTTTTCCGAAAGTTCGTAAATTTGAAATTTCGAAAACCCAAAAATTCGAAAATCTTAAATAACTTAATTATTTCTAACTATTAAATTATAAGTATTCGAATTTCCTGTCAAATTTGGCTGTTAGTGAGCGGAACGAATACAAATTTTTTCCGAAAGTTGCGAATTTTTCAAAATAACGAATGCCGCATCTAAACGAATGGAAGGTAACCAATCCTAAATATTAAATAACAATAATAAAAACATATTATTTTTTATTATCAATTTGTTCCACTCCATTTGTTTAGATGCGGCATTCGTTATTTCATATAAATTCGTATTCGTTAGGTTCACTAACAGACCAATTTGAAAGGAAATTCCAATACCTATAATTTAATAGTTGGTTATTATTAGTTGGTTATTTAGAATTTTCAGATTTTCTTTCTTGTTTTCGGATTTTCAAATTTATGAATTTTACAAATTTTCTAATTTTCTAACTTACGAATTTTACGAAAATTCGAAAGAATAACTCACTATTTAAATTTTCAAATTTATGAATTTTCGAAAAATTTGAAAAAATAACTAACTATTCAAATTTTATGAATTTATGAAAATTCAAAAGAATAACTAACGAACTTTTCGAATTTATGATTTTTTGAAAATTTGAAAGAATAACTAACTATTCAAATTTATGAATTTCCGAATTTTCGAATTTATGAATTTACAAATCTACGAAAATTCGAAAGAATAACTAATAACTATTTGAATTTTCAAATTTACGAATTGTAAAATTTTCAAATTTTAGAATTTCCAAATTTACGAATTGTAAAATTTACGAATTGTAGAATTTTCAAATTTACGAATTTGAAAATTAGAAAATTTTACAATTCGTAAATTTGGAAATTCTAAAATTTGAAGATTTTACAATTCGTAAATTTGAAAAATTTTACTATTCGTAAATTTGAAAAATTTTACAATTCGTAAATTTGAAAATTCTAAAATTCGTAAATTTGAAAATTCAAAAATTCGTAAATTTGAAAATTCTAAAATTCGTAAATTTGGAAATTTTACAAATTCGTAAATTTGGAAATTTTACAATTCGTAAATTTGAAAATTTACGAATTTTGTAAAATTTCCAAATTTTAGAATTTTCAAATTTTAGAATTTTAGAATTTTCAAATTTACGAATTGTAAAATTTTTCAAATTTACGAATTGTAAAATTTTTCAAATTTACGAATCTTAGAATTTTCAAATTTACGAATCTTAGAATTTTCAAATTCACTAATTTTATAATTTACGAATTGAGATCATAACTAATGCCCTGAAAAACGGGGGAAAAAAAAACCCTAAAACAAATGAATTTATCGGCAGTGCACATGTCTAGCATTTATCATGGTGGGTTTACTGATGGTGACAACAGTGGACTGTGCCTGCATCCCGTGTTGAAATCCCCTCTCCACCTGAAGCCAACATGACAGAGTGACAACCTAGAACAATTGGGAGACAGGACCGAACGTTGTCACCCTATAACAGGAAATGCCTGAAAAAGGACCCTTGTGGCAGGATCACAAGGGGTTATTTTAATGAAATCTGCAGATTCAAAAAAATTTTTTAAAATGACATGGACATGTTACCGATTTTATGAGATTTTTGGGTTTATGTGGGCTTTATTCATTCGCCAACAGTACAGCCCCGTAGGAGCCAGACATTAATTGCATCTAATTACGGAGCGGTGTGTGTGTCAGTTGCCGTCCATTGCTCACCACGGCGGGAGCGCTCCATCGCCGAATAAGACTGCCTGAAGTCATGCGCTTATGCCTGCGAGCTCAGCCTGAGGGGCTATCGAGTGTGAAGCCCGAACTTTTTTTGGCACATTCTACTCGAGAAAGTCGTTTTTTATATATATTTTTTTACTTATTACAAAACGTTGCGCTTTATCCGGAGCGTCCCTTTAAGAAAAGCTGGAGTCCGTTCTCAAGGGAGCGCGTCAGTCCTCCAACGCCATCCGATCCTCGCGCGCTCAGACCGGTTTGAGGTCACCGCTCCAGGTGGATTCAGAGTGCCGGCATTGACTCCCTCGGAATCGATCGCCGTCTCCCCTGCGCCCCCCAGACACAGCGCCTCCACCGTTGCCCCCGATCCATATTAACCACTTCCTAAAACGGGACGCGCAGTGTAAGAATAACTCCCCGCTATCGATCCTGCCAGGAGCGTGGGACACTATTTTTTTTTTTTTCTTTCCGATGAGCGCGCCGACATGAACTGCAGACCTGCTAATTATCTTCCTAAATAGACTGTGCCATATAAACCGCAGAGAAAGAGAGTCGCAGAGAGGAGCTCGGCTTTCCGAGTGCGTCCCCTGGAGCCTTCACAAGTGACAGTCTCTTTGTTTTGGACGAGGACAAGGTCAGATGGGGAGATAAGAAACTTTTATTGGAGCGCGGCACCTGCGGAGAAGGCAAAGGGCCCTCGCCGATCAAAGCGTATTCTGTACGATGCGTCTGTAGGGCCTCAAAGAAGCCATTGCGTTCAACGCTGCCCTTGAAGATGACAGAGAGGATCAGCTTGTATCAAGATGCTGTAGACTGTTCTTTTGATGATGGCGGAGATTCCGGTGCCAATATGTCCCAAGGCCAGTCTGCAATACAGAGAATCTCAGTGTGGCAGGGAGGAGTTGGCAAACGAGGGGTTACTTTACATAAGGGAGGGGTTAACGGGTTAATGGGAGGGTTCGTTTTGGGGTTATAGGCTGGATTAATGTTGGGATTGTAGGGATGGGTAAGTGTTGGGGTTTCAATGTGGGGGGGTTAGTGTTTGGGTTAACACAGGTTAGTGTTAGGTTTACATAAAAAGTTAGTGTCGGGGTTACATGCTGGGTTACAAGAAGGGTTAGTGTTGGGGTTACAGGGATGGTCAGTACTGGGGTTACAGAAAGGGTTAGTGTTGGGGTTGCAGGGAGAGTCAGCTTTGGGGTTACAGGATCGGTTAATGTTGCGGTTGTATGGATGGGTCAGTGTTTGGCTTATAGGAAGGGTTAGTGTTGGTATTACATGGTGGGTTAGTTTTAGGGTTACAAGAAGGGTTAGTGTTGGGGTTTCAGGGATGGTCAGTACTGGGGTTACAGAAAGGGTTAGTGTTGGGGTTGCAGGGGGAGTCAGCTTTGGGGTTACAGGATCGGTTCGTGTTGAGGTTGTATGGATGGGTCAGTGTTGGGCTTACAGGGAGGGTTAGTGTTGGTATTACATGGTGGGTTAGTTTTAGGGTTATAAGAAGGGTTAGTTTTGGGGTTACAGGGATGGTCAGTACTGGGGTTACAGAAAGGGTTAGTGTTGGAGTTACAGGACAGGGTAGTGTTTGGGTTGTAGGGAGGGTTACTCTTGGAGTTAAAGGAGGGGTTAGTGTTTGGGTTAAAGGATCTTTTAGTGTTGGGGTTACATGATGGGTTAGCGTTATTGACAGGGTTTAGTGTTGGGGCTACAGAATGGGTTACTGTTGAGGTTACAGAATGGGTTAGTGTTGGGGTTGTATGGTGGGTTCGTGTTGGGGTTACAGGGATCATCTGTACTGGGGTTACAGAAAGGGTTGTTATTGTAGTTACAGGACATGGTAGTGTTGGGTTTACAGGACAGGGTAGTGTTGGGGTTGTAGGGAGGGTTATTCTTGGAGTTAAAGGGAGGGTTAGTGTTTGGGATAAAGGATCTTTTAGTGTTGGGGTTACATGATGGGATAGCATTATTGACAGGGTTTAGTGTTGGAGTTACAGAATGGGTTACTGTTGAAGTTACAGAATAGGTAAGTGTTGGGGTTATAGGGAGGATAAGTGTTGGGGTTGTAGAGAGGATTAGTTTTGAGGTTACAGAATGGGTTAGTGTTGGGGTTATAGGGAGGGTTAGTGTTGGGGTTTTAGGGAGGGTCAGTGTTGGGGTTGTAGGGAGGATTAGTGTTGGGGTTACAGGAAGGGTTATTGTTGGGGTTGTATGGTGGGTTAGTGCTGGGATTAATAGATGGGTTAGTGTTGGGGTTGTAGGGAGGGTTAGTGTTGGGAGTTGTAGGGTGGTTTAGTGTTTGGGGGTTGTAGGGTGGTTTAGTGTTGGGGGTTGTAGTGTGGTTTATTGTTGGGGTTGTAGGGTGGGTTAGTGCTGGGACTAATGGGTGGGTTAGTGTTGGGGGTTGTAGGGTGGATTAGTGTTGGGGTTGTAGGGTGGGTTAGTGCTGGGACTAATGGGTGGGTTAGTGTTGGGGTTGTAGGGTGGGTTAGTGTTTTTAGGGTAGTTTAGTGTTGAGGTTGTATGGTGGTTTAGCATTGGGGTTGTAGGGTGGGTTAGTGCTTTAGGGTAGTTTTAGTGTTGAGGTTGTAGGGTGGTTTAGCGTTGGGGTTGTAGGGTGGGTTAGTGCTTTAGGGTAGTTTTAGTGTTGAGGTTGTAGGGTGGTTTAGCGTTGGGGTTGTAGGGTGGTTTAGTGTTGGGGTTGTAGGGTGGTTTAGCGTTGGGGTTGTAGGGTGGTTTAGCGTTGGGATTGTAGGGTGGTTTAGTGTTGAGGTTGTAGGGTGGTTTAGTGTTGGGGTTGTAGGGTGGTTTAGTGTTGGGGTTGTAGGGTGGTTTAGTGTTGGGGTTGTAGGGTGGTTTAGCGTTGGGGTTGTAGGGTGGTTTAGCGTTGGGGTTGTAGGGTGGTTTAGCGTTGGGGTTGTAGGGTGGTTTAGTGTTGGGAGTTGTAGGGTGGTTTAGTGTTGGGGTTGTAGGGTGGTTTGGTGTTGGGGCTGTAGGGTGGGTTAGTTCTGGGGTTAGTGTTGGGTTTACAGGTCGAGGTAGTGTAGGGGTTGTAAGAAGGGTTAGTGTTGGGGTACAGAATATTATTTTGTGGTAAAGCACATTTTCAAGTGAACATTTCAATATTTCGTATGAATTACCATCTGATTTGGAAACAAAGGGCTTTCACCAAATGAAAAACACATTCACTATTCAAAATTTTGTTCGAACAAGAAAATATTTCCACCCTGACCTTTCAAATTTTCTTATTACTGATCGAAGCGCAAGGAGCCAATCGGTTCCTGTTCTGACATTAAGCCTGCTGATAGGATGCGAGAGCAGAACGACAGAGAGATAATCCTATCACTGTGCTGCTTCTCCTTTCATTGTCCAGTCCTTGGCCGACCGCAGGTCTAAAATGAGTTGAGTGATGCTGACCATCAGACTGAGGACATCTAGTGGCAAAAGAAAAGTACTGCAGGGGAAATCTCTAGATTAAAGGTGACAATTGCAGCATAAAATGATTCTATTTATATTTAACGGGCTGTTCATTTTGATCTTGTTATTTACAGCTGGAGTTCTGTTTAAACATTTTTAGCATCTCACCGGTGCCCCAGATGACCCTCAAATTCTTCCATCAGCAAACGTTCCGCCACCCGTCGTTCATGGCAAGACCTCCACCTGCCTATGTCCGCCCTGAGCTGCCGAATCTGTCTCGTGATAAGTCAGCGGCGGTGATGTTTGCCGTTGTCGCAGATTCTTCCACAATAGGCCTCCCGTCATCTATTCTCAGAGACGGAGAAGCGGGTGACCCCCGGCAGACCCCCCCAATCGTTGGAATCTTGATGTTGTATTATTGTTCGCCATTCAAATCCGTCACCCCCGTCTTCCCTCCGCTGCGTTTTCTTCTCCGAGCGGAGGTCGCCAGGCTCAGGTTCAGGGACGGGTCCACTTGTTGTTTCTCGTTTCCCCTATTGTTCTGCCCAGCAAGGAGTGAAGGAGGAGGGGGCGTGCGGAATTGTTCTGATTGCGGCACTTGAAGGAAAATAAAAGAGGGCTTATTGTGCGCCGCTAACTGACAACCGCCTCCAGCTTTGTGTATACAAACGCTCCTCGCCTGGATGGAGAGGAACGATGAATCCGAGGGAGAACAAAGGAGGAAGAGGACCGGGCGAGGCGAAGAGAGGAGGTCAGAGGATCCCGCGTCGGGGTGTCAAGAATTTCTAACCTTCATTAAAGGGGAGAACAAATCTGAAAGATATAATGAGGGGAAAGAGAAGAGAAAAAAAAAGATACTTTGTAGCATTAAAAAAAATAAAAAAATCTTTGAATATTTGAAACTTCTGTGAACTGCAAATTGCCTAAATTGTAGCAGAATAATAACTGTAATTCAGCATTCATTTAAAGGGAAGGCGTGCGGGTACAAAGACGAGCGCCCCCATTGTTGACTTAAAGGCGCAACTTCATTTCGCTGAGTCGCAGACCAAGCTGACAGGTCAGACTTCACTGGCTGCGTGCTTTTTCTGGGTCGTGTATATAGAGTGACCGCTCTCTTAAAAACTACTAGTATTTTGGAAAGTCGCCTCCGGTATCAGTGGCGGCCGGTGCTAATTTCGTTTGGGGGGGGGGGGGGCGGCAAACAGTACCACTATAGTACCAGTATCGGTCCGTCGGCTGGGCAGGTGTGGCGCACTTACCCCATCTCTGCAGCGCTTCTCCTGGCTTCTCGGCGGCGGCTCTGGCTTCCGTTTCCTCCCTCCTTCTTGGCAGCCAATCGGGAGCCTTCTCTTTTTGGCCAATCAGAAAATGGGTCTGCTTCTGATTGGCCGGATTGAGGATCAGTGTTACAACAGCGAATATTTAGTTGTAACACCTGGGAGGGCTCATGGCGCAATGCTCTGCGTCCACGAGCCCACATATTTTGAAGCCTATGGCTCTAATCCGGTGCTTTAAAAAAAAACACCCCCCCCCCCCCCCCCCCCGCCACAGTAATTCAGGCACCCGGCGTCCTGAAAGGGGCCGGATGTCTGAATAGGGGGTGGCAGTGGCGACCATGGATAGATTCATGCTATGCATGGATCTATCCATTAGTCATATAGGGGGGTGGCGTGGAGGGAATAGGCGCCGCCCGGGCACCCCTAATTGACGGGCCGCCACTGTCTGGTATATTTAGGCCTCATGCACACAGAATGCGATGGCATGCGTGGGAGGAAGAAAAAGCAGCTTAGACGCGCCCAAAGTCATATTTTGCAAGCGTGTTTAGGCGCGTGAAGCGTTAGGCCGTCCATTTATTCCATTGGCCTAAATACACTTTATTACCAAAAGTATTGGGACACCTGCCTTTACACGCACATGAACTTTAATGGCATCCCAGTCTTAATGGAAAAATAAATTATTATATGGTAAAACAATAAACAATCCCATAATATATATATATATATATATATATATATATATATATATAATTTGTGTTAAATATAATTTAAAAAAAACTATATGTGTGTGTGTGTATGTATATATATGTGTATGTGTGTGTGTGTGTATATATATATATCTATATATATATATATATATATATATATATATATATATATATATATATATATATATATATATATTGTCAAAAGTATTGGGACACCTGCCTTTACACGCACATGAACTTTGATGGCTTTCCAGTCTTAATCCGTAGGGTTCAATATTGAGTTGGCCCACCCTTTGCAGCTATAACAGCTTCATCTCTTCTGGGAAGGCCGTCCACAAGGTTTAGGAGTGTGTCTTTGGGAATGTTTGACCATTCTTCCAGAAGCGCATTTGTGAGGTCAGGCACTGATGTTGGAGGAGAAGGCCTGGCTCGCAGTCTCTGCCCTAATTCATCCCAAAGGTGTTCTATCGTGTTGAGGTCAGGACACTGTGCAGGCCAGCCAAGTTCCTCCACCCAAAACTCGCTCATCCATGTCTTTATAGACCTTTGTTTTGTGCACATCATCTTTTAAAAAAAATATTTTTTTAATTTATTAAAATTTACATTTTCCCCAAAAGATTGCATTTAAAAAAACTGCTGCGCAAATACCGCGTGACATAAAAAAAAAATATTTCTATATATAAAATTATTTATTTATATATATATATATATATATATATATATATATATATATTATTATGTGTGTAATATATATATATAATATATTTTGTATGTGTATATATATTTTGTATGTATGTATGTATGTGTGAGATAGATAGATATATATATATATATATATATATATATATATATATATATATATATCTATCTATCTATCTATCTCTAATATATTATTATGTATGTGTATGTGTGTATATATATATATATATATATATATATATTACACAAGCAAGCGAGTGACACACATTTCGCTGTTCCTAATATAATAATTGATCCCCTGCCCTTTCCCTCTCCAGTAATAAATCGCCTCTAATAAGGTGTAACCTCCTGTAATAAACGCTCTTCTCTTAGTACATAACTCTCCAGGGGTCTCCGAAATATGAAGTCCTTCACAAGCTTACATCTTTCCTCCTCTTAACGTGAAGCGATGGTGGCGTTCATTCTCTTACACCGTGTCAGCATCCTTCATGAATCTCGCAATTTTCACCGCCTCCTGTCGACCATTCGCAAAAAAATAAAAAATAAATTCTCAAAGTTTATACGCGGCTTGTCCAATAAAGCACTCTAATGATCCCCAATCCCTGGGTCACTCCTGCCGGCGCTGCGAATCCCCGCGTTATTTGCCGAACACTAAAGTAAAATAATGGCTTATCGCCTTTGAAGCGCCGGTAAAATATTTTGCCTTCTGTGCGCATGTTTGGGAAAAAAATGTGTTCGTTTTATGGCTAATAAATGTGAGAAATCATCCCATTCCTTCCTGGAGGAACACGGGATCCTTCCCGCTGATGGAGAGATATTTCTGCTAATAAAATAATAGAATCGCATTGTTTGACATCTGATAAGATTTATTCCTGATTTCAAGGTAAACTACTTCCATCCAGTGCCTATTATGAGTAGTTATCTTTAACTTTACTTTTTTTTGGGCGGGGTGTCTTGTTTTGCTGTTCCATATTTTTATGATGGTATTTTATATCAGGATCTCCTTCTAGTGCTTGTCTGTATATCTGATAAATGCAACATCCTTGCTTAATTCATGACGAAAATGAAGGGTCTGTCCACCCAAAACTGGTATCCCTGAGATAAACCTCCTGACAGTCTCTTCTATCTCTCTGGGACTCTGTTAAAATGGGATCCCAGAGTTCCAGAGTCTGTACACCCGCTGTGCCCATTATGAGGAGTTCCCACCATCCCTGTGCTGAGTTCCCGGGTCTGTACACCCGCTGTGCCCATTATGAGGGGTTCCCACCTCCCTGTGCTGAGTTCCCGGGTCTGTACACCCGCTGTGCCCATTATGAGGGGTTCCCACCATCCCTGTGCTGAGTTCCCGGGTCTGTACACCTGCTGTGCCCATTATGAGGGGTTCCCACCTCCCTGTGCTGAGTTCCCGGGTCTGTACACCCGCTGTGCCCATTATGAGGGGTTCCCACTATCCCTGTGCTGAGTTCCTGGGTCTGTACACCCGCTGTGCCCGTTATGAGAGGTTCCCACCATCCCTGTGCTGAGTTCCTGTGTCTGTACACCTTCTGTGCCCATTGTGATGGGTTACCATCATCCCTGTGCGGAGTTCCCGGGTCTGTACACCTTCTGTGCCCATTATGAGGGGTTCCCACCATCCCTGTGCAGAGTTCCCGGGTCTGTACACCTTCTGTGCCCATTATGATGGGTTACTATCATCCCTGTGCTGAGTTCCCGGATTTGTACACCTGCTGTGCCCATTATAATGGGTTCTCACCATCCCTGTGCTGAGTTCCCGGGTCTGTACACCCGCTGTGCCCATTATGAGGGGTTCCCACCATCCCAGTGCTGAGTTCCTGTGTCTGTATGCCTGCTGTGCTCATTATAATGGCTTCCCACCATCCCTGTGCTGAGTTTTGGGGTCTATACACCTTCTGTGCCTATTATGAGGGGTTCCCACCATCCCTGTGCTGAGTTTTGGGGTCTATACACCTTCTGTGCCCATTATGAGGGGTTCCCACCATCTCTGTGCTGAGTTCCCGGGTCTGTACACCTTCTGTGCCCATTATAAGGGGTTCTCACCATCCCTGTGCGGAGTTCCTGGGTCTGTACACCTGCTGTGCCCATTATGAGGGGTTCCCACCATCCCTGTGCTGAGTTTTGGGGCCTATACACCTTCTGTGCCCATTATGAGGGGTTACCATCATCCCTGTGCTGAGTTCCCGGATTTGTACACCTGCTGTGCCCATTATAATGGGTTCTCACCATCCCTGCACTCACAGGGTGACAGCGCAGGAGCACAAATCGGAGACAGGCACAGAGCGCTGTCACTTTCTCAGCTTTGGCATGGCAAGCATCATTTTAATGAAATATGCATATTTCAAAATTAAAATTGGAAAGATTTAAAAACAACACAAACATATCAAAGATTTTTAGCGGTTGGCTTTACATCTTCTGTAAGGAGCAGATGTTCGGCATCTCACCATCTCTCTGTCGGTATCGGCATATCGCCGAGCGACTTTACCAGCTGCCTGATGGGCGTTTTCTCTGCGCGGTTCTATAAATACCGTTTAGCCTCTGCGGAGTCACCGCGCCAATGTCTGGTATATTTCTGTGATGAAAGAAAGTTTCTTTCTGGCGGGATCGGAATGTAGATCCAAAAACAAACCGCCACGCTAAAAGGAAAGGAGCGGATTATCCGCGGTATAAGGTGAGCGGATTCTGGAGGCGGGGGGAGCAAAATAAAAGGAACTTTAATCAGAATCTCACTTGTTTTAAAGGCGTCGTTATCGGTTGGGTGCGAATGGCCCTCCAGGTTATCCGGTAAGGGCAACAGTAGCAGCCAAATAGAAATCTAAAACTTTGGAAGCTGCTGAGTGATTGGCTGTTTTCAAGTTGCATGTTGGCCAATTTATTAGGGGACTTTGAAATGACGGCCTTCATTGTTACACTGTAACATTATATAGTTACATAGTTTTATAGTTACATAATTCAACCAATAGAAAAAATAATGAATACATAGAAAAACTTCCATATACAGAATCCCATACCGGAGTTTCTCAACCTGGGTGGCCCTGAATCAACTTCATGAGTTGCCATGGTCCGGGTAGGCCAGGGCCACCACCAGCACCATAACAACCAATGACGCTCTGGGGCCAGGACACATGGCGTCATGCGTTGCTATAGTGATGGTGGTGGCTGGCTTGCTTGGACTATGGCAACTCTGATCCAGGGCATGCAGGGCTGCCCCCAGCCTTAAGGAGAAAGACAGAAGTCCAATTTCTCCAGACCTCCTCTGCCTTCTGCCGCACCACTGGGGCCAAAAGGTAGGGCTGTGATGTGATGGGGGTCTGTGTGATTGGTGGGGCTTTGTTGTAGGTGGATTCTGACGCGATGGAGGAGGACCCTCTGATGTGATGGGAGAATCTGATGTGATGGGAGGACCTCTGATGTGATGGGGGGGACCTTTTTGATGTGATGGGGGGGACCTTTTTGATGTGATGGGGGGGACCTTTTGATGTGATGGGGGGGACCTTTTGATGTGATGGGGGGACCTTTTGATGTGATGGGGGGACCTTTTGATGTGATGGGGGGACCTCTGATGTGATGGGGGAGACCTCTGATGTGATGGGGGGACCTCTGATGAGATGGGGGAACCTTTGATGTGATGGGAGGACCTCTGATGTGATGGGGGAGTGTCTGTGATGGGGGGACCTCTGATGTGATGGAGGGGTGGCGCCTGATGTGATTTGGGGGGACATCTGGTGTGATGGTGGGGAGAACCTCTGGTGTGATTGGGGGGACCTCTGGTGTGATTGGGGGGACCACCTCGGGTGTGATTGGGGGAACCTCTGATGTGATGGGGGGGCATCTGATGTGATTGGGGGGGACCTCTGGTGTGATTGGGGGACATTTAGTGTGATGGTGGGGAGAACCTCTGGTGTGATTGGGGGACCTCTGGTGTGATTGGGGACCTCTGGTGTGATGGGGGACCTCTGGTGTGATGGGGGGACCTCTGGTGTGATGGGGGGGCATCTGATGTGATTGGGGAGGCATCTGGTGTGATTGGGGGACCTCTGGTGTGATTGGGGGGACCTCTGGTGTGATGAGGGGACATCTGGTGTGATGGTGGGGAGAACCTCTGGTGTGATTGGGGGGACCTCTGGTGTGATGGGGGGGGGGCATCTGGTGTGATTGGGGGACATCTGGTGTGATGGGGGGACCTTTGATGTGATGGGGGGCATCTGGTGTGATTGGGGGACATCTGGTGTGATGGTGGGGAAAACCTCTGGTGTGATGGAGGGACCTCTGGTGTGATGGGGGGGGGGGCATCTGATGTGATTGGGGGGACCTCTGGTGTGATTGAGGGACATCTGGTGTGATGGTGGGAAGAACCTCTGATGTAATAGGGGACCTCGGGTGTGATGGGGCAACCTTTTGATGTGATGGGAGGATCTCTGATGTGAAGGGGGGACCTCTGATGTGATGGGAGGACCTCTGATGTAATGAGGGGACCTCTGATGTGGTGGGGTAGGCGCTGATGTGATGGGGGGGGCTCTGATGTGGTGGGGTAGGCGCTGATGTGATGGGGGGCTCTGATGTGGTGGGGTAGGCGCTGATGTGATGGGAGGACCTCTAATGTAATGAGGGGACCTCTGATGTGGTGGGGTAGGCGCTGATGTGATGGGGGGGCTCTGATTTGGTGGGGTAGGCGCTGATGTGATGGGAGGACCTCTAATGTAATGAGGGGACCTCTGATGTGGTGGGGTAGGCACTGATGTGATGGGGGGCTCTGATGTGGTGGGGTAGGCGCTGATGTGATGGGAGGACCTCTAATGTAATGAGGGGACCTCTGATGTGGTGGGGTAGGCGCTGATGTGATGGGGGGCTCTGATTTGGTGGGGTAGGCGCTGATGTGATGGGAGGACCTCTAATGTAATGAGGGGACCTCTGATGTGGTGGGGTAGGCACTGATGTGATGGGGGGCTCTGATGTGGTGGGGTAGGCGCTGATGTGATGGGGGGCTCTGATGTGGTGGGGTAGGCGCTGATGTGATGGGAGGACCTCTAATGTAATGAGGGGACCTCTGATGTGATGGGGGGCTCTGATGTGGTGGGGTAGGCTCTAATGTAATGGGGGACCTCTGATGTGATTGGGGGAACTCTGAAAATAAGTAATCGGATGATCCCTGGATCAAAAATCACTGAAGACTTGGCTAACTTAAAGCCCAATCACCAGCCATTTCCTCACCCCGTCGGTCACATGATGCTGGGGGGGGGGGGGTCCTCTTCCTCCTCCTGGAGGTGGGTGGTCCTAAATACATAATGACATCAGTGACACTCTCCACATCGATACAAAGTGCGTAGAGGATACTCTGGTGACCAGCATTGTGCAAGAATACTTATTACGCTTTTGGTGCATCTTTTGGATTCCTGACTCCCGTGACGCACCTGTGAAACTTGGGCATTTGACTCACATGCGCCAAAAACGCATTGCGGGTGCATTTTTTTTTTGTTTCTTATACCAAACAATGGGAGGTGCATTTCTAATGCGTGTTTGAAACGGCACCAAAGATGTAGCATGCAGGACTTTTCAGAACGCACCGCAGCGCACTGACATAAGATTTAAATGGAAATCGTTTTATTGCGTCTTTAGTGCATTTTAGCGCGACAAAAGTGCATCAGTGTGAATGAGGGAGGCCTTAAACCTTCATCACTCATCCAAATGCCGCCGATTTCCCCCCCCCCCTCCTCCAGCCTCATGTCTAATGACAAATGACAGGTGCTCTTTTGTCATTATCCGGCCGGTGAGAGATCCGCTCCCGACACCCCCTATTTACGCTCCATAATATCCCGACTGCAGCAGAGAAACAAAATCTCCCAACAAAAGTGCAGGAAAAAAAAACAAAAAACCAGCGAGGAGACGTTATGAAGATGAAAGATGCAATATTTTGGAAAGGTCTGAAAATTGTGCCAGCAAAGCGATTTCATCTGTTCTGCGGGGAAGACTGATTGACGGAGCCGCGATGTTATCCTCAAAGTCAAAATAGCATTTTAAACAGTTTGAAGAGTAAAATCTGCATCTGCCGGGGAAAAAAAAAGACAAAACGCGAAGCTTCCTGTGCGGGGAAGGTTGTACGGTCGTCACCGACTCTCTGTACATATAGGCAGCTTATTATCCCAGAGTAACAATCGCATCTACCCCCCTCCTCATTCCTCATCCTGACTTTTCCTTCGTATGACAATCCCGATTTTGAGACTTGTGTATGGTATGTATTAATCCTTCATTGTTGGGGAGTTATTGAAGCTTAGACAATCAGATCAGATCTAACATGACTGCAAACTCCAACAAATTTCCCAAATTAGGAATTACTGTACCTCTTTCCAGTGGAGGCTGGTGCTCAAAATTTTTGGGGGGCGCAAACAAACTGAAAAAAAAATCATCAATTGCCGCCACTGTGCCCAAACGCCGCCAGTTTGCCCCCCCAAACGCAGCCAGTTTGCCCCCCAAACGCAGCCAGTTTGCCCCCCCAAACGCAGCCAGTTTGTCCCCCCAAACGCAGCCAGTTTGTCCCCCCAAACGCAGCCAGTTTGCCCCCCCAAATGCAGCCAGTTTGCCCCCCCCATATGCAGCCAGTTTGCCCCCCCCCCATATGCAGCCAGTTTGCCCCCCCCCATATGCAGCCAGTTTGCCCCCCCCCCATATGCAGCCAGTTTGCCCCCCCCCCATATGCAGCCAGTTTGCCCCCCCATATGCAGCCAGTTTGCCGCCCCCCCCAAATGCAGCTAGTTTGCCCCCCCCCAAATGCAGCTAGTTTGCCCCCCCCAAATGCAGCTAGTTTGCCCCCCCAAATGCAGCCAGTTTGCCCCCCCCAAATGCAGCCAGTTTGCCCCCCCCAAATGCAGCCAGTTTGCCCCCCCAAATGCAGCCAGTTTGCCCCCCCAAATGCAGCCAGTTTCCCCCCAGCCCTGCACTTACCTTCCTCGGGTCAGCGCCGTCCTTCTTCCGTCCTCGATGTCTTCTCCCGTCCTCTGACGCTTTAGCCAATCAGGTTACCGGTAACCAGACCCAGTGAACCTGATTGGCTGAGACGCGTGTCAGTGTTAATCAAGAACGCACCCCCCGTGCGTCCCCTGGTTAACTATTCGGAAGCCGATTAGAGCCCATAGGCTGTAATCGGGAAGCCTATCAGAGCCGATGGCTCTGATAGGCACTTCCAAAAACCAACCAGCCGCTGTTATTCAGATGGCCGGCGCTCAACAGGGGGCCGGCCATCTGAATAGTGGGCGGCAGCGGCGGCGACAATACATAGGTTCATGCAATGCATGAACCTATGTATTGTTGTTGTGAGTGACGGGCACAGGAGAGAGAGGGGGCGGCGCTCCTGCGCCCACTATGGACGCACCGCCACTGCCTCTTTCTGTACTGGAAGAGTAAGAGGGGGGGGCAGCATTTGCTAGGCTTTGCCATAGTGTGCTCCACCGGTGTGAGGTCTGAGCTCCCCGCACCTATTCCATCCTCGCCGGTGCCATGGTATCTTCCTCCTCTTCCAGGTCCGCCATCTTCTTGCTTGGCCCATTGGGTGCTGATAATGTAACTCCCATGAATGTGCGCTCACCATGGAGTTGCATTCTCTCCCCTGCAGATTGTGTAAGGTTGCCCACTTACAAAGAAATGAAGGGTCTATAACTTTTATTATGATAGACACAGAAAATCAACCAAAAATCCAGAAAAAAACACATGATACAAATGTTATAAATGGAGTTGCGGTTCAGAGAGTAAAATAAGTATTTGATCCCCAAGCAAAACAAGACTTAGTTGGTGGAGAAACCCTTGTTGGGAAGCACAGAGGTCAGGCGTTTCTTGTAGTTGGTGATCAAGTTTTCACACATCTCAGGAGGGATTTTGGTCCCCTCTTCTCTACAGATCTTCTCTAAATCCTTAAAGAGGAAGTAAACCCTCTGGGGAAAAAAAAAAACACCCTGCAAGACAAAGACATAATGAGCTAGTATGCATAGCATACTAGCTCATTATGAATTAATTACCTGAGATCAAAGCCCCCGCAGTCGTCCCCGTTCCCCTCCACCGTCGCCGCCATTTCTCCCGGAGTGACTTCCGGGTATCGCAGCTCCGGCGCTGTGACTGGCCGGAGCCGCGATGACGTCACTCCCGCGCATGCGCGGGGGACCCGCCACTAACGGCACACTCGCCGTAGACATCGGTGCCTGTCTTTTGCAAATATCTCCTAAACCGTGTAGGTTTAGGAGATATTTGTTGCACCTACAGGTAAGCCTTTATCTAGGCTTACCTGTAGGTAAAAGTGCTCTGTCTGTAAGGGTTTACAACCACTTTTAAGGTTTCTTGGCTGTCGCTTGGCAACTCGAAGTTTCAGCTCCCTCCATAAATTTTCTATAGGATTAAGTTCTGGAGACTAGGGTGACCACATGTCCTGGATTGCCCGGGACCAGTGGCGGTGCGTCCATAGAGGGCGCCGGAGTGCCGCCCCCTCTCGCTCCTGCACCACCACTGAAAGACAATACACAGATTCATGCATTGCATGAATCTGTGTATTTTCGCCGCTGCCCAGTATACATATGGCCGGCCTCCTGGTGAGCGCCGGCCATATGAATTAGAGTGGTGGCCGGCAGTGGGTGTGACTTGGAAGTGTCTATCAGAGCCAGCGGCTCTGATAGGCTTTCCGAATACAGCTCTCACGCTGTAATCGGCTTCCAAAAACTCCTCCAAGGTACGCACGGGGGTGCGTTCCTTGGAGAAGACTGTGGGGGTTTCAGCCAATCGGGTTCACTGGATCTGGTTACCGGTAACCTGATTGGCTGAAGCGACATCGAGGGCGGGAGAAGACATCGAGGACGGCGCGGACCCGAGAAAGGTAAGGGCTGGGACAGGCTGCATTTGGGGGACACACTGGCTGTATATGGGGACACACTGGCTGTATATAGAGGACACACTGGCTGTATATGGGGACACACTGGCTGTATATGGGGACACACTGGCTGTATATAGAGGACACACTGGCTGTATATGGGGACACACTGGCTGTATATGGGGACACACTGGCTGTATATAGAGGACACACTGGCTGTATATGGGGACACACTGGCTGTATATGGGGACACACTGGCTGTATATGGGGACACACTGGCTGTATATGGGGACACACTGGCTGTATATGGGGACACACTGGCTGTATATAGAGGACACACTGGCTGTATATAGAGGACACACTGGCTGTATATAGAGGACACACTGGCTGTATATGGGGGACACACTGGCTGTATATGGGGGACACACTGGCTGTATATAGAGGACACACTGGCTGTATATAGAGGACACACTGGCTGTATATAGAGGACACACTGGCTGTATATAGAGGACACACTGGCTGTATATAGAGGACACACTGGCTGTATATAGAGGACACACTGGCTGTATATAGAGGACACACTGGCTGTATATAGAGGACACACTGGCTGTATATAGAGGACACACTGGCTGTATATGGGGACACACTGGCTGTATATGGGGACACACTGGCTGTATATGGGGACACACTGGCTGTATATGGGGACACACTGGCTGTATATGGGGACACACTGGTTGTATATGGGGACACACTGGTTGTATATGGGGACACACTGGCTGTATATGGGGACACACTGGCTGTATATGGGGGACACACTGGCTGTATATGGGGGACACACTGGCTGTATATGGGGGACAAACTGGCTGTATATGGGGGACAAACTGGCTGCATTTGGGGACAAACTGGCTGCATTTGAGGGGACAAACTGGTGGCGTTTGGGCACAGTGGCTGCATTTAATGGGCACAGTGGCGGCAATTGATGTTTTTTTTTTCAGTTTGTTTGCGCCCCCCCAAAAATTTTGAGCACCAGCCGCCACTGCCCGGGACAGTCCCGCATTTTGCAGGTCTGTCCGGGGCACCTTCATTCCAGGACAATACAGTGTCCCGGAATGAAACTGATACAGCCACCCCCCCGGGCCAATCTGATGCCCCCAAAAAAGGGCACCACATCACCGCTTTACTTACTGACAGTACTTGTCCTGGCCAGGAATGCCTGGAGGAGCACAATCCCCGCCCCCTGCTTGTGATTGGAGAAATCATAAATCCCGCCTCTTGTGTCCAATCCAATCACTGTGCTATGATTCGTTACAGCACAAGCTGATTTTTGGGAAGGGAGGGTGTCCCTGAATGGTAGTTTGGAAATGTGGTCACCCTCCTGGAGACTGGCTAGGCCACTCCATGACCTTAATGTGCTTCTTCTTGAGCCACTTCTTTATTGCCTTGGCTGTATGTTTTGGATCATTGTCATGCTGGAAGACCCATCCATGGGGTCTATTGTTGATGTGGGGGGTCTATTGTTGACTGCAGGGGATCTATTTTTATTTTTTAATTTTTTTTTCCTGCTGGCTGCTGGGAGATCAGATTCCATACAAATTACTTGGTTCTGTATTCCTTAAAGGGGGTGGTACTGGGAGGTGGGTAGAGGGGCCGAACCAAGCGAAAGTACTCGCAGGTAGGTAGGAGGTGGAGTCAAGGGGAGATTCAGAAGGCGGGAGTACCTGCACCTACACCCCAAAGGGGGGAAAAAAAGCCCTGTAATAACTCAATAACTAACAAAAACAAAAGAAGTATCTTTTTTTTATTGTTTTGAATTGACTTTTTAGCCCTGCAGAAGGGGGTCGGGCCTTCTGACTCCTGAAACGCGTCGGATATGCGTTTGCAACAGGAATTAAAACTTGCATTCGGTCTCCCACTTTGGGTTTGGCGCTCCATTCTTCTTACTCAAGATATCAGCCACACAGGGGGTGCATTGTTTTTAGCGGGTTTGCATTGTGAAAAGGAGCAGAAAAGCGCAACTGTTGTGTCACGCTGCAAAGCCGGAAGCGTGTAATGAGGATATACACCTATACACATATACACCTATACATATATAACTATACATATACACCTATATATAACTATACATATACACCTATACATATACTATACATATATAACTATACTGCCTATTTACCCCGCATGCGTTTAAGCTGCATTGCTCAACGCAACCCCAATGCAATAACACGTGAAAATTCATTGCTCCCAATGGACTCAAATTTTTTTCAAATGCGTTTTAAGTGAAGTGCGGTGCGCCACAACACGTCACGCATGTCAATTCAAGTGCGTGCATTTAACACATGTCCGATTGAGCTTATTGCAACAGTTGTGGTGGGATTCCGGCCTTAACCAAACTTTTTTTTATTTCAGCCATTGTTGATTGGTTACCATTCTATGTAACCATCGTATATGTAAAATAATCGCCTTCCTAAGCGTCAGGGGAGGGCTGGCGGCCTTAGGCCTGGGGGGCAAGTCCAGTCAAGTGGCCCATAGAACCGCCGAATCAGCTCACCATCCATGGCCCACCTGGTTTTTCAATGCAGCCTCACCAGTGCCCATCAGTGCAGCCGACTGCAGTGCCCATCAATGCAGCCTGATCACTGGGGCAGGTTACATGGGGTGTATGGTGGGGGAGATGGGGGGTCAGCTAGGGGTGTCAGGGTCTCTCACCTCAGCGATCTCAGCTCAGCAGGTCCTTGCATGCCACGGTCTCCTGGGGGGTAACGGTCCTGATCCTGGGGTCAAGTTGCAGCCAGCCCTGCAGCCCTGCTTCCTGACTCCCTGGCACGCCCTGCCTCTGCCTGCTTCCAAGAATCCGGTCCCAGGGAGTTGTAGTTTCCTCAGTGCTGCTGTTTTCCACCCACCAGAAGCTTGAGCGTGGATTAAAACCCCCGGAATGTAACAGCTAGTGGTCGGCCACCATGGCCATGCCCCCGGCCCGACTACCTAGACCAGAATAAAAAAGAAAATGGTAGCGGGCAGCGGTTGCCGGCCATTTTGAACATAAGTTAGGGCAGCCTGGGAGGCAATTGCCACCCTGCCCCATGGCCCAGCCCTCCCCTGCTAAGCGTTAATGGCGTCCCATCTCGTTCCGGGAGCGTTTAGACGGGGGTTACCGCGATTTGTTAGGACCTAATTCCCTGATTAGTTATGTATTCCTGTGAAATCTGCCGCTCTCCTCTCTCCAGATGCTGCGCCCCCCCCCCCCCTCCGCTTGCAGCTCCAAGCTGGCAGCCATGGAGCGCCGGTGATATACGGCGTACTTATGGGTATAAATCCGCAACGGAATGGTCTTGTTTTCGCATCCAGCTTGGCTTCAGGAAATTTAGTCCAATTTCTCCCTATTGCCGCAGAAATGCTGTTTTGATGTGAAAATTTACAGCGCCGGCTTTAAACTAGTTACAGCTGGAGAGAGCGAATCACCATTAAGCTTCCCTCTGGATTTAACCCTGCGAGGTGCCAGAGGCTTTGAAGACGCACCGGGACCAGGCCTGGAGGGGCTGTGTCCCAGGGAAGCAACTTTTTTTATTATTTATTTTTTTGGTGCTTTGCAAAAGTTTTTAAATGTTTTTTAATTTTTTTTTTTTATTTTTTTTTTTACTTTTTTTTTTTTACTTTTTTTTTTACTTTTTTTTTTTATTGTTTTACACCCTGGAGTCAAAATGGATTTTTAGAGCTTTGTACATGTGATGTGCACAACATGCCTATAACTTTGAAGGCACAAAAGGAAGAAGGGTGTCTGAGTGTGCACCAACAGAACCATGCGCAGTCATGTTGGGACAGGAAGGGGCCGTCCCCAAACTGTTCCCACAAAGTTGGGACCATGAAATTGTCCAAAATGTCTTGGTATGCTGACACCTTTAAAGCCCCATACACACAGTCGGACTTCCATCGAACTTTTCCGTGGATTTTTGTCCGAACGGAGTTGGTCGGGAACACCCATAGCATACACACCACAGGACTTTTCTGCAAACTTTCCCAAAACTTCTTCCAACATCGCGTGGTTTTTCTGCTCTTTTCTGCTCTTTACCGCCACCCTTTGGTCAACTTCTGATATTGTTGCTTGATTTTAACATTATTTGTTTTGTCCATCGGACAAAAGTCCGATGGTTTTCTGTACACACGGTCGGACTTTGCTCCATCGGAAGTTTGTCCATTTGCAGACCGAACTTTTGTCCGATGAAAACAAAAACAAAAGAAAAAAAAAAGTTTGTCCGATGGAGCGTACATACTGTTGGATTGTTGGTCCAACTTGCTCAAAATTACGTTTGTTGGCCAACAGTCCAAAAGTCCGACCGTGTGTATGGGGCTTAAGAATTCCCTTCACTGGAACTAAGGGGCCGAGCCCAACCCCTGAAAAACAACCCCCCACCCATAGGTGTGCGCAGCGTATTGCATTAGGGTGTGCACCCCAAAGCTCAAGCACACACTACTGATCACTCATGATGTTCATTCAGAAAGGGAAGGGGATGGTCAATTACATATTTACCGGCCCCTTCCTCAATCCTTGTAGCAACAGCTGGCGGGAGAGGAGGGAAGCTGATAGCACTGTAGGGGGAAGGGGGGAGCCAGGGCAGTAGGGGGAATCTGTGCTATAAAGGGTGATTAGGGTGTGCCTGGGCACACCTGGCACACCCTGTGCGCACGCCTATGCCCACACCATAATCCCCCCCCCCCCTCCTCCACCAGATGATTTGGACCAGTGCACAAAGCAAGGTCCATAAAGAAATGAATGAGCGAGCTTGGGGTGAAGAAACTTGACTGGCCTGCACAGAGTCCCGACCTCAACCCAATAGAACACCTTTTGGGATGAATTAGAGCGGAGACTGCGAGCCAGGCCTTCTCCTCCAACATCAGCGCCTGACCTCACAAATGCTCTTCTGGAAGAATGGTCAAACATTCCCATAGACACCCTCCTAAACCTTGTGGACGGCCTTCCCAGAAGAGTTGAAGCTGTTATAGCTGCAAAGGGCGGGGCCAACTCAATACTGAACCCTACAGACTAAGACTGGGATGCCATTAAAGTTCATGTGTGTGTAAAGGCAGGTGTCCCAATACTTTTGGTAATATAGTGTAGATCACTCAGAGGGGGAAGTTGTTTTTTTTTAGTTCAACACAAGTGGAGTTACTCTTTAAGGCTTGTATGAGATTTCGGTGGTTTGGGTTTTTGGTCTCCTTTTGTATGAGAGATATTTATACAGCGAATATAATCTTGCAGAAATATAGATTGTTTGCGAGATGTAAAATATTTGATACGTCTCATTCCGGAGAGAGCGCTCTATTGATCCGGCATTCTCCCACCGCGCTTTTCTGTCCCAATTAGTCCTCTGTGATCTCGGCGCGTCCTGTATGCTGATCTGTCCCCCGCATCGGAGCTGTCCTCCCCGGCGCTGGCTCGGGACGATGGCGGCTGTCTTGGCAGCTCCTCGCACATGTCATTATGATGCCTCTAAAGTCACCTTGTCTTCCGAGACGCGCAGGCTCCTCCACAGGCTCACAACTGATCTGATGTCTCTGCAGCCTCTCGGCTGACTCCTCTGGGCTCATTCGTCTTGACCGATCGTCTTCCTCCGCTCGTCATTGGGAGGGATGAGCGAATCTGCCCGAGTTTGGGGGGGGGGGGCAGCGAAACCCCCAATCTTTCTATTTTGTTCTAGAAAAAAGGGGCCTGGTGAGTGCCGGGACAAGGCCCAGGGCGAACATGCCAAAATCCCCCCCCCAAAAAAAATATATTGACCACTAATCTGCATGCCCCCTTCTGAACCCCCCCCCAGCACAAATCTTTGCCCCCCATCCCCCCTCCCAGCGTAAATCCTCCCTCTCCTCAAATCCCCCCCAGCACACTCCTAGAAAAAAAAATCACTCCTCCTAGCACAAATACTCTACTCCTCAAAGTCACCCACCCAGCACAAATCCCCCCCCCCCTCCCAGCACAAATCTTCCCTCCCCCCTCCCAGCACAAATCTTTGCCCCCCCCCCCATCCCCAATCCTCTCTCTCTCTCCCCAAATCCCCCAAGCACACCCCCAGAAAAAAAAAACACTCCTCCTAGCACAAATACTCTACTCCTCAAAGTCACCCACCCAGCACAAATCCCCCCCTCCCAGCACAAATCTTTGCCCCCCCCAATCCTCTCTCTCCCCAAATCCCCTAAACACACCCCCGGAAAAAATATCATTCCTCCTAGCACAAATCCTCTACTCCTCCAATTTCCCCCCAAGTACACCTCTTCTCCCAAACACTCCAAATCCACCCACCCAGCATAAATCCCCTCTCCCAGCACAAATCTTTGCCCCCCCCATCCACAATCCTCTCTCTCCTCCAAATTCCCCAAACACACCCCTGGGGAAAAATAAATCACCACTCCTAGCACAAATCCTCTACTCCTCAAACCCCCCCCCCAGTACACATCCTCTCTCTCTCTCTCTCTCTCTCTCTCTCCCCCCCCACACTCCAAATCCACCCTCCCAGCACAAACCCACCCTCCTAACACAAATCCTCCCCCAAGTTTCTCCTCCTACCACAAATCCTCTACTCCTCAAATCCCTCCCCCCCAAAGTACACATCGTTGTCCCCCCCACTCCAAATCCACCCTCCTAGCACAAATCCCCCCATCATCTTTTTACCCCACTCAAAAAAAAATGTCCCCCCCCCCCTCTACCATATCACCTCTTCTAGCACAAACACCTGAATCCCCCCTCCGAAAACAAATTCCCCCCCCTCCCAACACAAATCCTTCTAAATCACCACTCCTAGCACACCCCTCCAAATGTCCCCTCCTAGTATTCTTAAACCCTTCCCCCCCCCCCCATCTCCTTGTGGTGCGCTCCCTCTATCTCACATGATAACACAGTGCCCAGGGCAGCCGCCCCTCTTGCCCACCCCTTGTCCCATCCATGATCCCAGGGCGGGGGTCTCTTTATCACGCTTAAAGGGGAACATTGAAAATACAGAAATCCTTTAAATAACATGGGGGGGGGGGGGCTTAAAGCTGTACAAGCTGTACGTGGTGTTACAGAACAGAAGGATTTTTACAGACAGCCTCAGTGCACTCTGTCAGGGCTTATTTGGCTCTGGAATTTGTATTTTGTATTAGCTTGGCTTGCAGTATATGCAGAAGGATCACCCCAGTCTGATTTATTGCTGTCTGAAAAAAAAAAAAAAAACGGGGAGAGAAACGGCGTGGGGTTCCCCTTGGTATTCTATCCAGACCCTTATCCAGTAATACAATCTGGTTTACCAGGAAGGGGAGGGTAGTCTTTTAACATCGAGGGGGGAGGGACCTTTGCAAGGAGACAACAAAGCCCCCCTTTCTGTCCTACATTGGGGGGTTCTTTGCAAGAGGGGTACAAAGGTCCCCCTTTTCAACATTTTGGGGTACCTCGTAAGGGGGGTGGCCAGACCCCCCTTAGCTACATTGGGGGTACCTTGCAAGGGAGGCAATAAAGCCCCCTTTCCTACTATAGGGGGGTATTTCCAAGGGGGTGGCAAAGCCTGATGTCTCTGTCCATGCCTCCTAAGTCGATGCTCGTCGGGCACCGGGACCCTTTTCGTGGTGTGGTGTATACATTGCAGGAGGGGAGCATTCTCCAAATTCTTACATCCTTTTGGCCAACAAACAGGAAAATATATTGGACTAACTTGAGTCTGAAGCTGACCATGCGTACTGGGTCTCTCTCTCCTTTTTGTGGCCCTACACACGCCCCATGGTGGGTTTCTCACCCCTATATTGGGTCATGGTGGGTTACTTTCTCATATACTGAGATTCTCTTCTTTTGTGTGCCTGCACTCACCCATGGTGGATTACTTGCTCATATGTACCCCTTCACTCTACCATGGTGGGTTTTTTCACCCTTTATATGGGGTCATGGTGGATTACTTGCCCATATATAGGGTCTCTCCTCCTTTTGTGCCCCTGCACAGGCCCATGGTGGGTTTCTTGGCCGTATATTGGGTCATGATGGGTTACTTCATCATATACTGGATCTCTCTTCTTCTGTACCCCTGCACTCACCCATGGTAGGTTTCTCGACCATATATGAAGTCTCTCTTCTTCTGTGCCCCTGCACTTGCCCATAGTGGATTACTTGCCCATTTATAAGGTCTCCCCTCTTTGGTGCCCCTGCACTGGCCCATGGTAGGTTTCTTGCCCATACATTTGGGTAACGGTAGGTTACTCACCCATGTGTTGGGTCTCTTTCTTTTGTGTCCCTGCACTTGTCTATGTTGGGTTTCTCACCTAATATATTTGGCATGGTGAGTTACTCACTCATATACTGAGTTTCTCTTCTTTTTTGCCCCTGCATTCACCCATAGTGTATTTCTCACTCATATATTGGTCAATGGTGGATTGTTAGGCCAGATATTAGGTCTCTCTTCTTTTTGTGCCCCTTCACTGGTCCTAGGTGGGTTTCTCGCTCAAACATTGGCTCCCTCTTTGTTTGTGCCCCTGCACTCACCCATGTTGGGTTTCTTGCCCATATATTGGGTCATGGTGGATTATTAGGCCAAATATTAGGTCTCTTTTCTTTTGCACCCCTGCACTCGCCCATGGTGGGTTTCTCGCTCCATATATTGTTTCCCTCTTCTTTTACGCCCCTGCACTCACCCATGGTGAGGTTCTCACCCATATATTGGGTCATGGTAGGTTACTTGTCCATGTGTTGGGTCTCTTTCTTTTGTGTCCCTGCACTTGTTTATGGTGGGTTTCTTGCCTAGATATTAGGTCATGGTGGGTTACTTGCCCATATTTTGGGTCTCTCTTCTTTTTGTTCCACTGCACTCGCCCATTGTGGGGTTCTTTATGGTCACTTGACTCCGGCACAGATTACAAGAACCCAAAAAAATGGCTCGTACAGTGCTCCTGAACTGAAGAAGACAATTTTTTATTTTTTCTAAAAAAATGTGTTGAGAGAAATCTCGATTCCACCAACGCACTGGCACATCTCGGAAATGTATAACATGATGTAGCGGGTCTGAGGACCATATAAGTTGGTTGATGAATATCAAGATGAGTAATGGGTGCTGGAGGGGGTACGAGTACCGGGGCTTATGAGAAGATATAAACATTATTATGTACAGTACAATGTGAACTTTTAAATATTTCACTGTAATATTAATAAGTGTAGCGCCCCCCCCCCAATATTTGGGGGCGCTATGTGGAAATTTAAGGGTAGTCTGAGCCAGTAGTTGGGCTCAGACCAATTATGTTCAATTATTGTTCTGCTCTGGGTGTGATACTGCCCGGCAGTTTTGTTCTCCTTTGCCCGCAGGTGGCGCTGTCACCGCCAGCACGGGCTGGATTACGGGGGTATCACAGCACGTTGGGTGTCCTCTCTCGGCAGCCGTGCAGTGGGCGTAGTCTACCCACTGTGCATGCTGGGAGAGGGTACAAAAGGGCCAGACGACATTCGGCATGAGGGCCATTTCCAGGGGGACCCCAAGGCGTTCAGGGGGACCTCTGGTCCAGTGAGAGTGCCTCGTAGCCCGCATGGCACGAGGTGCGCTAGTGTGCTTAGGCCTTGGGCACCTTCAGCCCAAGGCCCTGTTGCTGTATTGTAGGCCCAGCTCCGCTGACAATGGCCTACGCTTCAGAGAAGGATCCCAGGCTGCCCGTTGTTAGGGGGCCCATCTTTAGGAAAGGAGTTCCAGGGGAGGAACAGTCCCGGCGGAGACTAGCGACGGTACTGCTGTCTCGGGGAGAGGCATGGAGACCTGCCTAGAGGCGGATGCTAGGACCGCTCTTATAGGGACTATCCGGGTGAGCAATACCCACTCAGGCTTGAGTGGCGACGAGTGTATATACTGGATTTAAGTGTTGCGTGCCTGAACCTTCCCCTACGTCTCTCAACTTTTTCTGATCTTGTATTCTTCAAGTTAACTCAAAGTGGAAAAAGAATAAAGCCTTGCCGATTAGGTTTTACTCATGTGTGGACTGTGGACATTGGCCTTATTCCTGGAAGATATTGGTGTACCTAGACAACGGATCTGAAGGATCCACTCGTGGGAGGTAATTGCTGCAGACCCAAAGTAACGAAACCCAGTAGATCCCCACCATTAACAGATAGGGGTCTGCGGGTGTGTGGAGTACCGGGGCATGGTAGCTACATAAGTCATCTGTGATTTTACATAATGTGATGTGTTGGTACCTTTAAAAGGCCATTATGATGATTACTATATGGTCAACGATTTGATTCATTGGATGTGGTTCTCTTCAAAAGGACGGCCCACTTCAAAAAATTGTCTGTTTTGACGTTATTTAGATCCTAATCTGTTTTGCTGCGGCATGTATGAACAGAGAATTGATGCCAGACAAAGAAAATCGGTTTTATTTTCCCTACTTCTTGTAGCGATATGGAGATGCCGCCTGGCCGCACGCACTGGTAGCGAGGAACGTGTATTTTAGGCAGCGGCACAACCCGATCGTTGTGGCGTGGTGGACTAAAAACATATTTTGTAAGCTGGTAATCAGAGAGGCCATTAGCTTGGCGGCCTCTGTGGACTTTTGGGCTCTTAAGTGCTACTTTATAACACGTAAATTTATTTTCTGGCACCGCTCCCTACCCAAACAATATAATATTCCCACAAAGAGCACCTCGGTGGCGAGGTAAGAATTTCCCGAGAGCCTTTCTCTGTAACCCTCAACCCTGTTTTTATTTTTTATTTTATTTTTCGCTTTTAGCCTGTGCTCGGCCGTGATGTTTTGAACGTGGCGATCTATACCATTAGTCGTAGCCTGTACTAGGTCTGAGTTTATTCTCCCCAAGCTGACAAGAGCTGTGACCTACAGAATAAAAGCTCCATTATAAGGCAATTAGGAGGGAAAAAGCGATCAGTAGATTAACAGCCTTCCTGCAGCCCTGACATTTCTGCTGTTGGGTGCTTTTGGTGGCGTGTACGACGGCCATGGTTAAAGGTGATGTGGGTAGGAGGTTGCTGACGCAATAGGACAGGACAATGAAGAGAAATTTTCCCATCAGGGTCACAGCCATTTTTGCAGAGGTATGAATGCCTCCTGGCTCTGTGAAAGTGTTTTTAGTTTTTTTGCCTGTGCCTCCATTGGAAAAAAATTCTAGATTTCCTATTCTGGTGAAAAGCATCATCAGACTAGGAAGTGAGGAGAAATTCAACACCTGTAGGCTTACCACTCATAGGCTCACCTTCTTCCTATAGTCTCAATACCTGTAGTCTCACCTTCTCATGTAGGCTCAAATTCTCTCTGCGGGCTTAATTCCTGTAGGCTGACCTTCAACCTGTAGGCTCAACATCTCCCTGTAGGCTAATCTACTCTCTGTAGGCTCACCTTCTTGTAGGTTCACCTTCTTGTAGGTTCACCTTCTTGTAGGCTCACCTTCTTGTAGGCTCACCTTCTTGTAGGCTCACCTTCTTTCTAAATACTCAACTCATGCAGGCTATTCTTCTTCCTGTAGGCTCAACTTCTCTCTGTAGGCTTGATACCTTTTTAGGCTCACCACTTCCCTGTAGGCTCAACACCCTTATGCCCCGTACACACGATCGGACATTTTTCCGTCCAAACTCCCATCGGAATTCCGACGGAATTTCATCGGGAAAAAATAGAACAGGTTCTATTTCAAAATTCGGATGGAATTCATCGGAATTTCTCAGATGGGGCCCACACACGGTCGGAATTTCCGATTAAAAAAAACTCGGACGGACACGGTCTGACTTTTTTCATCGGAAATTCCTATTGTGTGTACACTGCATTAGGCTCACCTTCTTCCTGTAGACTCAATACATGCAGTCTAATTTTCTCCCTGTAGACTCAACTTCTCTCTTCAGTCTGAATACCTGTAGGCTCACCTTCTCCTGTAGGCTCACCTTCTCCTGTAGGTTCACCTGCTCTCTGTAGGCTTAATGTCTATAGGTCCACCTTCTTTTCTGTAAGCTCAATGCCTGTATGTTCACCGTCTCCCTGTAGACTCAACACTTGTAGTCTTACCTTCTTCCTGTAATCTCATTACCTGTAGTCTTTCCTTCTCTATGTAGGCTTAACACCGGTAGGCTCCCCTTCATCCTGGTAGACTCAAAATCTCTCTGTAGGCTCAAAACCTCTCTGTAGGCTAATCTTCTGCCTATAGGCTCACCTTCTCCCTTCAGGCTCAACACTCATAGGCTTACCTTCTCCCTGTAGGCTTACCTTCTCCCTGTAGGCTCAACTTCTCTATGTAGGCTTAATGCCTGTAGACTCACCTTCAACCTGTAGGCTAACCTTCTCCCTGTAGGATAATCTCCTCTCTGTAGCCTCCCCTTCTTCCTGTAGTCTCAATACCTGTAGTTTTACCTTCTTTGTAGGCTTAACCCCTGTAGCCTCACCTTCATCCTGTAGACTCAAAATCTCTCTGAAGGCTAATCTTCTCCCTGTAGCCTCAACTTCTTCCTCTAGGCTTACCTTCTCCCTGTAGGTTTGATGCCTGTAGGCTCAACACTCATAGGCTCACCTTCTCCCTGTAGGCTCAACACTAATAGGCTCACCTTCTCCCTGTAGGCTCAATATCTTTTTAGTCTCACCTTCTCCCTGTAGGATCAACTTCTCTATGTAGGCTTAACGCCTGTAGACTCAACATCTCCCTGTAAGCTAACCTCCTTCCTGTAGGCTAATTTCCTTCCTGTAGGTTCACCTTCTCCCTGTAGGCTCAACATCTGTAAGTTCACCTTTTCCCCTGTAGGCTTGATGTCGGCAGGTTCACCCTCTCCCTGTAGACTCGTCACCTATAGGCTCACTTTCTTCCTCTGGGCTCAATGCTCCTGCCTACAGGTCTTCTTTCAAATTGAATGACGGACAATTTTATTCAACCCACCTCCTGTCAACCCCGCTGTCATGGAACACCACCTGGCAGTACGTGATTGCGCTGGAACACTGTTGGACGCAACAGTTTTTGCACAACATGGGCCTCAGAAAGGATTGCCCAGAGAAGAAAAGAAAGGAACCATAACATCACCAGACTGACCGAAAGAAATCTGAATTAGAGGTACAGTAAGTGAGGTGGGGCTCTGCTTTAGGACCCGATGGCTGCAATGGTGAGTACAATTTGATCTAGTGCCGGCACACCTTTCCCCTTCCCTATCAGATCATCCCCAGGAGATATGGATCTCTTGTATGAAAAAAAAAAAAAGCCTAAATATTTTAATTTTAGAGGAGAGAGAATAAGCAGGGGGAGGTTGTGACGTTTCCTCACAGATATTGCGTAAGAAATCTTGTGGGGGATCTTTTTGACACAGAGGTGACAACGTGGAGAGGTCATGGCATGGTGTGGAAGGATGGCAGGCTCCGGGGATTTGTCCAGGGATATATATTGTACAGAACACGGCCTTGTCAACCTCCTGGAATGGATGAGCATTAATAGAAGAAGTCTTCAGCCTGGGGGGGGGGGGGAATTTTGTATAAAAATGAGGCTGTTCCACCCAGTGACGGCTGTCCCCGCTGGAAGCCAAAGACCGAGGTGGTCGATACTGATGGTGGAGACTCCAGCCAGGTAAATGGAGACCGGTAGTATTGAAAAAAAATGGCAGCCAGTACCTGGTTGGGTTTGAACTTTGCTGTAGATAAATTTTATCAATTTGTCTTAAAAAATTATATAAAATACATTTTGGTGCATTGTTGCATGATGGAGTAATTGTCAGTCACACTATTATAGCACTGAAAATGGGCCTGGACAGGAAGGGGTTTTGACATGCCGGTCCTCTAATAATTAAAATAATCCCTGGTGATCCTGCCATGAGGGTCCTTGTCCAGGTCAATACTGTCAAGCGGTGACAACTGCATCCAAAATGTGTCACTCCCATTGTTGAGGCTACATGCGGCAGTGCTAATGGTCCATGGTCCACCGTTATCAAGAAGCAGGTCCAGAGCAATGGACGCCAATAGTGGAGCCAGTGCATGTAGACACAACATGGCTGATAGAGGGTGCGGGAGATCAGCAGTGCTGAGATGGGGGAAAGGATGCAAATAAGAATAGAATACAAAAAAAAAATCAACATGGGGTTATATTGAGGCAAACATCGGGGACTATGGGGTTAATGCTTAGCATCCAGACTGTGTCTTGTAAAGGAGTTACGAGACTTCCATCATCGTGACTGAGAGGGCAATTTATATATCATCCCTGATGGACAATTATTGGAATGGTGCCATAAATAGGCTTTAAAGACATTTTAGTGTAATAAAAGTAAAAAAATGACATTGCAGTTGAATCAGAGGCTTGGGGTGTCAGGTTGTTTTAAGGGCAACTGTCCTTCTATAGTGTCTCCATCTTTCAGCCTCTCACAATCTTCTGTACCATGTCCTCAGCCTCTCATAGTCTTCTGTACCATGTCTCCAGCCTCTCATAGTCTTCTGTACCATGTCCTCAGCCTCTCATAGTCTTCTGTACCATGTCCTCAGCCTCTAATAGTCTTCTGCACCATGTCCTCAGCCTCTAATAGTCTTCTGTACCATGTCCCCAGCCTCTCATAGTCTTCTGTACCATGTCTCCAGCCTCTCATAGTCTTCTGTACCATGTCTCCAGCCTCTCATAGTCTTCTGTACCATGTCTCCAGCCTCCAATAGTCTTGTGTACCATGTCTCCAGCCTCCAATAGTCTTGTGTACCATGTCTCCAGCCTCCAATAGTCTTGTGTACCATGTCCCCAGCCTCCAATAGTCTTCTGTACCATGTCCCCAGCCTCCAATAATCTTCTGTACCATGTCCCCAGCCTCCAATAGTCTTCTGTACCATGTCCCCAGCCTCCAATAGTCTTCTGTACCATGTCCCCAGCCTCTAATAGTCTTCTGTACTATGTCCTCAGCCTCTCATAGTCTTCTGTAGCATGTCGCCAGCCTCCTACAGTCTTCTTTACCATGTACCCAGCTTTTCATAGTCTTCTGTACCATGTTCCCAACCAGACCAAATATCATGTCCTCAGTCTTTTACAGCCTCTCGTAGTCTTCTGTACCATGTCCCCAGCCTCCCACAGTCTTTTGTACCATGTCCTCAGCCTCTCGTAGTCTTCTTTACCTGGTACCCAAGCCGAGAAATATAAAAATTTTGCTCCTGGTAGAATCTTCAATGCTGACTAGCAGACCTGTAGAGTACTGTGTACACAGCCATAGACATGCGGGCTCCTGGGAAGTGCCTCCATAGGGGCTCTTGGGAAGTGCCTCCATAGGGTCTCCTGGGAAGTGCCTCTATAGGGGCTCCTGGGAAGTGCCTCCATAGGGGCTCCTGGGAAGTGCCTCCATAGGGGCTCCTGGGAAGTGCCTCCATAGGGGCTCCTGGGAAGTGCCTCCATTTGGGCTCCTGGGAAGTGCCTCCATTTGGGCTCCTGGGAAGTGCCTCCATTTGGGCTCCTGGGAAGTGCCTCCATTTGGGCTCCTGGGAAGTGCCTCCATTTGGGCTCCTGGGAAGTGCCTCCATTTGGGCTCCTGGGAAGTGCCTCCATTTGGGCTCCTGGGAAGTGCCTCCATTTGGGCTCCTGGGAAGTGCCTCCATTTGGGCTCCTGGGAAGTGCCTCCATTTGGGCTCCTGGGAAGTGCCTCCATTTGGGCTCCTGGGAAGTGCCTCCATATGGGCTCCTGGGAAGTGCTTGCTGCCCCTTTTACAGTGAAATCATGCCCGGACATTCTATATTCTGCCGGTGTCTGGCATACATTCCCGGTAGGATTAGGATTGTCTCCTTTTTATACGAAGCGGTGGATGTCTTTCACTAAAAGGCCAGGATCGGCCTAATCTCTTTAATATGACAAGGTAGTCTATAGGAAACAGACAGCGAAATCCCGAATCCCCCGTAATGGGATAAAGCTCTCACTGCACTGGCTCTTTATTTACACAGAAGACATTAAACCGGCCCAGGACCTAAATAGATTTCTGCCTATTACTGACCCTTCCCGGGGACAGCAGATGGGCCGTCTGCACAATATCCAGGAATGTATATATAAGGGTTGGCTAAAGTGATCAGATGGATTGTGCTCAGACCTTCATTCATTCCATTAGAGAACATTCAATAAGAGTCAGAACTCCGGCCAAAAATAACAAGATAAAAACAAATAGCTCTTTAAAAGCTAAAACAACAAAACCAGATTTGCAGAGATCCCCCCTCACAGTATTGTTTTCTGCCACTAGATGTCCTCAGTCTGATGGCCAGCATCATTCGACCCACTTTCTCTGAGCCCAGGTCGTCTAGGACCCACCTTATCCTGTGACTGGACAGTGAAAGGAGAGGCCACACACACACTGTGCTCTCTCCTATCAGCAAGCTTCTTGTCAGTACATGAACTGATTGGCTTTGTGCGCTGCTTCTTGCTCTCACTCTAGTCCTGCTGTAATAAGAGAAGATTCATAGAAGGTTACATACAGTTACTTACAATGAAAATGAAGGATGTATTAAAGTGTCACTAAACCCACATCAGAAAAAAAACTAACAATAAATGGTGTATTCCATGCTGTTCATACTCCCTCATCACTATGAGATTCATTTTCTGTATTCTGCAAAAAATCTGGTTGATCCTGCTGCTCTCTATCTCCCCCTTCTGTCCATGTCCCCAATTCCGCTAGGGATTTTGTAGCGCAATGTTGGTAGCTCTGCACATGCTCAGTTTTCAATGTGTTCGTGTGCTGAGCATTTCCTCCCTATCACATCTGAGCAGCCCATGTGACTATAGAGTCACATGTGTGGTAAATGACAGCCCACTCCCTCCCCCCTCCTCTTCCATGCCCACTAACCAGCTAAACACAATGGGGGGTGAGACTATACATATGTAGATTACTGGAGGCTTCACCTCCCTATTATTCTGAGACACAGGCTGGAGGGGCGTGACACAGCCTGTGACTGCCATAAATTCTTCCTCCTGCCTGCTACAAAGTTATAATGTACAGTCTGATCACTGGGGGAGGGGAGACTGAGAAAAAGCTTCCTCCTGCCTGCTACAAAGTTACAATTGTACAGTCTGATCACTGGGGGAGGGGAGACTGAGGAAATGCTTCCTCCTCTTTTTACAAAGTTACAATGTACAGTATGATCATGAGGGAGGGGAGACTGAGGAAATGCTTCCTCCTTCTACAAAGTTACACTGTACAGTCTAATCACTGGGGGAGGGGAGACTGAGGAAATGCTTCCTCCTACAAAGTTACAATGTACTGTATGGTCACTGGGGAAGGGGAGACTGAGGAAATGCTTCCTCCTTCTACAAAGTTACAATGTACAGTCTGATCACTGAGGGAGGGGAGACTGAGGAAATGCTTCCTCCTCCTTCTACAAAGTTACAATGTACAGTCTGATCACTGGGGGAGGGGAGACGGAGGAAATGCTTCCTCTTTCTACAAAGTTACATTGTATAGTCTGATCACTGGGGGAGGGGAGACGGAGGAAATGCTTCCTCTTTCTACAAAGTTACATTGTATAGTCTGATCACTGGGGGAGACTGAGGAAATGCTTCCGTGGCCTGCAGCAGACTGATGACATCATCTCAGCCTAGGCAAAGTCAGGAGACTTGGAGCCGGTTCACACAGGGGCGACTTGGGATCCGACTTGAAGTCGCCCAAAGTCGGGCGGTTGAGGAAATCAATGGAAGTGAATGGAGCCGTCTAAGACCCCATTCACACAGGGGCAACACGACTTCCAGCGCGACTTTGGGAGGCAACTTGAACACGACTTGGGTTTGAATCACAGCGCGACTTGGGGCGGCTTCAGCGCGACTTACAACACAACTGAAGTCGCCTCCTGGACAGGAGGCTTTCCAGTGGCCAATCAAACAAGAATCAGCTCTGTGGGAGGGAGGGGTTTGCCTGAGAAATGTATGATCTCTTCCTGGAAAGTTGCTTCAGTTAAGACAGGGGATCCGACTTCTGAGGCGACTTCCATTGAAATCAATGGGTACAAGTCGCCCAGAAGTCGGATTGAAGTAGTACAGGAACCTTTTCTGAAGTCAGAGCGACTGCAGTAGTGTGCATTAAGACGGCTCCATTCACTTCCATTGATTTTCTCATGCAGCGCGACTTGGGACGACTTGGGGCGACTTGAAGTCGGATCCAAAGTCGTCCCTGTGTGAATGGGCTCTTAATGTACACTACTGCAGTCACTCCGACTTCAGAAAAGGTTCCTGTACGACTTCAATCCGACTTCTAGGCGTCTTGTACCCATTGATTTCAATGGAAGTCGCCTCCAAGTCGGACCCCCTGTCTTAACTGAAGCAACTTTCCAGGAAATAAAAATAGTTTTCCAGGCAAACCCCTCCCTCTCCCCTCCTTTCCACAGAGCTGATTATTGTTTGATTGGCCGCTGGCAAAGTCCCCTGTCCTGGAGGCGACTTCAAGTCGCCCCAAGTCGCGCTGTGGTTCACACTCAAGTCGCCTCGCAAAGTCGCGTACAAAGTGGTGTCGCCCCTGTGTGAACCGGCTCTAAAGCGGAAGACTTGCTTTTTATTGATAAAAGGTGGCGGATTTCTTATAATAATATTGTAGGTCTTATCCCAGCTTGGCGGCAAAAATTGGAAATGCCGGTATGCTTTAAGTTGGCATTAAAAAAAAACAAATCCATTCAGTGATGAATCCAGAACTGCATTCATTTGTATCCATCCGGCCCGGAACCCGTATCTCAGGTATCTCAGGTTTGGGTCGGGACGGTGGAGCCGGTTTCGGACTCCTCCATGCTCTCTGATGGACTGTGTAGAACAATAAATTAGGAGAAGCAGTAAAGGGCAGAGACACCGGGAGCCGCAACCTTTACCGTAGAGGAGAAAAAAAATAAAATAATGCGTTCCCTGTGATGTTGGCGGATGTTGGATGATTAAACAAAACAGAAGGTATAAAATGAATGGCGAGAGATGGAAGTGGAACAAGAGGTCGCGGCATACGCCGCGGGACGGCGTCTGTGAAGCCGCAGGATGCAGCTTGTAGGAACAGAAGAAGAACCATTGATGGTCTGATAACAATGTATGAGGAGCACATCTGACCGGCTCCTCCGATCTCATCACCTGCAATCACATCTACCGGCGCATTATCAAAGAGTTGTGGATAGATCAATGTGTATGGGGGGACTGATTTATGGGGTTTTCTAAAAATTGCCTCTTTAACCCCTTCATCACCCAAAATCTCTTGTCAGAACAAATGTTTTTTTTTTTTTGTTTTTTTTTTAGTTGGGTGATCCGTTCTGCAGTCTGTGCCGGCAGGTTGGCTTTCTTTTAGAATAGAAGAAGAGAAACAAGGGTGCACCAGCCTGGTGTATTATCTTTGGGATAGATTTTATTAAAAAGAAAACTATACTACTCACAAGTGTAGCAGAGAAAATCGCAGTACAATGATGTCTCCTGTAGATGGCAGCTGAAGGTAGAGCTCGGAAACCACACTCCACAGAATCACAGAGGATAAAATGAGGGCCACTGCCGGCTTACGCGTTTCGAAGCTCAAAGCTTCCTCCTCAGAGCCCAGCAGTCTTTCTTTCCTTTGAACCTTCTATGAAGCAAACAGCTTGTGTTAATATTGTAGGCACTGGCCAATGGGACTAGGAGTTGGATGGGCCAAAATTGTTTAATTCCTGGCACCAGTTCCCGGACAAGGCCATCTAGAGCCCGGAGAGAAGACTCCAAACTGCGCCCCCCCCCCCCCACACAAGATATATGAGCATTATGTGTTGGCACTAGGGTGCCCATTTTGCAGGTCTGTCCCAGGTCCCGGGCACCTTCATTCCAGGACAATGCAATGTCCCGGAATGAAGCTGACACAGCCACCCCCCCCCCTCCCAATTATCTGTTGCCCCCAAAAAAGGCCACCACGCCGCCGCTTTACTCACTGACAGCACTTGTCCTGACCGAGAATGTCTGGAGAGGCACAATCCCCGCCCCCTGCTTGTGATTGGAGAAATCATAAATCCCACCTCTTGTGTCCAATCACAGCAGGGCAGTGTAAAGCCAACGTTGGAACAATGTAAAACGGGTCTCGGCCAGTCAGGACAAGTGCTGTCAGTGAGTAAAGTGGCGATGCCACTTTGGGGGGGGCGTGATCAGTTCTTCTGGGTAGAGTGCGCATCCGCTGCCCCAGCTGTGCTGTGATTCTTTACAGCACAAGCTGATTTTTGGGAAGGGGGTCCCTGAATGGCCGTTTAGAAAAGGGTACCCCTCTCCCCTCAGAAAAAAAAATTGAGCACTAATCTGCATGCTCGCCCCCTAATTCCCCCTCCCATGCTAAAATATTCAAAGGCCCTCTATTGGATGAGATGTGGTGAGTGTGGAGGCCATTGGAGGACAGTGACCTCATTGTCCAGTGGTGAGATGATTGGGGCTTTGTGACATGGTGTATTATCCTGCTGGAAGGAGACATCAGAAGATGGGGGACACTGTAGTCATAAGGGGATGGACATGGTCAGCAACAATACTCTGTAGACCGTGGCGTGTAAACGATGCTCAATTGGTACTAAAGGAGCCCAAAGTGTGCCAAGAAAATATCCCCCACACCATTACACCCCCACCACCAGCCTGAACCGGTGATAGAAGGCAGGATGGATCCATGCGCCAAATTCTGACCCTTCCATCTGAATGTTGGAGCTGAAATCCAGACTCATCAGACCCGGCAACGTTTTTCCCAATCTTCTATTGTCCAATGTTGGTGATCCTGTGCCAATTGTAGCCTCAGTTTCCTGTTCTTAGCTGACAGGTGTGGCACCCGGTGTGGTCTTCTGCTGCTGTAGCCCATCTGCTCCAAGGTTGGATGTGTTGTGCGTTCAGAGATGGTATTCTGCATACCTTGGGTGTAACGAGTGGTTATTTGAGTTACTGTTGCCTTTCTATCATCTGGAACCAGTCTGCCCATTCTCCTCTGACATCAACAAGGCATTTTCCTCCACACAACACTGCCGCTCACTGGATATTTTCTATTTTCCCCACCATTCTCTGTAAACACGAGAGATGGTTGCGTGTGAAAAACCCAGACCAGCCCGTCTGCCACCAACAACCATGCCACGTTCAAAGTCACTTAAAGCGGAGGTTCACACAAAAAGTGAACCTCCGCTTTTCGGAACCCTCCCCCCCCCCCCTCTCCGGTGTCACATTTGGCACCTTTCAGGGGAGAGGGGGGTGCATATACCTGTCTAATACAGGTATTTGCACCACTTCCGGGTTCTGACTCCCGCGGGGAGTCCCGCCCCTTCGCGTCACTACCCCCCTGTCTTCTGGGAAACGCACTGTTCCCAGGAGAGAGCGGGGTCCAGTGACAGCGCGCCGCTGCGCTACTCGCACATGCGCAGTAGGGAACCGGGCAGTGAAGCCGCAAGGCTTCACATCCTGATTCCCTCACCGAGGATGGCGGCGGCAGCATCCGAGGACAGAGCGACTTCTCAGCCTCGTCTGCCGACTGCGGGCGCGCTGAACAGGTAAGTGTCCATTTTTTAAAAGTCAGCAGCTGCAGATTTTTTTTTTCGGGGGGACCTCCTCTTTAAATCCCCTTTCTGATGCTGCGTTTGAATGTCTGCAAGTCGTCTTCACCACGTCTAGACGCTTAAACGCATTGAGTTGCTGCCATGTGATTGGCTGATTTTAGCAATTTGTGTTACCAAGCGATTGAACAGGTGTACCTAATAAAGTGGCCGGTAAGTGTAAAAACACCCCCCCCCCCAAGGGTCCCTAAGCTCCTCCATAGGTTGGAGCGCTGACCAACTTCAAAGCACATTACGTGCCAACCAAAGTTCAGCTCCCCCCCCCACCGACGGCCCGCCGCTGTATCCCGCCTTTCCTCTGCGATTTCTTCCACCCTCCTCCTAAAACCAATTAAGCCCACTCCTAACGAAACTGTTATTTTGACCTAACTAGATAGCGGCGCCTATTCACTCGCTGCGAAATAAACCCGCAGTTAATCAGAAACAATTCGGGCCTCCATTACAGCCGGCCGCGCCAAAGAAAGGCTGGGGTAGCAATTGTCAGGTAATTGCGGGAGAGATCGGCGAGAGAAAATTGGAATATAGTCGAGGGCGGGAAGGATATTTAGAGAAGCGATCGCTCAGCGGGGGGGGGGGGGGGGGGGTGCGGCAGACGCATCTGTCTGGGGCTGAGCTGAAAACAAACAATTCACTTTTACCGCGGGAAGGAAACGTTACGGCGCCGTTACGGCTTGTAAGCTGCAACCTGTGCAATTTTCGAGGGTAAAAATTAGGGGATGGTTCACGTCTTTTACCTTTCGAGATAATAAGAAAATCATCAATACATTTTATTTAAATTGTATTTTACAACGACTTCCGCCGCTTCCAACACTCGATTCTGCGGGCGCAATCTTCTCCCGAGTTGTAGTTATCTAGAGGCGGCTCAGCCTATCAACACTCATCCATTTGCCAGAATGGAAATATTATGTGGATATATTCGGGGCTTCACTTTTTCAGTGGAGAATCAACTCCATCCGTTTTTTTTTTTTTCTTGTCTTTTTTTTTTAAAGAGAACCAATCAGGAACATGTGTGCAGGAGGAGAGAGCAGAGCGTGGGAAGGGATGACCTCCTCCCTGTGCCGCTGCTATTTCATTGTCCAATCAGAAAGCTAGGGGGGAGGCAGATTTTTGATCAAGGCATGCCGCATTTCTTGCGGTGAAGGTCGAGGACCTGGCTGTGCAGTCTGGCAGGGTTGTCTGGATAAAATAACTGACATTGCATAAAAATATATATTCCAATATAGTAGACATGTATGTGCTGGTATCTACTGGGTCACGGGAGGGCGAGGGGGAGGGGGAGAAGGACAGAGGGTGGTAGCGAGGTATTGGAAGAGAGTGCAGGGTTGATTAGACCGCATGGGAAGGGGGTGTCCAGTAATGAGTGTGGTGTGGAGTGGGGGGGAGTGCAGTACGATTGGATGGAGGGGTGGGGGTTATTGAGAGTACATGGTGATCAGACAGTGGGGGGAATGGACAGTGGGGGGGGGGGAGTAGTACAAGATGATCAGACATTACAGGGAAATGGGAGTACAGGGTGATCAGAAAGTGGGGGTGGGGGAGGGGCAACGGGACTACGGGGTGATTGGATAGTGGAGGGGAAGGGGTGAATGGGAGCATGGGTGATCGGACAGTGGAGGGGGGATGGGAGCATGGGGTGATTAGACAGTGGGGGTGAGTGGGAGTAGGGGAGGATTGAAGAGTGGGGGGAAATGGGTGTACAAGGTGATTGGACAGTGGGGGGGGGCATGGGGTGATCAGACAGTGGGAGGGGGGGTGTACAGGGTGATCAGAAAGTTGGGGGGGGGAGGAGGAAAGGGAGTACGTGGTGATTGGACAGCGGGGGGAAAGGGGTGTACAGGGTGATTGGACAGTGGGGGGGATAGGAGCATGGGGTGGGGGCGAATGGAAGTACTAGATGATCAGACATTGGGGGGGAAATAGGAGTACAGGGTGAGCAGAAATTGTGGGGGGGGGCGGAATGGGCGTATGGGTAGATTGGACAGTGGGGGGAAGAAGGGGGTTGGGATTAGGGGTGATCAGAGAGCAGAAAGAGCAGATGGGGGGAAATAAGAGTGAGGGGTGATCGGACTGCGGGGGAGGAGGATGGGAGTGTGGGGTGAGAGAGCTGCCACCTGTGTCAGCCATTTTTTTTGCACCCCCTCCTGATCATTAGCTTCTAGGACATTGTGAGACATTGATTGCTAGGACGTTGTGAGACATTGGTTGCTAGGATGTTGTGAGACATTGGTTGCTAGGACACAGGCAGTTGGGCTGTACAGCATCATTGGTTGCTACCTGCACCATAATAACCAATGAGGGCACAATTTCTCCCAATAACACCAATGATGGGGCTCAATGACACCAATGAGGGGCATAATTCCCACCACTGACACCAATGATTGGGCACTATTCCTCCTAATGACACCAATGATGGGGCACTATTCCTCCTAATGACACCAATGATGGGGCTCAATGGCACTGATAAGGGGCATAATTACTTCCTTTGAAACAAATAAATGAGGCCGTTTCTTCCCCATTGATGTAGGGGCCTTTTCTACTCCGGGTGGCTACAGTCCAGCCCCTTGGGAGGGGTGATTGGACAGTGGGGAAGGGGGATGACAGTGTGGGGTGATCAGACAGCAGAGAGAGCTACTACCTGTGTCAGCCATTTTTTATTTATTTTTTGCACCCCCTCCCTGATCATTGGTTGCTAGGATGTTGAGACATTGGTTGCTAGGACACAGGCAGCTGGGCTGTAAAGCCTCATTGGTTGCTACCTGCACCAAATTGACCAATGAGGGCACGATTTTTCCCAATGACACCAACAATGGAGCTCAATGACACCAATGAGGGGCATAATTCCCACCACTGACACCAATGATGGGGCGCTATTCCTCCTAATGACACCAACGATGGGGCTCAATGACACTGATAAGGGGCATAATTATTCCCTTTGAAACAAACAATGGGGTAGTATTTTTATTTCCCATTGATGTTGGGACGTTTTCTACTCCCAATGGCCTCAGTCCGGACCCCTAAAGTCTGAAAGTCTGGGCCCTGCTCTAGGTCTTTAACCCTTTCAACCCCGGGCTTTTTATACCACTTGCATCCGGGCCTATTCTGGCACTTCTCTCCTACATGTACAAATCATCATTCTTTTGCTAGAAAATTACTCAGAACCCCCAATACATTATATATATATATATATATATATATATATATATATATATATATATATATATATATTTTAGCAGACACACTAGGGAATAAAATGACGGTCATTGCAACTTTTTATCTTGCACGGTATTTGCGCAATAATTTTTCAAACTCCTTTTTTTTTGGAAAAAAAATGGTTTCATGAATTAAAAAAAAACAAAAAAACAGTAAAGTTAGCCCAATTGTTTGGTAAAATATGAAAGATGATGTTACGCCGAGTAAATAGATACCTAACATGTCACGCTTTAAGATTGCGCACACTCATGGAATGGCACCAAACTTCGGTACTTAAAAATCTCCATAGGCGACGCTTTGATTTTTTTTTTACAGATTGCCAGTTTAGAGTTACAGAGGAGGTCTAGTGCTAGAATTGCTGCGCTCGCTCTAACGCACGCGGCGATACCTCACATATGTGGTTTAAACGGCGTTTACATATGTGGGTGGGTGTGTTCGCTTCTGAGCGTGAGCTACCAGGGACAGGGGCGTTTAAAAAAAATAAATGTATTATTTTATATCCCTTGTAATAGGAATGGTGTGTGACAGGTCCTCTTTATGGAGAGATGCGGGGTCAATAAGACCCCCACATCTCTCCTCCAGGCTGGAAAGCATGAGATTGTGAAAAAAAATTCATCGATCTCATGCTTGCTAGCCGCAATCGGGGCTTTGTTTACTTCTGGGAACCCGGCGTGACGTCATAACGTCGCGCCCGGGCCTCCGACAGTCATAGAGATGACTGGTGATCATCTGGTCACCAGTCATCTCTATGATCGTCATGTGACAAGACACCGGTGCCGGACGATTCATTCTCAGGGCCCCCGATGGCACGGGAGAGCCTGGAGAAGCACCGGATGGCGGCGGGAGGGGGGGCGGGACTATAAGAACGATAAAACGGCGGAACTGCCGCTATGATCGTTCTTATTGTGCGCAGAATCACAGACAGAAGAGAAGGATATCTGAAAGATTCCTCTAGCTGCACCCATCATTCAGATATCCCCCCACAAAGCCCAGGACGTCATATGACGCCCACCCAGGATAGGAGATCCCATCTGTGGGCGTCATATTACTATGGGCGGGTATTGAGGTGGTTAAAGCTTATGACTCTGGGATCAGCTTTGCACAGCCTAATGGGAACCGGAGAATGAGAAGTGAATTGGCATGGGCCACCATAAGTGGCTGCATCTAGCTCCTTGCTCCCGGCCTTGTTAAATAAAGGCTAACAAAGGGCGTAATAAACTGAACTCTTGTAAAACTGTAAAGAAAATAATAAGGGAATGTGTGCGAAAGGTTAGAAAATTCTAATTACAAGTTTGAAAACCATTCACACCCCCCTCCCCCCCCCCAAAAAAAAATAATGATGATGTTTTAATGTCACTTTGCTCCAAGTAATGAGCAGATGTAATGAAATATGTAATGTTGTGTTAACCACAAGGTAGGGGGGTTCTGGTATTCATTTCTATGGAAACTGTAGTCAGGTTCGGGTCTGACGGATGTAAAAATGAAAGGTAATCAAAGACCGGCCAGCCCAGGTGAAATCTGAGAGTGGATTTTTTTTTTTTTTTCCTGGAAAATGCCAGATCTCTTTTCAGACTTCTTTTGTGTCACAAAGATGTGGCGGGCAAGGGGGCAGTCCTCCTGAGAAGACCTTCATGTTCAGGGCTCGGGACATGCGGTAGATCTTGGTGGAAACCTCTATACCCACCACCTGTGCCCTGATCCCTAGCCTAAATTTTAGACTTATCCCAGAATTTAAAGGGTCTATCCACTCAAACAATGATATTTTAGATATAGAAGGAGGCTGGTGGGCAGAGTCAGTTCTTGGGTTCTTCTACCCCAACGGAAGGATCTCCCTGATGTAATTTTTGACTCTTCTTCCGGCACACTTTGGAGTTTTGGATGTTTCCACCCAGTTTTGTGCTTTTAAGCTTTTCCACTTATATTCTCCTTATTATAAAATGAATTCAAAATCCTATAGGGATGGTGGGAACCCCTCATAATGGACACAGCGGGTGTACAGACCCAGGAACTCAGCACAGGGATAGTCATAGCGGGTGTACAGACCTGGGAACTCGGCACAGGGATGCTGGGAACCCCTCATAATGGGCACAGCAGGTGAACAGACCCGGGTACTCTGCACAGGGATGGTGGGAACCCATTATAATGGGCAAAGCAGGTGTACAGGCCCTGCAGCTAGGCACAGGGATGGGGGGAACCCCTCATAAATGGGCACAGTGGGTGTACAAAACTGGGAACTCCGCACAAGGATGGTGGGAATCCCTCATAATGGGCACAGCGGGTGTACAGACCCAGGAACTCGGCACAGGAATAGTCGGAATCCCTTCTAATGGGCACAGCAGGTGTACAGACCTGGGAACTCAGCACAGGGATGGTGGGAACCCCTCATAGTGGGCACAGCAGGTGTACAGACCGGGGAACTTAGCACAGAGAAGATGGGAACTTCTCAAAATGGGCACAGCAGGTGTACAAAACTGGGAACTCAGCACAAGGATGGTGGGAACCCCTCATAATGGGCACAGCAGGTGTACAGACCCGGGAAATCGACACAGGGATGACGGGAACCCCTCAGAATGGGCACAGCAGGCGAACAGACCTGGGTCCTTTGTACAGGGATGGTGGAAACCCATTATTATGGGCAAAGCAGGTGTACAGGCCCGGGAACTAGGCACAAGGATGGGGGGGAACCCCTCATAAATGGGTACAGCGGGTGTGTACAAAACTGGGAACTCAGCACAAGGATGGTGGGAACCCCTCATAATGGGCACAGCAGGTGTACAGACCCGGGAAATCGACACAGGGATGACGGGAACCCCTCAGAATGGGCACAGCAGGCGAACAGACCTGGGTCCTCTGTACAGGGATGGTGGAAACCCATTATTATGGGCAAAGCAGGTGTACAGGCCCGGGAACTAGGCACAAGGATGGGGGGGGGAACCCCTCATAAATGGGTACAGCGGGTGTGTACAAAACTGGGAACTCAGCACAAGGATGGTGGGAACCCCTCATAATGGGCACAGCAGGTGTACAGACCCAGGAAATCGACACAGGAATAGTCGGAATCCCTTCTAATGGGCAAAGCAGGTGAACAGACCCGGGAACTCAGCACAGGGATGACGGGAACTCCTCAGAATGGGCACAACAGGTTACAGTCCCAGGAACTCCGCACAGGGATGGTGGGAACCCCTTATAATGGGCACAACAGGTGTACAGACCCGGGAACTCAGCACAGGGGTGGTGGAAACCCCTCACAATGGGCACAGCAGGTGTACAGACCGGGGAACTTAGCACAGGGAAGATGGGAACTTCTCAAAATGGGCACAGCAGGTGAACAGACCCGGGAACTCGGCACAGGGAAGGTGGGAACCCCTTATAATGGCACAACAGGTGTACAGTCCCAGGAACTCCGCACAGGGATGGTGAGAACCCATTATAATGGGCACATCAGGTGTACAGACCCGGGAACTCAGCACAAGGATGGTGGGAACCCCTCATAATGGGCACAGCAAGTGTACAGACCCGGGAAATCGGCACAGGAATAGTCGGAATCCCTTCTAATGGGCAAAGCAGGTGAACAGACCCGGGAACTCAGCACAGGGATGACGGGAACTCCTCAGAATGGGCACAACAGGTGTACAGTCCCAGGAACTCCGCACAGGGATGGTGGGAACCCCTTATAATGGGCACAACAGGTGTACAGACCCGGGAACTCAGCACAGGGGTGGTGGAAACCCCTCACAATGGGCACAGCGGGTGAACAGACCCAGGAACTCAGCACAGGGATGGTAGGAACCCATTTTAATGGGCACAACAGGTGTACAGACCCGGGAACTGAGCACAGGGATGGTAGGGACCCCTTTTAAAATGGGCACAACAAGTGTACAGACCCGGGACGTGACAAGTCAAAACACGTTCATTTCAACGGATCTCAATTTGCAGCAACAATAAAAGGTTCCTGCGCTACTTTTCTTGTGATTTTATTGTGATTTGAGCGCCATAGACTCCAATGTTAAATCACTAAAGTCGCAAGGAAATTGCAAACCTTTTTCCTGAAAGGGTTAAATAGAGGAGCTTACAACTCCCATACGTGTCCTACAGACAATGGCAAATCACCAGCTAGGCAGGATAGTCATTTGCATACTTTTCAGATATGTAAATGAGGCTGTCTGGCACTGTTAGTCACCCCGGCGCCGAGGCCACTCTCTCTGAAATGCCACCTGCTTCATTATGGGAACGTGCCTCCCCGTATGATCCCGATAGCACATCCTATTGCGGCAACAAAGACAACCAACAGGGATGATATTTTCACAGGTTGAAAGTCCACAGGCGAAACTTTGGTTGAATATCAGATGGTTTTAATAACATTTTAGAGCTGTAATTGTTATCTACGTGTGCAAACCGAGCACGGCGCAGTTATTTAAAGAAGAACGTCTGTAAAAAAATAATGTTTTCAGGCATTTATGGTGTCCCTGTCTACATGTATTTTCTTCTGTGCAAAAATAGGATTTTTATAACAGCTTACCTGTAAAATCCTTTTCTTGGAGTACATCACGGGACACAGAGCGACTTAGTCATTACTAATGGGTTATATAGATACCGTCAGGTGCTGGCACTGGCAACTTCCAAAACCGGAAGTACCCTCCCCTATATAAGCCCCTCCCATCCGGGAGCACCTCAGTTTTGTAGCAAAGCAATAAGTGTCCCTAAAGAGGGGTGGGAGCTCTGTGTCCCGTGATGTACTCCAAGAAAAGGATTTTACAGGTAAGCTGTTATAAAAATCCTATTTTCTTTCTCGTACATCACGGGACACAGAGCGACATAGTCATTACTAATGGGATGTCCTAAAGCAATGCCAAATGAGGGGGGGGATACACCATATATAAGCTGAGCGCTATCAGACATGAGGATCTTTTGCGGCCTGCAACACACTGCGCCCAAAGGCGACATCCTCCTGACTTCTAACGTCCACCTGGTAGGACCTAGTAAACGTGTGTACTGAAGACCATGTTGCGGCCTTACAGATTTGAGCCAGGGAGGCCTGGTGATGCACTGCCCATGAAGTTCCAACTGCTCTCGTGGAGTGCGCTCTAACTTTGAACGGAGGCGGTCTCCTTCTCAAGCCATAGGCTTGTATTATGACCTGTCGAATCCACTTGGCTAAAGTAGATTTTGACGCTGCCTGACCCTTTCTGGGGCCTTCCGGCAGAATAAACAAAGTATCCGTTCTGCGAATCTGAGCAGTGGCTTTTAGATAAGCTTTAACTGCTCTTACTACATCCAAAGAATGCAATAACTTTTCCTCTACCGAAGTAGGTTTGGGGAAAAAAGAAGGAAGAACCACATCTTGGTTCAAATGAAACCTCGATACCACCTTAGGAAGAAAGGCTGGATGAGGACGTAACACTACTCTGTCCTTATGGATAACCAGATATGGCTCCTTACAGGACATAGCTGCTAATTCCGATACTCTTTTAGCCGAACAAATGGCTACTAGAAAAATCAATTTCCTGGTGAGAAGCACCAAAGAAATATGCTGTAATGGTTCAAATGGTTGTTTCTGTAGAACCGACAGAACCAAGTTTAGATCCCATGGACATATGGGAATATTAACCGGAGGACTAATACGCATCACTCCTTGTATAAAGGCTTTGACTAGTGAATGCGAAGCCAAGGGCCTTTGAAAAAATATTGACAAGGCCGAAATCTGACCCTTGATAGTACTCAAGGCAAGCTTCCTATCTACAGCCCATTGTAGGAAGTCCAGAATCCTACCTATTACGTATTTACGTGGATGCCATTTCTTGGCCTCACACCAGGCGATGTACGCCTTCCAGATTCTATAGTAGATCTGCCTGGATACCGGCTTCCTGGCATTGATCATGGTAGATACCACAGCATTAGAGAGCCCTCTCTTTTTTAGAATGTGGGCTTCAATAGCCAGGCCGTCAAACCTAGGGCTGGTAAGGAAGGGTGGTATATCGGTCCTTGCGAAAGCAGGTCCGGACGATGTGGGAGGGTCCAAGGACTCCCCACAGACATTTTTACAATCTCCGCGTACCATGCTCTTCGGGGCCACGCTGGAGCCACCAGAATCACTGGTTTCTTTTCTACCCTGATTCTGCGGAGTAATCGAGGTAACAATTGTGGCGGTGGGAATGCATATATCAGCTTGAACTGATCCCAAGGGAACACTAGGGCATCCGAGCCGCACGCTAGGGGATCCCTTGTCCAAGAGACAAACCTGTCCACTTTTGTGTTGAATCTGGATGCTAGCAGATCTACATCCGGTGTTCCCCACCGCTGACATATTGTCCGGAAAACCTCGGGATGAAGGGACCATTCCCCATGGCATAATTGTTGGCGACTTAGAAAGTCTGCCTTCCAATTCTCCACTCCTGGAATGAATACCGCAGATATGGCTGGGACATATCTTTCTGCCCATCTCAGGATGTAATTTACTTCCCTTTGGGCTGCACGACTCCTGGTGCCCCCCTGACGATTGATATATGCCACTGCTGTGGCATTGTCTGATTGAACTCTGACAGGGGACCCTTGGAGTTTGGATGTCCATGCTACTAGGGCATACCGGGCTGCTCGTATCTCTAAGAGATTGATGGGCAGGGCCTTTTCTGCTTCTGACCACTTGCCCTGGAGAGACCATTGCTCCAGTACTGCTCCCCAGCCTATAAGGCTGGCATCTGTAGTGACCACCTTCCAGGAAATCGGACTGAAGGATTTCCCTCTTTCCAGATTCTGGGGAACCAACCACCAGCGGAGGCTCTTGCGAACGGAAGGGGACAAGGACATTGGTAAGTCCAGAGCCTGAACTTTTTTGTTCCAGGCTGACAGTATGGCCCTTTGCAATTTCCTTGAATGGAATTGACCGTAGGGTACTGCTTCGAATGATGCCACCATTTTTCCCAGCAGCCTCATGCACAGGCGTATGGATGGCTGTCTTTTTGAACCCACTAAGTGGATCAAATCTCTCAAAGACGACCCCTTTTCTTGAGGCAAGAAAATTTTTCTCTGGTCTGAATCCAGCCTTAGCCCCAAGTATTCCAGACTTTTGACTGGTTTTAGGGCTGACTTGTCCCGGTTGATAATCCAACCGTGATATTCCAGAAACTTGATTGTCTCGTGAACAACCACTTCTAGTTTTTCCACTGAGTGGTCTATCAGCAACAAGTCGTCTAGATATGCCATTATCGTTACACCTCGTGTTCTTAGATTGGCCAATAATGGGGCCAGAATTTTTGTGAACACTCTTGGTGCTGTGGCCAGACCGAAGGGTAAGGCTCTGAACTGAAAATGGCGCCCTTCTACCGCAAAGCGTAGAAATTTTTGGTGGGCTGGAAAGATGGGAATGTGCAAATAAGCATCTTTGATGTCGATCGAGGCTAACCATTCCTCCCCTTGTAGGGCAGTGGCTACCGATCGGATCGACTCCATCCGGAAAGTCCTGATATGTAGGAATTTGTTTAGCCCTTTTAGATTTAATATGGGCCTCACGTCCCCGTTTGGCTTCGGAACTGTAAAGAGGTTTGAGTAAAACCCAAACCCCCATTCTTCCAGGGGAACCTCTATAATTACTGCTTGGAGCAATAATTGTTCCAGTGCCAACAGGAGGGATCCTCTCTTCTGGGGATCCCTTGGCACGTTTGACCTTATAAAGCGGGAAGGAGGGGAGTTTTTTAACTCCAATTTGTATCCCAGATTTACTGCGGAGAGCACCCATCTGTCTCGGATCGTGTCCCGCCAGGTTTCTGTGAACAACTGAAGTCTTCCCCCCACCCGATTGGGTGGGGGCAACCCTTCATGCATTTGACTTTGGGGGAGGTTTTGTACCTCTCCTGCTCCAGGGCTTCTTGTTACTCTGCAACTGTCCCTGATTTTTACCTCCGGGATTTGACCGAGGAGGCCGTCAGAACTGTTTCACAGCCGATGTCCTAGGGACTGGAGAAGCCAGCCTCTTAAAAGAGGGACCTCTAACTCTATTTTTAACCGGCAAAAGTGTACTTTTACCGCTGGAAATTCTCTGGATATACTTGTCCAGGTCTTCCCCGAATAAACGCTCACCATGAAATGGGAAGCTGACCAGCAATTTTTTACAGGGAGCTTCAGCAGACCAGTTTTTGAGCCATAGAAGCCTGCGCATATGTACTACAGACAGCGTAAGGCGGGAGGCCTGATGGATTGAATCCTTTATGGCGTCCACCGCAAAGCATAAGGCTCTAGGTAGATTAGGTAGATCAGCTAGGGCAAGAGCCTGCTGATCTGGCAAGTCCCTTAAGACCTGTTTCAACTGATCCTTCACTGCTTGGCAGACCCCAATAGCTGCCACTGCTGGTTGTGTCACCAATCCTGCTGTAGAAAAAGCAGATTTTAATAAGGACTCCAATTTTTTATCTATTGGGTCCTTGAACATTTGGACATTATCCACCGGACATGTCAGTGATTTATTCACACAAGAGATGGCTGCGTCCACTGTAGGGACCTTCCATTTTCTGATGAACTTATCCTCCATGGGATAGACCACCGGAAATCTCTTAGGGGGAGTAAATATTTTGTCAGGATGCTCCCAATCCTGGTAAATGAGCCCTTCCAGTAAAGGATGGATCGGAAAGGAACAAACAGTCTGGGGAGCTTTTAGCGACCCCAACGAGGAGACAGAAGTGGATGATGGCTCCACAAGTGGCATTTTAAATGCTGATCGGACCATATTAGTCAGGGACTGAACCCATAACCTTTCAGCATGTGATGCTGAGAACGGCTCTTCCACTGTTGATTCCTCTGCAACCGAATCGACCTCATCCTGATCCCCCTCAGGTAGGTCGATCCCTGTATGGGACTGTTGCTCTGTTAACAGGCACTCTGAGGGAGGAGACGGAGATCGGGCGCTTTTCTCCTGTGACAGGGAAGCCGCGATCAATGCTGACAATCTCTCTTCCAGCCCTCCCAGAGCTGAGGAAAAAACCTCCTCTGTTACATACACAGGAGCAGGTGAACTGAGGACAGCCACAGTACCAGGTACTCCTGAGGGTGCTCTACGGTAGGGATGAGCCGAACACCCCCGGGTTCGGTTCGCACCAGAACCTTCGAACGGACCGAAAGTTCGCGCAAATTTTCGAACCCTATTCGTTATAATGGACGCGAACGTTCGAAATCAAAATTGCTAATTACAACGGCCAATATGCATGTTAATGTTATAAAACAGGTTTGGGGACCCGGGTCCTGCCCCAGGGGACATATATCAATGCAAAAAGAAATTTTAAAAACTAAAGTTTTTTCGGGAGCAGTCATTTTAATGATGCATAAAGTGAAAAAAAAAAAAGTGAAATTTTCCTTTAAATACGGTACCTGGGGGGTGTCTAAAGTATGCCTGTGAAGTGGCATGTGTTTCCCGTGTTTAGAACTGTCCTTGCACAAAATGACATTTGTAAAGGAAAAAAAGAAGCCATTTAAAACCACTTGCGGCTTTAATGTCATGTCTTGTCCTGGCCGCCATATGGCTGAAAATCCTTGAGAAAAATGGCATGGCTACCCCATCACCCCCCCCCCCCCCCCACCCCAGCCCCTTTGGGTCTTGTATGGATACTAAGGGGGACCCCGCACCCAAAATAAAACCCTATACCTACAACCCTATATACTCTGAACAGCAGTATATAGGTGGTGCAAACAAGACATGGACTGTAGGTTTGTTCTTAAGTAGAATCTGAACAGGTACATTATGAAGTGTAGCTACATCCCAAAAAAATCAATTTTTAAGCTTTTTGGAGAACATAGGGAGGGGTTATCACCCCTGTAACATTTGCTGTCTTTGCACATCTGTTCAGAACATGTCACCTCACTTTCCGTCCCAATGACAAATGTTTTTGGAAAAGTGGGGTTTTAATTGAAACAAGGATTGGTGATAAAGCATCAGTAGAGAGGAGATACCTTTTTCCCAAATTAAATCTAACAGGATAGAATTTTCCTTCCTAGGGGTAGATTTCCTCTCACTTCCTGTTTTCTCTTGCCGTTTGCAAGTAGGAGTCGTTTGTAAGTTGGATGTTTGAAAGTAGGGGCCTGCCGTATATACTCTGCAGAAATTTGCCCTATTAGATATTGGTGTAGCCACAAGACTGGTGGGCACAGGAATGGGCCCTGCTGTGAGTTAATAGATCAAGATTTGTACTTGCATGCACCTGTTGAACCGGGCAGAAAAATTGGGCCTTTGGTGGTGGTGGTGGTGGTGGTGGACGGTGTTGCCACAAGACTGTAAGCCCTCACAGTTACTCTTGGTGGGTGCAGGAATGGGCCCTGCTGTGAGTTATTAGATCAAGATTTGTAATTGCATGCACCTGTTGAACAGGGCAGAAAAATTGGGCCTTTGGTGGTGGTGGTGGTGGTGGACGGTGTTGCCACAAGACTGTAGGCCCTCATAGTTACTCTTGGTGGGCGCAGGAATGGGCCCTGCTGTGAACTATTAGATCAAGATTTGTAATTACACGCCCCTGTTAAACAGGGGCTGAAAAATTGTGCCTTAGGCATTGGTGCTGGTGCCACAACACTGCAACCCCTCACAGATACTGTACTTGGAGCACAGCAGTCACACCTGTTGCGAAGCATCTTTTTAAAAAATTGTAATTACACACCCCTGTTATACAGGGGCTGAAAAATTGTGCCTTAGGCACTGGTGCTGGTGCCACAACACTGCAACCCCTCACAGATACTGTACTCTGAGCACAGCAATGAGACCTGTTGCAAAGCATTGCCTAAAAATTGTAATTACACGCCCCAACAGGGGCTGAAAAATTGTGCCTTAGGCACTGGTGCTGGTGCCACAACACTGCAACCCCTCACAGATACTGTACTCTGAGCACAGCAGTCACACCTGTTGCGAAGCATCTTTTTAAAAAATTGTAATTACACGCCCCTGTTATACAGGGGCTGAAAAATTGTGCCTTAGGCACTGGTGCTGGTGCCACAACACTGCAACCCCTCACAGATACTGTACTCTGAGCACAGCAATGAGACCTGTTGCAAAGCATTGCCTAAAAATTGTAATTACACGCCCCAACAGGGGCTGAAAAATTGTGCCTTAGGCACTGGTGCTGGTGCCACAACACTGCAACCCCTCACAGATACTGTACTCTGAGCACAGCAGTCACACCTGTTGCGAAGCATCTTTTTAAAAAATTGTAATTACACGCCCCTGTTATACAGGGGCTGAAAAATTGTGCCTTAGGCACTGGTGTGGTGGCATGGATCATTGAGGAGGAGGAAGAGGATAGTCAGTGAACATAACAGGACAGTCACTCAGCATCAGCATAGGCAGTCTTGAAGGGATGTGACATTATAAATTATTCCGTTATATCCGCTTCAGGTGTCTGGTAGCTGGTGGTGATCCAAGACTGATTCATTTTTATGAAGGTCAGTCGATCAACCGAGTCGGTGGACAGGCGCACCCTATGATCGGTGACAAATCCTCCAGCAGCACTGAATGTGCGTTCGGAAAGAACGCTGGATGCAGGACAGGCCAGTAGCTCAATTGCATACTGTGCAAGCTCTGGCCAGTGATCCATCCTCAGGACCCAGTAAGCCAGAGGATTTTCGGTGGGAAAGGTGTCCAAGTCTGACCTTGCCCCTAGGTATTCCTGCACCATGTATATCAGACGCTGGCGATGGTTGCTGGAACCGATCATACCTTGGGGCTGCGGACTAAAAAATTGTCTGAACGCATCGGTCAGACGTCCACCTTCCCCACCGCTCCTTATGCTACTGACCGAAGCCTCAGCAACTCGTCGTCCAGGACCAGGAGTTTGTAACCTCCCAGTTTCTGGGAACGCGTTGCACAGACCTTTCTGCAAGGCCTCCCTGAGATGTCTCATCCTCTGCTCCCTCTGCGACGGCAAGATAAGGTCCGCAACCTTACCCTTGTACCATGGATCAAGGAGAGTGGCCAGCCAGTAATGGTCACTCTCCTTGATCCGAAGAACACAAGGATCCTTCCGCAGGCTTTGCAGGATCAGGGAGGCCATGCAGCGTAGGTTAGCTGAGGCATTCGGTCCGGAGTCTTCTGGGTCACTGAGGATGACATGATCGCCAGCCACCTCCTCCCAGCCACGTACAAGTCCACTGGTTTGTTGGGACTGTACATCATCCCTAAAAGACTGCTGCTGCTGATGCTGAGTGCCAGGCTCCACCTCCATGCTCACACAATCCTCCTCCTCCTCCTCCTCCTCCTCCTCTTCCTGTGTGATGGGTGGGACAGAAGGAACATTGTCTGGATAAAGGGGGCCTTGAGAGACAAGGAAGTCCTCCTCTTCCTGCCTCTGTTCTGCCTCAAGTGCCCTGTCCATTATCCCACGCAGCGTATGCTCCAACAGGTGGACAAGAGGTACAGTGTCACTGATGCATGCACTGTCACTGCTCACCATCCTCGTGGCCTCCTCAAATGGTGAGAGGACAGTGCATGCATCCCTGATCATGCTCCACTGGCGTGGGGAAAAAAAGCCAAGCTCCCCTGACCCTGTCCTGGTGCCGTAGTCGCAAAGGTACTCATTGATGGCCCTCTGCTGCGTGTGCAGTCGCTGCAGCATGGCCAACGTTGAGTTCCACCTGGTGGGCATGTCACATATTAGGCGGTTCTTGGGCAGGTTCAGCTCCTTTTGCAGCTCAGTCAGCCGAGCACTGGCATTATAAGATCGGCGGAAATGCACACAGACTTTCCTGGCCTGCCTCAGGACATCCTGTAAGCCTGGGAACCTGCCCAAGAACCGCTGCACCACCAGGTTGAGGACGTGAGCCATACAGGGCACATGGGTGAGCTGCCCCTGTCGCAGGGCGGAGAGGAGGTTGGTGCCATTATCAGAAACGACCATTCCTGGCTTAAGCTGGCATGGCGTCAACCACCTCTCGGCCTGCCCCTGCAGAGCTGCCAGAACCTCTGGCCCAGTGTGGCTCCTGTCCCCCAAACACACCAGCGCAAGCACGGCATGGCATCTTTTTGCCTGCGTACTCGCGTAGCCCCTTGTACGCCTACGGAGCACCGCTGGTTCCGAGGACAGAGCACTCGAAGAGGACATGGAGGAAGAAGAAGAGGAGGGGGTGGAGGAGAGAGGTGTGTCACAACCAGTAGTAGCATTTTGGAGGCGTGGTGGCGGAACAACCTCCAACACTACTGCACCTTGTCCTGCATCCCTCCCAGCTACCAATAGAGTGACCCAATGGGCCGTGAAAGAAAGATAACGTCCCTGTCCATGCCTGCTGGACCATGAGTCAGCGGTAATATGCACCTTACCGCTGACCGCCCTGTCCAGCGAGGCATGGACATTGCCTTCCACATGCCAGTAGAGAGACGGAATCGCCTTCCGTGAGAAAAAGTGGCGTTTGGGAACCTGCCACTGAGGAACCGCACATTGAACAAACTCACGGAAGGGGGCCGAGTCTATCAACTGAAAAGGCAGCAGTTGAAGTGCTAGCAATTTAGCCAAGCTAGCATTCAACCGCTGGGCATGTGGATGGCTGGGAGTATACTTCTTTCGACGGTCCAGCAGCTGGGGCAGGGAAATTTGCCTGCTACAATCGGACGTCGGTGTACTGCAAGTACTTGGTTGTGACACACCTAATTCTACACCTTCAGTCCTCTCAGAGCAGCTTTCAGAGAGGACTGAAGATATAGTGGGGATGGAGATCCCAGCTGATGAGGAGCAAGGAGAGGTCCGCTTTGTTCTTTGGTGTGGGTCTTTTATGTGTGCTTGCCAACGAGCTGCATGGCAGGTCGACATATGTCTGCTCATGCTTGTGGTGCCCAAGCGGCTGATGTTTTGGCCACGTGAGATACGCTTGAGACAAATATTGCAAATAGCAGTGGTGCGATCTGATGCACTCGTCTCAAAAAAGGCCCACACCAAAGAACTTTTGTGATAACGTGCAGAGGCAGCGCCCTGCACAGGCGGAGCTCTGCGGTGTGGTACAGTTGCTGTGCTGGCCTCTAGCTGGCCTCCAGGGGGCATCCTGCCTCGTTGGACATGTGACGCTGCATCCTCCTCCTCCTCCTCCTCTCTCCCTTCAGGCACCCACGTGGAGTCAGTGACCTCATCATCCCCTCCCTCTTCACCACTAGAGCAAACCTGGCAGTAAGCTGCAGCTGGTGGAACACTACTGCCAGATTGCTGTCCTTCAGCATCCCCTTTCTCTGCGCGCACACTACTGACTTCCTCAAGCTGGGTATCATCATCCGAGCCTTCGAATCGTTGGGCATCCTCCTGGAGCATGTACCCAACACTGTGCTCAAACAGTTCGGGGGACTCCTCAGGAGGACATGGTGGGTCTAGGGAAGGGGTGGCTGATGATGCCATTGAGTACGCGTTGGCAGCTGCTCTGCCAGTACCCTGAGCCTGGGTGAGAGAGGATGAGGAGGATGAGGAGGGCTTGGTCATCCATTCTACCAAGCCTTCGGCATGATGCGGCTCCACATGTCCAGCTGCCGAAAACAAAGACAAGCGTGTCCCATGGTCACGTGCTGATGACGATGCACGACCACGTCCACGGCCAGCACTGTTGTCTCTAGAAACAGAGCCTGCCTGCCCTGTGTTCTTGCCTCGGCACGCTCTGCCTCTCCTTGGCGGTCTTCCAGCCATTGTAGTCGGTAGTGTATATAGTATAAAAAATAGAACTCCTATGTGTGCTCACAACACACTGTAGGTCCTATGGGTGCTGACACTAACACACTATAGGTACTATGTGTGCTGCTGACAAGAAAATATAGGAGCTCTGTTTGCTGCCACTAACACACTAGAAGTCCTATGGGTGCTGCTGAGAAGAAAATATAGGAGCTCTGTTTGCTGCCACTAACACACTAGAAGTCCTATGGGTGCTGCTGAGAAGAAAATATAGGAGCTCTGTTTGCTGCCACTAACACACTAGAAGTCCTATGGGTGCTGCTGAGAAGAAAATATAGGAGCTCTGTTTGCTGCCACTAACACACTAGAAGTCCTATGGGTGCTGCTGAGAAGAAAATATAGGAGCTCTGTGTGATGCCACTAACACACTAGAAGTCCTATGGGTGCTGCTGAGAAGAAAATATAGGAGCTCTGTTTGCTGCCACTAACACACTAGAAGTCCTATGGGTGCTGCTGAGAAGAAAATATAGGAGCTCTGTGTGATGCCACTAACACACTAGAAGTCCTATGGGTGCTGCTGAGAAGAAAATATAGGAGCTCTGTGTGATGCCACTAACACACTAGAAGTCCTATGGGTGCTGCTGAGAAGAAAATATAGGAGCTCTGTTTGCTGCCACTAACACACTAGAAGTCCTATGGGTGCTGCTGAGAAGAAAATATAGGAGCTCTGTTTGCTGCCACTAACACACTAGAAGTCCTATGGGTGCTGCTGAGAAGAAAATATAGGAGCTCTGTGTGATGCCACTAACACATTAGAAGTCCTATGGGTGCTGCTGAGAAGAAAATATAGGAGCTCTGTTTGCTGCCACTAACACACTAGAAGTCCTATGGGTGCTGCTGAGAAGACAATATAGGAGCTCTGTTTGCTGCCACTAACACACTAGAAGTCCTATGGGTGCTGCTGAGAAGAAAATATAGGAGCTCTGTGTGATGCCACTAACACACTAGAAGTCCTATGGGTGCTGCTGAGAAGAAAATATAGGAGCTCTGTTTGCTGCCACTAACACACTAGAAGTCCTATGGGTGCTGCTGAGAAGAAAATATAGGAGCTCTGTTTGCTGCCACTAACACACTAGAAGTCCTATGGGTGCTGCTGAGAAGAAAATATAGGAGCTCTGTGTGATGCCACTAACACACTAGAAGTCCTATGGGTGCTGCTGAGAAGAAAATATAGGAGCTCTGTTTGCTGCCACTAACACACTAGAAGTCCTATGGGTGCTGCTGAGAAGAAAATATAGGAGCTCTGTGTGATGCCACTAACACACTAGAAGTCCTATGGGTGCTGCTGAGAAGAAAATATAGGAGCTCTGTTTGCTGCCACTAACACACTAGAAGTCCTATGGGTGCTGTTGGGGTGCAATGCTGTGCTAACAGCACTGCGGTTGGTACTACTGCAATACTGTACTAACAGTAAGCACGCACCAGACTAATCCCCAGCAGCAGCTAATAACACACTAACTGTGCAATCAGCAGCAATGAACGATCAATGACTTAGGTAGCAATGGTTTAGCAAAGAAATAGCCAATGGTTTAGCAAAGAAGAGCAAATCTTTCAGTATCAAGCAAAGACTGAATCAGCAGACTAATCTCTCCTAAAGCCGGAACTCATGTGACCGGGGCCGATGGCGTGGCGGCCTTTTAAATGGTGGGGCGTGTACTAAAGCCCCTGAGCTGTAATTGGCTACAGGCGTCCTGCCTGTAGCCAATTATTGCTCTCCGAGTTTCGGGCGCTGTGATTGGCCAAGCATGCGGGGTCACAGTGCATGCTTGGCCAATCATCAGCCAGCAATGCACTGCGCCGGCCGCGCCGGCCGCAATGCATTGCGGGGCCGCTCGCATCACACGAATGTGATGCGAACGGCCCAAATAGTTCTGGGCTCGACGAGCGAGCGAACGCCCGATGTTCGATTCGAACATGGGTTCGAATCGAGCACCGGGCCCATCCCTACTCTACGGTCACTAACCTCTGATTCTTCAGGGGAGACTGGTGCAGCCAAAGCATGCCCAAGATCCTCAGAGCCCGATGGAAACCCCCTATTCCTCCTGGAATTTCTAGTCCCGGAGTTTTTAGACGGCATATTCCTAAGCCACAAAGCTGAGGTATTCCAGCCGAAATACACCAGTTACTGACAATAGTCTAGCATAAATGCTGCTATAAGAAACAGTTGGTGTCTACTAATGTGCCTTTCTAGGGGATGCCTGTATCAACCGCTTGCTGTATGCCCTTTTTTAAATGTTGCCAGCTCTGTCTCTGTACTTCATAGCCAGCTCACCACACAAAATTGTGATTTTTAACATGCTGGGACGCCCGCACATGCGCAGAAGCGCTGCGGCGCGCACAGAGCGTCATCCCCCAGGCTCCGCCCCCTTTCCCGGCTCACCTCTATATATAGAGGCGCGTGCACGCGCGCGGCCACGTGCGCCTTTGGCGCTAATTTCGAAAAATGGAAACTAGGGACAAGAGCCAGGGCCCCTCTTTGCCGCAGGCCGGGGGATGGACGAGCATTGCAACATGGCAGAGGAAGCAGTTTCCCATAAGAGAACTCACCATCTGCCTGGACTTGCTCTGCTGAGAAGAAACTAGTCCACATGACAAGAAAACATTCCACAGCGGCCTTTAGTGGACAAACACAGGTACCGCAGTCTAATATATTAAATATATAAAAAAAAAAAATTTTTTTTTTTTTTTTTTCTTGACCACCATTAAAAATTATTAAATTTTTTTAGTAGTTACAGGCATGCACAGAATTTTGCGGGAATACCATTAGGTAACAGACAGAAAGACAAATTAGGCTTGGGGGTCCCCCAATAGAACCAAGTTCCTGGGGGCCCCCACTTACCTGTTCCCCGCCGCAGGACTTTGTTTGGTCCACAAAAGCCCAAACTTCACCTATCAAAGCAGGCATTGTAATCAAACCTTCAGGGACCGGGTTCCCAAGGATTCCACTCCCCTGGACCTGTATAGCACCCTGCACAGAAAATATCTTGGTCATGGGTATGACCAGAGCTCTGGATCCCAGGGTCCAGCTCTCCTAAGAGAAGCATTACAGGCAAAACCCTGCTCTTCTCTGCAAGGCCCGGGTACCGACCGTTTAGCTATGAAGCTTTTTTGGTCGGATCCGGAATAGCTTACTGAGGCCCAAAAGAACCTGTACGCAAGCTCAGTGAAAAACACATGTTTCTTCTTGGCCAACACCTTAGACACTGGCAAAAAACTGAGGTGCTCCCGGATGGGAGGGGCTTATATAGGGGAGGGTACTTCCGGTTTTGGAAGTTGCCAGTGCCAGCACCTGACGGTATCTATATAACCCATTAGTAATGACTATGTCGCTCTGTGTCCCGTGATGTACGAGAAAGAAAATCTTTGGCAAGTCTTATGCCCCGTACACACGACCGGTTTTCCTGACATGCCAAAACCCAACGTTTTTCCCGACGTGATTCCTCTCAAGCCTGCCTTGCATACACACGTTCATTAAAAAAAAAAACGCCTGACCAAAGCGCGGTGACGTCCAACACGTACGACGGCACTATAAAGAGGACGTTCCATTCAAATGGCGCCACCCTTTGGGCTGCTTTTGCTGATCTCGGGTTAGTAAAAGTTTTGTTAAGAGACGATTCGCGCTTTTCAGCCTCATGCTTTTCAGTCCGTTACAGCGTGACGAATGTGCTATCTCCATTACGAACGCTAGTTTTACCAGAACGAGCGCTCCCGTCTCATACTTGATTCTGAGCATGCACTGTTTTTTTTTTCCCCCTCGGAAAAGCATACACACGACGAGAAAAAGACTGACGGGAAACACGACGGGAAAAAAATAGAGCAGGTTCTAAATTTTTTGCCGCCAGTTTTCTCGTCGGGAAAACTGCTATGGAGCCTACACACGACCGGTTTTCCCGACCAATCTGAAAAATGGCAGTTTTTTCGTCCGGGAAAACCGGTCGTGTGTACAGGGCATTAGGCCAGCAATACACGGTGCAAATTTCTTTCCTGCAACCACGGCCTCCCATCCTCTACAGTCTACACTGTTGGACAGAATTTATATACCAAATGGTGTTCTCTTCTACTACAATGGCAACGTCTTTCTTCTCTGGTATCTACAAGGTAATCAGGTAAAATGGTTCTGTGTATCTATGGGAACAAGATCTAGACCAGACATACTGGAAAACCCAATGGCACACGGTCACACTTTGGCCCTTGTGTCAGGATCTGGATCCAAACTCAGGACTTCTGTTGTGTCCGGCAGTAACTCTCCTTACTGTGCCACCTGAGATGCTGGACAGCTCCCTATCTCATCCCTTGTACAACCTTACTTTCCAACTTGTTTCTGGTAAACCTTGAACCCTCTACTCCTCCCATAAACTTCCTATTTAAGCCATGCCTTTCCACTTCCTGTTTGCCAGATTATTGTGATCTCTCCAGCCAATATATTGCTCCTTGTGCTCCTGCTGCCATCTGTATCTTCACAACCACTTGTTACCGAAACCCCTGGCTTATACCTTGACTATGCGTCTGCTTGATCCCTATTTGCTACATCTGGTATCTGACCCTGGTTGATCACCTCCTGGTGGGGCGATCCTGAGGCATGCTGCAAAACCCATCTCCACCATCAGGAGCTCTGTTACTGGCGGTATGATTATTTCTGATTTTAGGTGCTGAAAGCGGTACAATTATTTTGCATTGAAATTTGGCGTTTTATATTGTAGGCCTGTAATTCTTAGGAATAACTCACTTAAATCTGTCCAAACCAGAGTCTAGTAGACATCCCGGGTATGATAAAGTTTGAAACACAAAATCATAAATTGTAATATAATAAATAACTATAAATAATTATAATAATATAATAATAATAAAAATTATTCAATAATGTAATCAAATCAAAAACACTAAAATTTGCTCAGTTGCAGAATTGTCGCTGTCATTACTTTCAGAGTTTGATGACGAATTTCCCCACAAATCGCTATCGCTCAATTCTGCAAGTGATTCTAATTTATTATCGCTGTTTTCTAGCCGGTCCAAAACCACTTTTGACGTAAACGGACACTTTTTGGTTGCTATGGACAATCTCCAGTTTCCAGGCAGAAAGAACAGTTTTTATAATATAAAACTACATGCAGGACACTGGACAGACCACTAGGGACAAAGGGGGTGTGTAATTATTTTATACAGTACTGTAATCTGTAAGATTACAGTGTACTGTATGTGTATGGTGTGTTTTTCACTTTTTGAATTTGGCGCCGTGCTCCGTCCCCGTGCGTCGCAACGCTCGCAGGGAACGGAGCTCCGCACTCGGCAGTGTGGATCGAGCGAGGAGACACGGCTCGCAGACACAGCAGGGAGACATCGCAGGATCCAGGGGACAAGGTAAGTAACTTTGCCTGGATACTGCGATGCAGCCCAGAGTCTGGCTCGGGGGTTACCGCTTTTGGTACTGAAATCTCACCCCGAGCCAGACTCTGGAATACCACTAGGGAGGTTAAACACCATGCCTTGAGTAAGCGTGGTGAGTAGGTGCAGCATGGTGCGGCGCCAGTAAACACTCAAGCCCTGTACACACGATCGGTTTTACTGATGAAAACAGTCCGATGGACTTTTTTTCTTCGGACAAACCGATCGTGTATGGGCCCCATCGGTCTTGGCAAATTACTATCGTCTGTGGGGAAACCCACGCATGCTCAGAATCAAGTCGACGCATGCTCAGAAGCATTGAACTTAATTTTTCTCAGCTCATCTGAGTGTTTTACGTCACCTAATTTTTCTCAGCTCATCTGAGTGTTTTACGTCACCCCCGTTTGGGACGGTCGTTTTTTTGACTGATAGTGTGTAGGCAAGACTGATGGAAGTCAGCTTCATCGGATTTCCGATGGAAAAATCCATTGGTTTAAAATCCATAGGAAATCCGATCGTGTGTACAGGGCTTTAGAATCCAGTTGCAGAAAACAGAACTGTATTGCAATTGAAGTTCAGTAATGCACAACAAGCCTGGCGGGAAGACTACCCGACTGTGCCATCAGCGTCTGTCTTGAAAGGCGGAATGTGGTCTGAATGGTTCATACCTAAATGGGGAGGCTTCCAGTCCCTGCACTTTCCCTACTCATCTGGAACCTCTCCTTGACAGACAGGTGACCTGTCCCCACTCTTTCCACATGCAAAGTGCATGTCAAATCTGGAAGCCAGGATCTTAAATGGACTCTGCTTGACCCAAGATGGCTGCCAGAGTCACATGGAAGGACAGAATCTAATCGGATGCTGCTTCTCTGTGACTGAGGAGATCATAAAGGAATGAGGCTCCTGTCGACTTCCTCCTCCCACCTGCTTGTCACTGTGGAGAAAATAGACTGCACCTGCCTACAAGTGTGTGTCATCCACCAGGGGGGGGGGCTGCTTGTGCATTTATTCTGCTGGTTTCTGTGTGAACCTTTCCAATGCTATAGCTACTGGCCTCCGAGCCTGATGCCGCGTACACACGATCGTGATTCACGGCAGTGAAAACACCGCCGTGAATCACGACAGGAAAAATGAGGGAACGGCTTGTTCCCCCACACACGGCCGTTTTTCTTGTCATTTTTTCTCTTGACGAGAAAAACTACTGTGTGTAGGCTCCGCGGCAGTGTTTCCCTATGGGAAAACTGCCGTGGAAAAAAATTACCGGAATCACGACGAGAAAAATTAGAGCATGTTCTAATTTTTCTCGTCGTGATTAATGCCGTTTTTCCCGTCTGAAAAAACGGCAAAGAGCCCACAGACGAACGTTTTTCTCGTCCAAAGGGAAAAATGTCATTTTTCCCGACGGGAAAAATGATTGTGTGTACGCGGCATGACACCTTGTGGACCGCTCGATGTGTAACACAAGGTTTTTAATCATTAGGGCCAATTGGGCAAATAGCATTTTAAGAAATCCTCTATGGCAGTCACCATGACCTTTAAATTCCTACAGATGAATATATACCAATATCAAGTGGCTTCAAGGGGAAATCCACTTTTTAAAAGACCTAGGCCAGGTATGTCTAGGCCAGGCATACCCAGAAACTTAATGGTGGCAGGTCACACTTTGGCCGTTGTGGACCTCACAATGTCTAACACAAAGTATTTATTCAAAAGTCTCAACAAGAAAACAGGACAGTTAGTATTTTAAGAAGCCAACCATGGCTGTCTCCATAACCAGTTTCCTTTTAAACCAGTACAAATACCTTGTGGCCCTCTCAATGTCTAATGCACAGTATTTAATCAATAGGGTCAACTGGGCAAATTAGCATTTTAAGAAATAGTCTATGGCAGTCACCATGACCGGTTTTCTTAAAACTTGTGCAAATAGATATATACCCATATCAAGTGGCTTCAAGGCGAAATCCGCTTTTTAAAAAACCAAGACCGGGTATATCTAGGTCAGACATACCCGGAAACCCAATGACAGCAGGTCACACTTTGGCACTTGTGGACCTCACAATGTCTAACAAAATATTTAATCAAAAATGAAAAACAAGGCAACAGAGCAGTATTTTAAGAAGACAACTATGGCTGTCTCCATAACCATTTCCCTTGATGTATACCAATGACAAGTGGCTTCAAGGGGAAATCCACTTTTGAAAGATTTTGGGTAGAAGCAGATGAGGACCTATAGGAGGAACACGCCAGACTAGATCACCTATGTCACAATGACTGACGGAGTTTCCTTTAAAACCAGTACAGATAGATATGTACCAATAGAAGGTGGCTTCAAGGGGAAATCCACTTTTGAAAGATTTTGGGTAGAAGCAGATGAGGACCTATAGGAGGAACACGCCAGACTAGATCACCTATGTCACAATGACTGACGGAGTTTCCTTTAAAACCAGTACAGATAGATATGTACCAATAGAAGGTGGCTTCAAGGGGAAATCCACTTTTGAAAGACCTTGGGTGCAAGCAGATCAGGACCATACCAGACCAGATCATCAATGGCAGTCACCATGACCGGTTTCCTTTAAAAACATACAGATAGATGAATAGGAAGTGGCTTCAAGGGGAAATCCACTTTTGAAAGACCTTGGGTGCAAGCAGCTGAGGACCTTGGGAGGACCATACCAGACCAGACCATTAATGGCAGTCACCATGACCGGTTTCCTTTAAAAACATACAGATAAATGAATAGGAAGTGGCTTCAAGGGAAAATTCACTTTTTAAAAGACCTAGACTTGGTATATTTAGGCCAGGCAAACCCAAAAACCAATGGCAGGAGGTCACACCTTGGCCCTTGTGGACCTCATGATGTCCCATCTAAGTTGTGTCCATGCTCTGCCTCACTCTACTGCATACATAGAAAACATGGTGGACCTGATCGTTTGTATTTAGTCTCTTTTTTTCCTTATTTGAAAAAAAGAAAACTTGTATTTGTGCCGCAGTGTCTGTGAAGATTGGGTATTCATGTACATTCTAAAGCTTCACTTCCTGATAGCTTCTTTAAAGTTCAGGTTCTATCTGTAAATACACATCGGTGCTTATTTATTGCCGCGCTAATAACCTCTAAAAATAATTAGATGTGTTTGTGTCAAAAGGTTTATCTTAATTAATTGTCGGTATCCTGGCCGCCTGCCCTCTGTCGCTTTTCGACACACGTCTAAATTGACCCCAAGTCTGGCTGTCTGATGATAGGAAGGAGCGGTGCTGGTTCGGATTTCAGTACTTTAAGCGGGTTATCGCTTCAAATCCTTATTGGTTAACTTCTGTATTTGGGTGCGTGACACTATCTGGCATCACTTTGAAGCCTTGCAGAACATTCACTTTGTATCTCCTGCATTGCAGACTTCTCACTTGGAGTTTGTTTGCTCAGAACTTCGAACCTCCTTAAAGGAAAACTCTAGTTAATACCGAATTGCTATGCAAGGCATTTTGTTACTTAAGGGTGAGTTCTGGTATGGATATTGTTACATTGTTCCGGCTTGGACCAATGTAGGTATGGAGGATGTGCCATATCTATGGGATCCCAGTGGAAGCTGGAAATCACTGTAGTGGACACTGCTACTAAAACGCTACTACACACCTACTACAGTGCTCTCTTCTAGCTTCCAGGTCCAGCTTGGACCAATGTAAGTATGTGTGTGCCATACCTGTGGTATTCCAATGGAAGCTGGAAATCACTGTAGTAGACACTGTTACTACACCGCTACTACAGTGATGCCCACTAGTTTCTAGGTCCAGCTTGGACCAATGTAGTACGGGTGTGCTATATCTGTGGGATCCCAGTGGAAGCTGGAAATCACTATAGTGGACACTGCTACTACACGCCTACTAAAATAATGTCCGCTAGTTTCCAGGTCCAGCTTTGACCAATGTAAGTATGGGTGTGCCATACCTGTGGAAGCTGGAAACCACTGAAATAGGCGCTTCTACTACACCGCTACTATAGGGTCTCCACTAGCTTCCAGGTCCAGCTGCCTTCAACTAATGTAAATATGGGTGTGCCATACCTGTGGGATCGCAATTGAAGCTGTAAATCACTGTAGTAGACACTGCTACTACACCGCTACAACAGTGATGTCCCTTCGTTTCCAGGTCCAGCTTGGACCAATGTAAGTATGGGTGTGCCATACCTGTGGGATCTCAGTGGAACCTGGAAATCACTGAAATAGATATAGCTACTACACCGCTACTACAGTGATCTCCACTAGCTTCTAGGCCTAGCTTGGACCATTGTAAGTATGGGTGTGCCATACCTGTGGGGTCCCAATGGAAGCTGGAAATCACTGTAGTAGTTATCTATATAAGTAGCTGTAGGCTCTGAGGAAGAAGGTAACCCTTCTAAACGCGTCAGTAGGCAGTGGTTCGTACGTCCTCTCTTTTTAGGATCTGGAGACTGCTACCAGTAGACGGATCATCATAAACCAAAGATTGTTACATTGTGGTTTTCTTTCGGTGCTTGTGAGTAGCTTTTAATCATTTTTCTTTTAATAAATACATCAAAGGATAATGCATAAGGCTGGTGCGGCCTCTCTTTTTTTCTACTTTCTTTTCACTGTAGTAGACCCTGCTACTACACCTCTACTACAGCGATGTCCACTAGTTTCCAGGTTCAGCTTGGACCAATGAAAGTATGGGTGTGCCATAGCTGTGTGGTGGTCCCAATGGAAGCTGGAAATCGCTGTAGTAGACATGGCTACTACAGTGATCTCCACTAGCTTCCAGGTCCCTTGCCAAGTGGCTGCCCTGCTGAATTGTAAACACAGAAGGTCGCATGCTTGGCATGGACACCATTTACCGTGCACACCAGGCGTTTGCCGGACCACCGGGCAAACGCCTGGTGTGCACTTTTCATTTTCTAAACAAATGCAAAGTGTTCTGTGATTGGAAGAGGCGGAGTTTGCACAAGGCCCCACTTTGTCCAATCAAAAAAATGCTTTGCATTTACCGAGAAAATTATAAGTCTTCACCCAATGGTGGCTCTGGACACGGGTCAGCATGGGCACCCTGACCCGTCTGCGGCTACGCAGCCCTATACACAGCAAACTGTGATGCCCATCTTTTTTCTGCTTTTAACACATCAACTTCAAGGACAACATGTTCACTTGCTGCCTAACATATCCCACCCACTTTCAGATGTCATTGTAATCCATGTTATTCAGCTTACCTGTCAGTGGTCCCAAAGTTATGGCTGATCAGTATATATGCAGCACATTTAGTAAAGTACATCTGTCTCCATGCTCTATAATTGGAGGGCCTGGCATTGTCTGTGTACAGATTGGCATCATACATTTCCCGGCGGTAGCTGCTGCCATAATCTTTCACCCCGCCCCCCCCCCCCCCCCCGGTCATTCTCAGTGACAGATCTGCCCGTCGATGGCCCCTCGGGGGGTGTCCTCTACCATCTTGCTCTAGGACCCCCTTCCACCCCTTTGCACATTGGCCTTGCAGCGGGTTTGGACCCCAGGCAAGGGAAAGGTTAACGTCTCCCCGTCCATATTTAAGTCTCGTCCTTGGCTGCCTCTGAAAGTCATTCGCAGTCAATTAGCTCCACTACACACATGGATTTTTCACCGGAAGACGAGGAAGGAGGGAGGACGAGGGGGGATAGGGAAAAAAAATAGAGAGAATCACCTTTGAAAATGAGGAGCGATGCAAATCTTCAATTTTGTTTGAGTAGAGATTTAATCTGATTTAGACGGAGCGCTGATCTGGGGATGGATTCAGAAAAAGAGGGGGGGGGGGGAGGCTTGGAGGACAAATGGATTTTTCAAGAGGGCAAAATATCCGACTTGGAATGTTTTTGTTACAATATTAATAGAAAAAAAATTATCAATTAGAAAGAAAGAATGACTTCAGCAACTAACCCAAGAACTAGGTGCTGGGAAAATTGTGTTATAATAACGTATCCAAGTGTCTGTGCCTCTACTATGAGTCACGGAGTGCCCCTTTATGTTATGTACAGGCCCGGACTGGGACAAAAAAATAGGCCCGGGCACTTTAGACTGATCAGCCCATGATACCGGTCCCTTCTCTGCTCTCCATCCTGACAAATCCCCCGCAGCAACCAGTGGGAGAAAAGAGGGGGGGAAATCTAGCGGTGAGGGGGGTTGGGAAAGAGCACAGGGGTGGTGGAGAGTAAGGCGGGGGAGGGGCGGTGAGCACTGGGGGGGGGATGGAGAGTGCTCAGGGGGTGGAGAGCACGGGGTGGAGAGCACTGGGGGGAGCTAGAGAGCTCTGAGTGGGTGGAGAGCTCTGAGTGGGTGGAGAGCTCTGAGTGGGTGGAGAGCTCTGAGTGGGTGGAGAGCTCTGTGGGGGTGGAGAGCTCTGTGGGGGTGGAGAGCACTGTGACGGTGGAGAGCACTGTGGGGGCGGAGAGCACTGGGGGGAGCTAGAGAGCTCTGAGGGGGCGGAGAGCTCTGAGGGGGTGGAGAGCACTGGGGGAGCTAGAGAGCTCTGAGGGGGGTGGAGAGCTCTGAGGGGGTGGAGATCTCTGAGTGGGTGGAGAGCTCTGTGGGGGTGGAGAGCTCTGTGGGGGTGGAGAGCACGGGGCAGAGAGCAATGGGGGAGCAGAGACCTGGGGGGGAGCTGGAGAGCACTGGGGGGGGGGGGGTTGTAGAGCACTGGGAAGACGAAGAGCATGGAGGGGAGGGGGCCACAAAAGAAGTTGGAACAGAAAAGGGTCTTCACCAAACTGTCACCACAAGGTTGGATAAGCACAATTGTCTACAAAGTATTTGTATGATGGAGGATTACCAGGACCTCTCACTGGAGAGAGACCTAGTTTTTCCCCATATAGTAGGCATGGTGGTAAGGCATCTACAAACTTGGATATATTGTGTATACTGTACTGTATCTAGGACTGTGTTTCAGCCCTATTGCTTTGAGTTTAGTTGCATTCAGCTCAGGTTATTCTTTAATGGGGCCTCCTGATCAAAAGTACTTATGGTTTAGCGTGCTAGTCTGTTCAATCCCCCATCCTAGCACAAATCGCCCCCGCCCCCCAAATTTTGTTTCCCTCCTAGCATACATGCTTCCCAATCAACCCTACTAGCACAAATCCCCCCCTCCCCCATCCATATAATTTTTTTTAGCATAACCCCCCCCCCCCCCCCCAGAACATATCCTCTTCCCCCATCTCCCCTCTCAATCCAAATCCCCCCCCCCCAAATCCTCCACAAAATTCCCATTTACCCTCCTAGAACAATCCTTACCTCCTGCCGCCCCCCTCAAATCCCCCTCCCAACACAAATCCCCTCCCTCCCATCTCTTTGTGGGGCCACTCCTCCTCACTTGATACCACAGTACCCATGGCAGCTGCCCCCCCCCTTGTCCTGGCCCTGGTGTTATGGAAATGAGGGGATGGTATGACTTTATCACAGTTGTAGGTCTGTAGTAGTCACACCGTTGTTTGTGCCACTGTAGCCTTTGTGTGTTCTCTGGTGTGTCTCTTATCAGAGTTTGTGCACACAGGCATCCAGCCTACAGGAGGAAGTCAGAGACATCCATGAGGAAGCATGCTTTCAGGGAAAAGTGCTTGTAAAATGCATTCACACTGTAGACTTGGCAACTCACCTATAGGAATAAAGCCAGTAGAATGCGGCTTCCTTTTTGCTTTCTTTCCCTCCAGCATCTTCTTTTTGCCAGGACTGCCCAGAATTCGCCTACTCTGGAGATCCTGACCTGCCCATCGCGGCGCTGCCGCAGCCTGTAGCGTAGCCAGGGCCGCTGATAAGGCAGTACAACTGGTCATGTTGTACTGGGCCCAGGCCCCATCAGCTAAACAGGGGGGGTGGAGGCGTCGTTTAGCTGATGAGGCCTTAGCCCAGTACAACAGGGGCAGCTTTATTGTACATTTCTGCCTAAATGAAAAAATGGATTTTACTAGACCACACCCCCTCTTCTACTTGCTTACCAGGGCTTTACTTACATTTCCCTGGGCCCCATTACGTCAACAGGGGGGCCCAGGAGGTGGGAGCAGGGGAGGAACTTTTTTTTTTTTCATTTTCGGGGCGTAGGTGGATAAAGTCAGTGCCGCTGCACCGCGGGGGTGGGGTGGGGGGCATCAGGAAGGCTATACGGGGCCCCGTGATTTCTAACAGATCCTCTGAGCGTAGCACATGGCTGGAGAACATACCACCGTTGCAGAAAATGCTGTAAGAACATGACAGATAGAGGCGGCCGATTGATTTTTTACCTGTTGCCGTTGAAATGATCGTGGGTGCTTTTCTAAGGCGATCGGCCCCGCTGACCTGTGAACGACGCAGTAATTCAGGTGAAGCGGCACGCAGAGAACATACATTTCGGTCAGAGTTCCGGAGAGGGCTGACTGACAGCTTGTCAGGAAAGAGACGGGCTGTGATTGATGGGCGGGCTGCGGCGCTGGCCGTTTTCAATCCGGCGTTCGAGCAGAGAGAGAATCATTTATAACCGAGCTTCTGTCTCCCGGACTCCCAGACACCTGCTTATTTTTTATCTCTCTCCTTCTCATCCTGCCTTCATCAAAAACAACACCCGTCAACAAGATGCCAGGCTGAAAGTCATTTTAAAAGCACCGTGGCGTCGGGAGGGGAGGAGGTGGGGGGGGATGGGTGTAGGAATTGCTTTTCTGCTGTCAGGGGTCTCATCAGAACTCTGCTATCTCTCGGGCTGGAATGGACTCCTCCTCGTTCCTTCTACCTGGGCCTGATAGACTGTAATGATATAAATGCACCAGAAGGGGGCAGCCATGTAAGGGGCAGATGATCGCTACTCCACCCCCTCACCGTCTGTTCCCGCTTTGTATAGTATCTTTTTTTTTTTTTTTTTTTTTTCTTTTCACAGCATATTATCCTTTGAGACTCTAATGCCCTGTACACACGATCGGATTTCCGATGGTATAAAATCCGATTGGAATTTTTTGTCGGAATTCCGATGAAGCTGACTTTAATCAGTCTTGCCTACACACCATCAGACAAAATTCCAACCGTCTAAAACGCGGTGACGTAAAACACTCAGGCGAGCCGAGAAAAATTTCAGTTCAATGCTTCTGAGCATGCGTGGGTTTTTTCTCCGTTGGAGTTCCACACAGACGATCGGAATTTCCTATCGTTTTTTTTTTTCCCATCGGAAAAATTTAAAACATGTTCTATTTTTTAACACCGATGGAAAAGAGTCCGATGGGGCCCATACACGATCGTTTTTTCCGATGAAAAAGGTCCATCGGACTTTTTTCATCGGAAAAACCGATCGTGTGTACAAGGCATAACAGGCTTATTGGACTTAAAGGGGTCTATTTAAAAAAATAATAATCGCATAGCCATTCCACTAGCGACTGCATGTATGTGTGAATTGGGGAAAAACAAATGTTCTTTAGGCTATTTTCTCTTCTGAATGAATGAATGTTCTTTTTTTATGGGCAGTAGTAAAATACCACATTATGGCCACTAGATGGAGCTGAGGAAACATGTTGGACTTTGTAACAAAAGATACGAAGTAACAATTTAAGAGAACACTAGAGGGAAGTGACAGTGAATGAAGCTTAAGGGTAAAGGAACAAGTTACATGAGCTTCCCAATCAAACAATCACTGTGGCTGTCACAGAGATCATGTGATTGGGTGCAATTATAAAATAATCTGTATTGCGATTCCCCCAGCAAGTCGGAATGTAGAAATGTTCTTGAGGCTGCTTTCTCTTCTAGACGAATGTTCTTTTATTATAGGAAGTAGTAAAATACCACTTTTTGGCCACTAGATGGAGTTGAAGAGCATAGGGAATGCATAGGTCTTTGTAAAAAGAGATACAATGTAATTATTGTAGAGAAGGCTAGAGGGAAGTAGCAGAAAATGTAGCCAATGGTTCAAGGAGCAAGGAGGCGTTACATGTGCTTCCCAGACTTAAAGGGGTCTATTTTTTATTTTTTTAACTGCTTTCCGCCCCCGCCCAACATCATATGACGTCGTCGACATTGAGCGGTGATATCATGCAGTTACAGACATCATAAAGATATCTTCTTTTAGAGCAGGCGATTCCCTTAAGAACAATCATAGCGGCTGTTCAGGGTGGGGGCACCCCGCCGCCCTCCGGTGCTTCTCCCAGCTCTCCCCTGCCTTCGCAATGTCGCAATCCCGCTATAAGTTGCTGATTGTCGCCATTACTAGTAAAAAAAAAAATGAAAAAAAATTCCATAAACATATCCCACAGTTTGTAAATGAGATAACTTTTGCGCAAACCAATCAATAAACGCTTTTTGGGATATTTTTTTTACCAAAAATATGTAGCAGAATCCATATTGGCATAAACTGATGAAGAAATTAGATTTTTTACATTTTTTTGTATTGGATGTTTTATAGCAGAAAGCAAAAAAAAAAAAAAAATTATATATATATATATATATAATTTTTTTTTTTTTTTTTTTTTTAAATTGTCTTTTGTTTATAGCACGAAAACAAAAAAAGAAAACAGAGGTGATCAAATACCACCAAAAGAAAGCTCTATTTGTGGGGAAAAAAAGGAGGTCAATTTTATTTGGGTACAGCGTCGCACGATTTCGCAATTGTAAGGTAACGCAGTGCCGTAATGGCCTGGCCTGGTCAGGATAGGGGGGGGGGGTAAACCTTCAAGAGCTGAAGTGGTTAAAGCGGACCTTCAGTCATTTTTTCATCTTTCCATCTATTAAATCTTCTGCCCTTGTTGTTGTTGTTTTAACTTTGGATAGTAAAACCTTTTTTTTCTGCCAGTAAATACCTTATACAGCCCACTTCCTGTTTCCTTATACAGCCCACTTCCTGTTTCCTTATACAGCCCACTTCCTGTTTCCTTATACAGCCCACTTCCTGTTTCCTTATACAGCCCACTTCCTGTTTCCTTATACAGCCCACTTCCTGTTTCCTTATACAGCCCACTTCCTGTTTCTTGTCTGGTCATTGGCCTAGGCTTATGACATCATGCACAGCTCTCTCTCTCTCTTGTGAGAGTCTGCCAGGAAGGGAGGGGGTGAGTCATAAGAGGGCCAATGAGAGCTGCAGAGCTGGAGGTGTGCGTCTGTGTAAATCCAGGAAGTGAGCAGGCAGCAGCTTCAGCTGCCCACAATTAAAATGGCTGCAGCCAGACTCAATGGAGGGAATTTTCTGCAGCATATTTGGCAAGTACAGAATCACAGTATATATAAAATAATATGCAAAGTGGTTGGAGGGAAGCTTCAGAATGGCAAAGATGTTTTTATTACAAATTATGTGAGCAGACTGCAGTTCCTCTTTAAATAGTAAAAAAAAATAGCCTGTCCTCTGCCAGCTTGCTGCTGAGAAAGCCCCTTGCTCTCTGTGTGGAAGCAGTGGTCTCTTTGCAGAGTAGGGTGACCACATTTTTAAACTACCATTTAGGGACACTCCCCCCTTCCCAAAAATCATCTTGTGCTGTAACGAATCGCAGCACAGTGATTGGACACAAGAGGTGGGATTTATGATTTCTCCAATCACAAGCAGGGGGCGGGGATTGTGCTCCTCCAGGCATTCCCGGCCAGGGCAAGTACTGTCAGTGAGTAAAGCAGTGATGTGGTGGCCTTTTTTGGGGGCATCAGATTGGCCTGGGGGGTGGCTGTGTCAGTTTCATTCCGGGACACTGTATTGTCCTGGAATGAAGGTGCCCGGGACAGACCTGCAAAATGCGGGACTGTCCCGGGCAATCCGGGACACTTGGTCACCCTACTGCAGAGGCCCCTTGTTGACGCCTATAGCTATCCAGTCAGCAGGGAGTTTTGCTGGTAGGGCTGCATAGCTCCCAACTGTCCCGGATTTCGAGGGACTGTCCCTGATTTGGAGAAATGCCCCTCTGTCCCTCTTTCCTCCTCATTTGTCCCTCATTTTGGTCTGATCTATAGAGTTGTATATAAAATGCACATTTTATCTTTCAAAAAGTGTTACCCAACCTTTCATCCAAATTCTAAATTGCTGCATTTGTAAATTCCAAAAGCCAATATAAATAGTAAAAAATAGACTTGTGGGTTTAACCACTTCCATACTGGGCACTTATACACCTTCCTGCCCAGACCAATTTCCAGCTTTCAGCGCTGTTGCACTTTGAATGACAATTGCGCGGTCATGCTACACTGTACCCAAACTACATTTTTATCATTTTGTTCCCACAAATAGAGCTTTCTTTTGGTGGTATTTGATCACCTCTGCGATTTATTTATTTATTTATTTATTTATTTATTTTTTCTGCTAAAAAAATTGGAAAAAAAAGACCGAAAATTTTGAAAAAAAAACGTATTTTTTTTGTTTCAGTTACAAAACTTTGTAAATAAGTACGTTTTCTCCTTCACTGATGGGCACCGGTAGGTGGCACGGATGGGCACCGGTAGGCGGCACGAATGGGCACTGATAGGCGGCATGGATGGGCACTGATAGGTGGCATGGATGGGCACTGATAGGTGGCACTGTACTGTAATGTTGTTACGAATGGATGCCAATCAGTGCCAAACAATAATGCCCATTGTGGGCACTGATTGGCATCCATTGTGGGCACTGATTGGCATCCATTAGGGGCACAGAATGGCATCCCTGTGGTCTAGGGAGGCATACCTAGTGGTGGGCATCCCTAATGGTATCCCTGGTGGTCCAGTGGCATCCCTGGTGGTCCCAGTGTGGGCATCCTCGGGGGGGGGGCTGCGCTGATAATCGATCAGCACAAACCCCCGCTGTCAGAGGAGCAGCCGATCGGCTCTCCTCTACTCGCGTCTGACAGACGCGAGTGAGGAAAAGCCGATGACCGGCTTTTCCTGTTTACATCGTGATCAGCCGTGATTGGACACGGCTGATCACGTGGTAAAGAGTCTCCGTCGGAGACTCTTTACCTAGATCGGTGTTGCGGGGTGTCAGACTGACACCCTGCAACAACGATCGCCGCGATGCGCGCCCCCGGGGGCGCGCAGCGGCTCAAAATCCTGAGGACGTCATATGACGTCCAGTCAGGATTTTGAAACCACTTTGCCGCCGTCAATCCGCTATAGGGCGGGCGGCAAGTGGTTAACCAATCCTTGTTTTTTTTGTACAATTCTCCTTTAAGGGGGCGTGGCAAGGGGCGTGTCATATGCCTGCATACTTTTTGCTGATAGGTGTCCCTCATTTCCATCTCAAAAAGTTGGGAGGTATGAGGTTGTGTTGGTGTTCTGGAACTTGAAAGGCCATCCGCAGTTCTGTGATGCCCATTCCTAGTAACGAGCTGCCAAGTGAATGGCGGTGGCAGTTGAGCGCTGAACAGAAATGCCTAATATTTTGGCAGCAGAAAGAGATTCCCAAGAGTAATATATATATATATTTTTTTCCTGCTTGGGATGTCCGTTTAGGGCGGAGTGTCTTTTATTGCGGGGATGTAGATCGGTCCTGGAGAACGGCGATGGCGAGCTGAGGCCCGGCGCCTGTTTCTACAAGGAGCGGGGGGATTGATGGCTCAGATCCCTCTCCTGTATACAGGTCTTAGGTGATCAGAGCTCTATGTACACAAGACTAGCCGGGATTTGTATGCTGATCCTCGCGCACACACACTCACCGCCACCCCCCCCCCCCCCCCTCTCCTTCCATTACTATCACCAGGCAGCTCCTGGAGAGATATGACTGTGCCGTCTCCCTCCTAACCCCGGCAACCCCTAAAAGATTATCCCGGGACCCAGGAGAGCGCTCGGTGGCCTTGAATTAAAGCAGAAAGGAGAGGTCAATGGAAGGAAATATTTCTGCTGTCAAAAAGAATAGAAATGCATTTGCAATTGATGCTGCGACTCGGCTGCGCTCTACACCGGCGCCTTGTATACGGGAGTCCAAGGAGCCGGATAATTCCATCTACATCCGGGATCCTCCTCCTTATCGCCACCAAGCTGGACGGCTTCTCTTCCGTCTCCTTTAGGCGGGGTGGTTGTCAGTAGGGTGACCACATTTCCAAACTACCATTCAGGGACACCCTCCCCTTCCCAAAAATCAGCTTGTGCTGTAACGAATCACAGCACAGTAATTCGACACAAGAGGCGGGATTTATGATTTCTCCAATCACAAGCAGGGGGCGGGGATTGTGCTCCTCCAGGCATACCGGGCCAGGGCAAGTACTGTCAGTGAGTAAAGCGGTGATGTGGCGGCCTTTTCTTTTTCGTACATCACGGGACACAGAGCGACATAGTCATTACTAATGGGTTATATAGTTACCGTCAGGTGCTGGCACTGGCAACTTCCAAAACCGGAAGTACCCTCCCCTATATAAGCCCCTCCCATCCGGGAGCACCCCAGTTTTTTGCCAGTGTCTAAGGTGTTGGCCAAGAAGAAACATGTGTTTTTCACTGAGCTTGCGTACAGGTTCTTTTGGGCCTCAGTAAGCTATTCCGGATCCGACCAAAAAAGCTTCATAGCTAAACGGTCGGTACCCGGGCCTTGCAGAGAAGAGCAAGGTTCTGCCTGTAATGCTTCTCTTAGGAGAGCTGGACCCTGGGATCCAGAGCTCTGGTCATACCCACGACCAAGATGTTTTCTGTGCAGGGTGCTATACAGGTCCAGGGGAGTGGAATCCTTGGGAACCCGGTCCCTGAAGGTTTGATTACAATGCCTGCCGTGATAGGTGAAGTTTGGGTTTTTGTGGACCAAACAAAGTCCTGCGGCGGGGAACAGGTAAGTGGGGGCCCCCAGGAACTTGGTTCTATTGGGGGACCCCCAAGCCTAATTTGTCTTTCTGTCTGTTACCTAACGGTATTCCCGCTAATATCTGTGCATGCCTGTAACTACTAAAAAAATGTAATAATTTTTAATGGTGGTCAAGAAAAAAAAAAAAAAAAAGGAATGTTTTTTTATATATGTTTAGTATATTAAACTGCGGTACCTGTGTTTGTCCACTAGAGGCCGCTGTGGAATGTTTTTCTTGTCATATGGACTAGTTTCTTCTCAGAGAACAAAGTCCAGGCAGCTGGTGAGTTCTCCTACAGGAAACTGTTTCCTCTGCCATGTTGCAGTGTTCGTCTATCCCCCGGCCTGCGGCAAAGGGGGCCCTGGCTCCTGTCCCTGGTTTCCATGTTTGAAAATTAGCGCCGAGGCGCACGTGGCCGCGCGCGTGCGCGTGCACGCGCCTCTATATATAGAGGTGGCCGGAAAAAGGGGCGGGGCCTGGGGGATGACGCTCTGTGCGCGCCGCAGCGCTTCTGCGCATGTGCGGGCGTCCCAGCAGGTTTTTAAAAAGCCACATTATTGCAGTAAGCTGGCTATGAAGTACAGAGACAGAGCTGGCAACATTTAAAGGCATACAGCAAGCGGTTGATACAGGCATCCCCTAGAAAGGCACATTAGTAGACACCAACTGTTATATAGCAGCAATTGTGCTAGACTATTCTCAGTAAAAGTGGTGTATTACGGCTGGAATACCTCAGCTTTAGGCTTAGGAATATGCCGTCCAGTAGCTCCGGAACTGAATCTTCCAGGAAGCGAAGGGGGTCTCATCGGGCTCTGAGGATCTTGGGCATACTCCTGCTGCACCAGTCTCCCCTGAAGTTCAGAGGTAAGTGACCGTAGAGACCCCGCAGGGGTACTTGGTACTGTGGCTGTCCTCAGTCACCTGCTCCTGTGTATGTAACAGAGGAGGTTTTTTCCTCAGCTCTGGGAGGATTAGAGAGAGATTGTCAAAATTTATCGCTGCCTCCCTGTCAGGGAAAGCACGCCCGATCTCCGTCTCCTCCTTCAGAGTGCCTGTTAGCAGAGCAACAGTCCCATACAGGGATCGACCTGCCTGAAGGGGATCAGGATAAGGTTGATTCTGTTATAGAGGAATCAACAGTGGGGGAACCTTTTTCAGCATCTCAAGCTGAAAGATTATGGGTTCAGTCTCTGACTAACATGGTCCGATCAGCATTTAAAAATGCACCTTGCGGAACCATCAACCACTACTGTATCCTCGTTGGGGTCGCTAGAAGCCCCCAGACTGTTTGTTCTTTTCCACTTCACCCTTTACTGAAAGGGCTCATTTACCAGGATTGGGAACGTCCTGAGAAAATATTTATTCCCCCAAGAGATTTCCGGTGGTCTATCCCATGGAGGATAAGTTCATCAAAAAAAAAAAAAAAAAAATGGAAGGTCCCTACAGTGGACGCAGCCATCTCTTGTATGTATAAATCACTGACATGTCCAGTGGATAATGTCCAAATGTTCAAGAACCCAATAGATAAAAGATTGGAGTCCTTATGAAAATCTGCTTGGTGATACAACCAGCAGTAGCAGCTATTGGGGTCTGCTAAGCAGTGAAGGATCAGTTGAAACAGGTCTTGAGGGACTTGACAGATCAGCAGGCTTTGCCCTAGCTGATCTACCTAGAGCCTTAGGCTTTGCGGTTGACGCCATAGAGGATTCAGTCCATCAGGCCTCCCGCCTTACGCTGTCTATAGTACATATGCGTAGGCTCCTATGGCTCAAAAACTGGTCTGCTGAAGCTCCCTGTAAAGAATGGCTGGTTAGCGTCCCATTTCATGGTGAACGCTTGCTTATTCAGGGAAAACCTGGACAAATATATCCAGAAAATTTCCAGCGGTAAAAATACGCTCTTGCCGGTTAAAAGCAGAGTTAGAGGTCCCTCTTTAAGAGGCCTGCTTCTCCAGTCCCTGGGGCATCGGCTGTGTAACAGTTCCGACGGCCTCCTCGGTTAAATCCCGGGGGTAAAAAACAGGGACAGTAGCAGGGTAATGAGAAACCCTGGGTCAGGGGAGGTACAAAACCTCCCCCAAAGTTAAATTCATTGAAGCCCCCACTCAGTCGGGTGGGGGGAGGACTCCAGTTGTTCGCAAGAGACCTGGCGGGACACGATCAAGACAGATAGGTGCTCTCCGCAGTAGGTTTGGGATACAGTTTGGAGTTAAAAGACTCCCCTCCTTCCCATTTTGAGGTCAAACGTGCCAAGGGATCCCCGGAAGAGAGAGTCCCTCCTGTTGGCACTAGAACAACTATTGCTCCAAGGAGTAATTATGGAGGTTCCCCTGGAAGAATGAGGGTTCGGGTTTTACTCAAACCTCTTTACAGTCCCGAAGCAAACGCGGACGGGAGGCCCATATTAATTCTAAAAAGGGCTATACAAATTCCTGTATATCAGGACTTTCCGATGGAGTCGATCCGATCGGTGGCCACTGCCCTACAAGGGGAGGATTGGTTAGCCACGATCGACATCAAAAATGCTTATTTGCACATTCCCATCTTTCCAGTCCACCAAAAATTTCTACGCTTTGCAGTAGAAGGGCGCCATTTTCAGTTCAGAGCCTTACCCTTCGGTTTGGCCACAGCACCAAGAGTGTTCACAAAAATTCTGGCCCTTTATTGGCCAATCTAAGAACACAAGGTGTAATGATAATGGCATATCTGGATGACTTGTTGCTGATAGACCACTCAGTGAAAAAACTAGACGTGGTCGTTCACAAGACGATCAAGTATCTGGAATCTCACGGTTGGATTATCAACCGAGACAAGTCAGCCCTAAAAACCAGTCAAAAGTCTGGAATACTTGGGGCTAAGGTTGGATTCAGGCCAGAGAAAAATATTCTTGCCTCGAGGAAAGGTGTTGTCTTTGAAAGATTTGATCCACTTAGTGGGTACAAAAAAGACAGCCGTCCATACGCCTGTATATGAGGCTGCTGGGAAAAATGGTGGCATCATTCGAAGCAGTACCCTACGGTCAATTCCATTCAAGGAATTTGCAAGGGGCCATACTGTCAGCCTGGAACAAAAAAAGTTCAGGCCCTAGACTTACAATGTCCTTGTCCCCTTCCGTTCGCAAGAGCCTCCGTTGGTGGTTGGTTCCCCAGAATCTGGAAAAAAGGAAATCCTTCAGTCCGGTTTCTTGGAAGGTGGTCACTACAGATGCCAGCCTTATAGGCTGGGGAGCAGTACTGGAGCAATAGTCTCTCCAGGGCAGATGGTCGGATGCAGAAAAGGCCCTGCCCATCAATCTCCTAGAGATACGAGCAGCCCGGTATGCCCTAGTAGCATGGACATCCAAACTCCAAGGGTCCCCTGTCAGATTTCAATCAGACAATGCCACAGCAGTGGCATATATCAATCATCAGGGGGGCACCAGGAGTCGTGCAGCCCAGAGGGAAGTAAATTACATCCTGAAATGGGCAGAAGAATATGTCCCAGCCATATCTGCGGTATTCATTCCAGGAGTGGAGAATTGGAAGGCGGACTTTCTAAGTCGCCAGCAATTAGGCCCAGAGGAAGGGTCCCTTCACCCCGAGGTTTTCTGGACAATATGTCAGCGGTGGGGAACATCGGATGTAGATCTTCTAGCATCCAGATTCAACGCAAAGGGGGACAGGGTTGTCTCTCGGACAAGGGATCCCCTAGCTTGCGGCTCGGATGCCCTAGTGTTCCCTTGGGATCAGTTCAAGCTGATATATGCATTCACACCGCCAATGGTTACCTCGATTACTCCGCAGAATCAGGGTAGAAAAGAAACCAGTGATTCCGGTGGCTCCAGCGTGGCCCCGAAGAGCGTGGTACGCGGAGATTGTAAAATTTCAGTGGGGAGTCCTTGGACTCTCCCACGTCGTCCGGCTTTCGCAAGGACCGATGTGCCACCCTTCCTTACCAGCCCTAGGTTTGACGGCCTGGCTATTGAAGCCCACATTCTAAAAAAGAGAGGGCTCTCTAATGCTGTGGTATCTACCATGATCAATGCCAGGACGCCGGTATCCAGGCAGATCTACTATAGAATCTGGAAGGCGTACATCGCGTGGTGTGAGGCCAAGAAATGGCATCCACATAAGTACGTAATAGGTAGGATTCTGGACTTCCTACAGTGGGCTGTAGATAGGAAGCTTGCCTTGAGTACTATCAAGGGTCAGATTTCGGCCTTGTCAATATTTTTTCAAAGGCCCTTGGCTTCGCATTCACTAGTCAAAGCCTTTATACAAGGAGTGATGCGTATTAGTCCTCCGGTTAATATTCCCATATGTCCATGGGATCTAAACTTGGTTCTGTCGGTTCTACAGAAACAACCACTTGAACCATTACAGCATATTTCCTTGGTGCTTCTCACCAGGAAATTGATTTTTCTAGTAGCCATTTGTTCGGCTAAAAGAGTATCGGAATTAGCAGCTATGTCCTGTAGGGAGCCATATCTGGTTATCCATAAGGACAGAGTAGTGTTACGTCCTCATCCAGCCTTTCTTCCTAAGGTGGTATCGAGTTTTCATTTGAACCAAGATGTGGTTCTTCCTTCTTTTTTCCCCAAACCTACTTCGGTGGAGGAAAAGTTATTGCATTCTTTGGATGTAGTAAGAGCAGTTAAAGCTTATCTAAAAGCCACTGCTCAGATTCGCAGAACGGATACTTTGTTTATTCTGCCGGAAGGCCCCAGAAAGGGTCAGGCAGCGTCAAAATCTACTTTAGCCAAGTGGATTCGACAGGTCATTATGCAGGCTTATGGCTTGAGAAGGAGACCGCCTCCGTTCAAAGTTAGAGCGCACTCCACGAGAGCAGTTGGAACTTCATGGGCAGTGCATCACCAGGCCTCCCTGGCTCAAATCTGTAAGGCCGCAACATGGTCTTCAGTACACACGTTTACTAGGTCCTACCAGGTGGACGTTAGAAGTCAGGAGGATGTCGCCTTTGGGCGCAGTGTGTTGCAGGCCGCAAAAGATCCTCATGTCTGATAGCGCTCAGCTTATATATGGTGTATCCCCCCCCTCATTTGGCATTGCTTTAGGACATCCCATTAGTAATGACTATGTCGCTCTGTGTCCCGTGATGTACGAAAAAGAAAATAGGATTTTTATAACAGCTTACCTGTAAAATCCTTTTCTTGGAGTACATCACGGGACACAGAGCTCCCACCCCTCTTTTGGGGACACTTATTGCTTTGCTACAAAACTGAGGTGCTCCCGGATGGGAGGGGCTTATATAGGGGAGGGTACTTCCGGTTTTGGAAGTTGCCAGTGCCAGCACCTGACGGTAACTATATAACCCATTAGTAATGACTATGTCGCTCTGTGTCCCGTGATGTACTCCAAGAAAAGGATTTTACAGGTAAGCTGTTATAAAAATCCTATTTTTTGGGGGCATCAGATTGGCCCGGGGGGGGTGGCTGTGTCAGTTTCATTCCGGGACACTGTATTGTCCTGGAATGAAGGTGCCCGGGACAGACCTGCAAAATGCGGGACTGTCCCGGGTAATCCGGGACATGTGGTCACCCTAGTTGTCATCCTCTCTCTGAAAGAAAACTGATTTTTAATGCCAAAGCGGAATGTTGCTTTAAAATCTCATGCAATCGCTTAAAGCTGAACTCCAGCTTTACCTTTTTTTTTTTTTTTTTTTTTTAATCCCACCCTTGTAGCAGGGACGTGTGGTGAGGTCAGTGGCTGGTGAGGCACTGGCAAGTATACGAAAGAGAAAAGGGGTGGCCCCTAGAAGTCGCACATCCGAGATATCCTAGAGGGGTGAAGAGAGTGGCAACCTCAGCCTGGACTCTGACCAGGCCACGCCCTCCCCAACGCGTTTCACTCCACCCTCGGAGCTTAGTCATGGGGATCACTGGCTAGTATACGAAAGAGAAAAGGGGTGGCCCCTAGAAGTTGCACATCCGATATATCCTAGAGGGGTGAAGAGAATGGCAACCTCAGCCTGGACTCCGACCAGGTCACGCCCCCCCAACGCGTTTCACTCCGCCCCCCCGGAGCTTAGTCATGGGGATCACTGGCTAGTATACGAAAGAGAAAAGGGGTGGCCCCTAGAAGTCGCACATCCGAGATATCCTAGAGGGGTGAAGAGAATGGCAACCTCAGCCTGGACTCCGACCAGGCCACGCCCTCCCTAACGCGTTTCACTCCGCCCCCCTGGAGCTTAGTCATGGGGATCACTGGCTAGTATACGAAAGAGAAAAGGGTGGCCCCTAGAAGTCGCACATTCAAGATATCCTAGAGAGGCGAAGAGCATAGGCGTGCGCACAGGGTGTGCCAGGTACACCCTAATCACCCTGTGCAGCACAGATTCCCCCTACTGCCCTGGCTCCCTCCTCCTTCCCCCCTGCA